>JBCEWE010000063.1:450679-498179 GCA_039877035.1 Silurus lanzhouensis | reverse complement strand
TACAGTATATGGAGTTTATATGTAGTGTATATGAAGGAGTTTATATGTACAGTATATGGAATTTATATGTAGTGTATATGAAGGAGATTATATGTACAGTATATGAAGGAGATTATATGTACAGTATATGGAGTTTATATGTAGTGTATATGAAGGAGATTATATGTAGTGTATATGAAGGAGTTTATATGTAGTGTATATGAAGGAGTTTATATGTACAGTATATGTAGTTTATATGTAGTGTATATGAAGGAGATTATATGTAGTGTATATGAAGGAGTTTATATGTAGTGTATATGGAGTTTATATGTAGTGTATATGAAGGAGATTATATGTAGTGTATATGAAGGAGTTTATATGTAGTGTATATGAAGGAGTTTATATGTACAGTATATGTAGTTTATATGTAGTGTATATGAAGGAGATTATATGTAGTGTATATGAAGGAGTTTATATGTAGTGTATATGAAGGAGTTTATATGTACAGTATATGGAGTTTATATGTAGTGTATATGAAGGAGATTATATGTAGTGTATATGAAGGAGTTTATATGTAGTGTATATGAAGGAGTTTATATGTACAGTATATGGAGTTTATATGTAGTGTATATGAAGGAGTTTATATGTAGTGTATATGAAGGAGTTTATATGTACAGTATATGGAGTTTATATGTAGTGTATATGAAGGAGTTTATATGTACAGTATATGGAGATTATATGTAGTGTATATGAAGGAGTTTATATGTAGTGTATATGAAGGAGTTTATATGTACAGTATATGGAGTTTATATGTAGTGTATATGAAGGAGTTTATATGTACAGTATATGGATTTTATATGTAGTGTATATGAAGGAGATTATATGTACAGTATATGAAGGAGATTATATGTAGTGTATATGAAGGAGTTTATATGTAGTGTATATGAAGGAGTTTATATGTACAGTATATGTAGTTTATATGTAGTGTATATGAAGGAGATTATATGTAGTGTATATGAAGAAGTTTATATGTAGTGTATATGAAGGAGTTTATATGTACAGTATATGGAGTTTATATGTAGTGTATATGAAGGAGTTTATATGTACAGTATATGGAGATTATATGAAGTGTATATGAAGGAGTTTATATGTAGTGTATATGAAGGAGTTTATATGTACAGTATATGGAGTTTATATGTAGTGTATATGAAGGAGATTATATGTAGTGTATATGAAGGAGTTTATATGTACAGTATATGGAGTTTATATGTAGTGTATATGAAGGAGATTATATGTACAGTATATGAAGGAGATTATATGTACAGTATATGGAGTTTATATGTAGAGTATATGAAGGAGATTATATGTAGTGTATATGAAGGAGTTTATATGTAGTGTATATGAAGGAGTTTATATGTACAGTATATGGAGTTTATATGTAGTGTATATGAAGGAGTTTATATGTACAGTATATGGAGATTATATGTAGTGTATATGAAGGAGTTTATATGTAGTGTATATGAAGGAGTTTATATGTACAGTATATGGAGTTTATATGTAGTGTATATGAAGGAGATTATATGTACAGTATATGGAGTTTATATGTAGTGTATATGAAGGAGATTATATGTAGTGTATATGAAGGAGATTATATGTACAGTATATGGAGTTTATATGTAGTGTATATGAAGGAGTTTATATGTACAGTATATGGAGTTTATATGTAGTGTATATGAAGGAGATTATATGTACAGTATATGGAGTTTATATGTAGTGTATATGAAGGAGATTATATGTAGTGTATATGAAGGAGTTTATATGTAGTGTATATGAAGGAGATTATATGTACAGTATATGGAGTTTATATGTAGTGTATATGAAGGAGTTTATATGTACAGTATATGGAGTTTATATGTAGTGTATATGAAGGAGATTATATGTAGTGTATATGAAGGAGTTTATATGTACAGTATATGGAGTTTATATGTAGTGTATATGAAGGAGATTATATGTAGTGTATATGAAGGAGTTTATATGTACAGTATATGGAGTTTATATGTAGTGTATATGAAGGAGATTATATGTACAGTATATGGAGTTTATATGTAGTGTATATGAAGGAGTTTATATGTACAGTATATGGAGTTTATATGTAGTGTATATGAAGGAGATTATATGTAGTGTATATGAAGGAGTTTATATGTACAGTATATGGAGTTTATATGTAGTGTATATGAAGGAGATTATATGTAGTGTATATGAAGGAGTTTATATGTACAGTATATGGAGTTTATATGTAGTGTATATGAAGGAGTTTATATGTACAGTATATGGAGTTTATATGTAGTGTATATGAAGGAGATTATATGTAGTGTATATGAAGGAGTTGATATGTAGTGTATATGAAGGAGTTTATATGTACAGTATATGGAGTTTATATGTAGTGTATATGAAGGAGTTTATATGTACAGTATATGGAGATTATATGTAGTGTATATGAAGGAGTTTATATGTACAGTATATGGAGTTTATATGTAGTGTATATGAAGGAGTTTATATGTACAGTATATGGAATTTATATGTAGTGTATATGAAGGAGATTATATGTACAGTATATGAAGGAGATTATATGTACAGTATATGGAGTTTATATGTAGTGTATATGAAGGAGTTTATATGTACAGTATATGTAGTTTATATGTAGTGTATATGAAGGAGATTATATGTAGTGTATATGAAGGAGTTTATATGTACAGTATATGTAGTTTATATGTAGTGTATATGAAGGAGATTATATGTAGTGTATATGAAGGAGTTTATATGTAGTGTATATGAAGGAGTTTATATGTACAGTATATGGAGTTTATATGTAGTGTATATGAAGGAGATTATATGTAGTGTATATGAAGGAGTTGATATGTAGTGTATATGAAGGAGTTTATATGTACAGTATATGGAGTTTATATGTAGTGTATATGAAGGAGTTTATATGTACAGTATATGGAGATTATATGTAGTGTATATGAAGGAGTTTATATGTACAGTATATGGAGTTTATATGTAGTGTATATGAAGGAGTTTATATGTACAGTATATGGAATTTATATGTAGTGTATATGAAGGAGATTATATGTACAGTATATGAAGGAGATTATATGTACAGTATATGGAGTTTATATGTAGTGTATATGAAGGAGATTATATGTAGTGTATATGAAGGAGTTTATATGTAGTGTATATGAAGGAGTTTATATGTACAGTATATGTAGTTTATATGTAGTGTATATGAAGGAGATTATATGTAGTGTATATGAAGGAGTTTATATGTAGTGTATATGGAGTTTATATGTAGTGTATATGAAGGAGATTATATGTAGTGTATATGAAGGAGTTTATATGTAGTGTATATGAAGGAGTTTATATGTACAGTATATGTAGTTTATATGTAGTGTATATGAAGGAGATTATATGTAGTGTATATGAAGGAGTTTATATGTACAGTATATGGAGTTTATATGTAGTGTATATGAAGGAGATTATATGTAGTGTATATGAAGGAGTTTATATGTAGTGTATATGAAGGAGTTTATATGTACAGTATATGGAGTTTATATGTAGTGTATATGAAGGAGTTTATATGTAGTGTATATGAAGGAGTTTATATGTACAGTATATGGAGTTTATATGTAGTGTATATGAAGGAGTTTATATGTACAGTATATGGAGATTATATGTAGTGTATATGAAGGAGTTTATATGTAGTGTATATGAAGGAGTTTATATGTACAGTATATGGAGTTTATATGTAGTGTATATGAAGGAGTTTATATGTACAGTATATGGATTTTATATGTAGTGTATATGAAGGAGATTATATGTACAGTATATGAAGGAGATTATATGTAGTGTATATGAAGGAGTTTATATGTAGTGTATATGAAGGAGTTTATATGTACAGTATATGTAGTTTATATGTAGTGTATATGAAGGAGATTATATGTAGTGTATATGAAGAAGTTTATATGTAGTGTATATGAAGGAGTTTATATGTACAGTATATGGAGTTTATATGTAGTGTATATGAAGGAGTTTATATGTACAGTATATGGAGATTATATGAAGTGTATATGAAGGAGTTTATATGTAGTGTATATGAAGGAGTTTATATGTACAGTATATGGAGTTTATATGTAGTGTATATGAAGGAGATTATATGTAGTGTATATGAAGGAGTTTATATGTACAGTATATGGAGTTTATATGTAGTGTATATGAAGGAGATTATATGTACAGTATATGAAGGAGATTATATGTACAGTATATGGAGTTTATATGTAGAGTATATGAAGGAGATTATATGTAGTGTATATGAAGGAGTTTATATGTAGTGTATATGAAGGAGTTTATATGTACAGTATATGGAGTTTATATGTAGTGTATATGAAGGAGTTTATATGTACAGTATATGGAGATTATATGTAGTGTATATGAAGGAGTTTATATGTAGTGTATATGAAGGAGTTTATATGTACAGTATATGGAGTTTATATGTAGTGTATATGAAGGAGATTATATGTACAGTATATGGAGTTTATATGTAGTGTATATGAAGGAGATTATATGTAGTGTATATGAAGGAGATTATATGTACAGTATATGGAGTTTATATGTAGTGTATATGAAGGAGTTTATATGTACAGTATATGGAGTTTATATGTAGTGTATATGAAGGAGATTATATGTACAGTATATGGAGTTTATATGTAGTGTATATGAAGGAGATTATATGTAGTGTATATGAAGGAGTTTATATGTAGTGTATATGAAGGAGATTATATGTACAGTATATGGAGTTTATATGTAGTGTATATGAAGGAGTTTATATGTACAGTATATGGAGTTTATATGTAGTGTATATGAAGGAGATTATATGTAGTGTATATGAAGGAGTTTATATGTACAGTATATGGAGTTTATATGTAGTGTATATGAAGATTATATGTAGTGTATATGAAGGAGTTTATATGTACAGTATATGGAGTTTATATGTAGTGTATATGAAGGAGATTATATGTACAGTATATGGAGTTTATATGTAGTGTATATGAAGGAGTTTATATGTACAGTATATGGAGTTTATATGTAGTGTATATGAAGGAGATTATATGTAGTGTATATGAAGGAGTTTATATGTACAGTATATGGAGTTTATATGTAGTGTATATGAAGGAGATTATATGTAGTGTATATGAAGGAGTTTATATGTACAGTATATGGAGTTTATATGTAGTGTATATGAAGGAGTTTATATGTACAGTATATGGAGTTTATATGTAGTGTATATGAAGGAGATTATATGTAGTGTATATGAAGGAGTTTATATGTACAGTATATGGAGTTTATATGTAGTGTATATGAAGGAGTTTATATGTACAGTATATGGAGATTATATGTAGTGTATATGAAGGAGTTTATATGTAGTGTATATGAAGGAGTTTAAATGTACAGTATATGGAGTTTATATGTAGTGTATATGAAGGAGATTATATGTACAGTATATGGAGTTTATATGTAGTGTATATGAAGGAGATTATATGTAGTGTATATGAAGGAGATTATATGTACAGTATATGGAGTTTATATGTAGTGTATATGAAGGAGATTATATGTACAGTATATGGAGTTTATATGTAGTGTATATGAAGGAGATTATATGTAGTGTATATGAAGGAGTTTATATGTAGTGTATATGAAGGAGATTATATGTACAGTATATGGAGTTTATATGTAGTGTATATGAAGGAGTTTATATGTACAGTATATGGAGTTTATATGTAGTGTATATGAAGGAGATTATATGTAGTGTATATGAAGGAGTTTATATGTAGTGTATATGAAGGAGATTATATGTAGTGTATATGAAGGAGATTATATGTACAGTATATGGAGTTTATATGTAGTGTATATGAAGGAGTTTATTTGTGTATGGATATGAAGGCGACACCGATACGGTGTGTACAGATGCAGTGAGGGTGTGATGAGGTGCAGTACAGTAAAGTGTTTTTGTTTAAATATTAGGATGAAATTCTCCTCTACATTGTGCACTATATAAATTAGACATCAAGTAACTGAATTATTCTTTATATAATCTCACAACTAATAGTGCTTCATTTCTTCATTATTACCTGTAACTTCAGCAACTTCATGCACTGCTGAAGCTCCTAAATCTCGTAGAAATGTCATCTGTGCAATTACCAAGAACTTAATGTAGAATTAATGTCTCAATAACATTTCTAATTGATATTTAATAAAATAACTCGAATTAATTTATTTAATTTCCTCTGGAAAAAAATTTCACTAACATATTTTACTTGTAAATCCCATCAGTAACCACGAAACTCTAAACTCTGCTTTGAGAGAATTTCTGGATAAACAATAAAGCATTCGTGACTTGATCATGAACATTAGAACACCTGTCGAGTATTAACCTGAGTAACCCGGAGAATGTGGGTCAGTTAGCAGCGTGTAGCGGTAGCGCGGAGTGGTAGCGTGGAGCCTTCTCTCCATCCTGCACCTGCTCAGATGAACATCATTGCTCAATCAACACAATAAATGATCTCATTTGTGTGTGCATGCAGGCCACACACAGCCTTTAACCTTCGCCAGATACACAGAGTACAGAGCAGATCCATACATTTTCATTCCAATCACACACCAGGCTGCCGGCCAGGAGGGCGAACAATCGCTTCCCTAATCAGCCCTGTTCTTCATGTTCCCTCAGGAACAAGCTCCCTGGGTTTACATTAAATGGATATCGTGACACAAACATTTCCTGCTTTAATTCAGCACCTGTGACATCTCAGTGTTGGATCACAGGCGAGGTCTTCTGCAAACCTGACACGAGCAAGTGCACGGCTTTTCACTGATGATCCAGTATAGTAATTAGGTTTCAAAACACACCACAGAATGATTAAAGCTGCCTTAAAGAATAGTGAAGAAGGTCTGAGAGCTGCCATGTTCTAAAGCAGTGTGATATTGTTCTCTATAAATTACTCATAATGGTTTGATATCTATATAATTATCTATTCTATCTATTATAATTATGTTGTTATGTTTGTAGTTTATTTATATTATATATAATGTCTATTTATTCTATTCTATTATTTATATTGTGCTTTTTTTTATATTAATACATTGTGCTATTGTTATTTATAGTCTATAATCTCTACCATTGTTTTTATATTCTGTATTATAGTCTGTACTACTGTTTCTATAGTCAGCACTATTATTTCTATAATATATATGATTGTTTTTATAGTCTCTTCTATAGAATGTACTATTGTTGTCTATACTCTGTATTATTGTTGTTCTGGCTGGATTCCTCACTGCACTAGTCTTTGTGTAAAATCTTTGGGTACAGGATTGAGCTCCACCCTTAAGGAAATCCACAACGCTAGCATCGCTTCAGTAGAGCCGGTGGGGTCAGGTGGACCTGTCAGTGTGGTTTTTTTTCTTTTTACTCCAATTGAAATTAGGCCAAGTGTTCCTTTAGGGAATCTTGTGCATGTGTAAATACATTTTTAGACACGATGTCTGCACCAGTGGGTGTGACCTGATATTAACTGTGTACTATTCCTGCAAAAGACTTCTGTAAGGGAATGTAAAGTAATTATGGTGCAGGATGTAATCTGGAGTAGTGCCTAATGAAATAAAGAGAATGGAGCAGGTGTGGGAGCTGGAAGTGTGTAGAGCATGTGCCTCTCTGTGCTGTGTGAGGAGGAAACAGAGCCGTGTCAGGCAGAGAGAGAGTCACTGCATTGCAGTACATACAGATATGCACAGCGTCCGTGCCAGGCTGCCCACACACTGCTGTTCAGTTAGACTGAGAAAACACACACACACACACACACACACACACACACACACACACACACACACACACACACACACATACACATAGAGATATAAAGACCTACAGTCATATCCCTCCAGTATGAACAAAAGGTCATGGCCATATATAAAGAAGCAAACACACACACACACACACACACACACACACACACACACACACACACACACACACACACACACACACACAATTCTTCTAGCTGTCAGCACACTAAATGTCTCCACAGTGTATTGTGCACACACAACCACCGGCCAGTTTATTAGGAACACCCGACGTTCCTGCAGTCATCTAATCATGTAGCAGCAGCTCAATGCAAACAAATGCAGGTCAAGAGCTTCGGTTACTGTTCACATTAAACATCAGAATGAAGACAATGTGCAATCTTTGTGTCTTTACTCATAGCTGGTCCCCAGAAGGCTGGTTCTCCTGTGATGGTGATGTTCACACACAACAGTCTCTGGAGGAGAGAATGGCCAGACGTCTGAGATTACAGGACGTCTATAGTAAGGGAAATAATCACTCTTTCAACCATGGTGAGCTGAAAAGCATCTCAAAAGGCACAAAATATACTTCAAACCTTGAGGTGGAAAAGATATGAGAACAGAAATCCACATCAGGTTCCTCCTGTCGATCAAGAACAAGAATCTGGGTATATATTAGTCACAGGTAGATGCAATTCTTATCCTATTGTTAAAATGTCCAGTGTTGCAGTCTGGGCCTGTACCTATGATAGCTACAGGTTCCTCGTGTGAAACCTGATGTGGACCTGGTGTTGGGTTGGAGATGTGGGTGGTTGCACCTGCTTGCAAAGATGCAACTCCTCGGCCCTTGAGCAAGGCCCTTAACTCTCAACTGCTCATTTGCTCTAAATAAAATCAAAGCTTATGTTTCTTCCTGAATGCTGCTGCTATCAACCCTCAGCCTCATGCAGATTATCTACAACAAAAGTTCAGCTCTAGTGAACTCTTCTTAATGGAAACTCGAGCCTCATTTATATGCACTGGCTTGTGCTGGTCTCAGTTCAGTTCCCTCCAGAATTACTGTATAATAACGCAGATTTTTCCTCGGCATGGGCTACGGTGTACATTTTTCTTTCCCATATAAAATGTCTTAATCAGCGACGCCCATCGACAAGCTCCTATTAAAATACTGTTAGAAGATCGTGCCAGGACCTGGCACCATGAGCGCACTGACTCCCAGACAATGAGGAGGAGGAGGATGGAGAAGGAGCTACAAAATGTTCAAAGATTAGAGTTTTATAATTGCACAAGTCTATCAATAAAATACCTGCATTTCACTGAATATTAATTATAACAACATACTGTATATTAATATTCTTAATTCTTAGAACTCTTCATACCATTTCACTCAGTACTGTTGCACCTTAATGCACACTACGTATCTTTGTGTATTTTTGCACACCTACTGTAAGATATTTATTCTACTTATCATTCGTATTCCATATTTTTTTTTAAATAAAAAATACCGTACGCTAATATGTCCTCTATGTAAATATTTATATAATTTCATATATATATACACACACACACACACACACATGCACTTCTGCTCCCATCTGTAAATAATTATAAGTTTCTAATGCCTCATTATTACTTTTTCTCTCCTTTTTCTTCTTATTGTTTAAAAATAAAACACAGGATGCTAAGCACCATAAACATTTATAATCACACAGCTGGATGTGAGTCTTTCCACCATTATAATTTCTCACTCTGATTTTGTGTATAAAAAAAATCCCAACACAAAAAATCAATCGTTTCTATAAAAGAAATCCTCACACCCGTTAATCTGGTTACAAACGTCCATCTCACGTTTAAAGCCAAAGAGTTCAGGTACAGATTTGAGCTGCATCTGATACACAGATGTGCTGCCACACGATTGGCTGATTAAATAACCACATCAGGAAACGTCCACATCCACCCACGCAGTCTTTTTACGTTTACAAGCAGAACCTAAAAAACTAAAGAAGATCATTCATAATGCAGACGCTCGTCTCTGCATCGTTCTCATCACGGCAGGATCCTGCGATCCACGACTCGAGGGACTCGCCGGATTGCTCTGCGATTACATCAATACGTGAGAGGCTTTTAAACAGACTGACGATGAAAATGGAAATGATGCTGCAGCACGGATTACGTTTTTTTATGTTGAAGAAACTTCCATTAGTATAATCGAGATCATCAAACTAATATTAAAGAAGTAAATAAATGACGATTTCATTTATTAGGAGAAAAAAAGCCTTTCAAACCTGCCTGTCCCTTTGTGAAATAGTAATGGCACCCTACAATTTAGAGGCATTAAAGTTTGATAAAATTGCAAAAACAATAATCAGATTTTGCGTACCTGCGTGTCGGCGTTGAGGACTTTGATCCTCTGGGTGGAGATGAAGAGGTCCACCTCAGTCAGCGTCTGCACGTCTCCTTCAGAGTTCTACACACAAACGTACAGATACAAATACATTATGGATGAGAAAATGCTCATGACTGGCACCCTGGAGCCCTCAGAACCTCGTGTAGACCCCTGGGTCTGGGCCTGAAGAGAACACGCTCTGTGGTCTCCATGAAAGCATTTCACATCCATGAATCACAGACTAACAGAGACACGCCGGGCTTCCAGGGGGCCGCGATGCATTTACAGCAAATGGAGTTATAAAGTTTCAGAAATATGCTGCTGAACTACGTCTCTCATCAGCTCCGGCACGTCACATGACCTGGTCACGTGTGCGCACTAATCGTGTGTTCTGTATCATTTTAATTAGCACACGGTGATGAGTCTCGCACGGTTCAGATTACGTTCTCAAAGATTTGTTTTTGGCGTTTCTCGTTACTGCATGACAAAAGGTCAGACTTAAACCCACGTGCTAATTAAAGTGACGAGGAACAGCTTTAAGCGAATAGTGACACGGAACCAGGTCACGTGACATGCAGTAGAAAATGGAGACCGGTTCTGAGGCATAATCCTGACATTAATCATCCCGAATAAGACGGAACAGGAAATGAAATGGAGAAAAAAAAACAGTCAGTGTGTAGAACACGTACCACACGCATGGACACACAGACGTTCTGATATTAACGCACAACGAGGACATGCTCAGTGAGTGGAGAAACATACAGGGTTAATAACTTAAAAATGGAAAAGCTCATAGAGGTAATACAAGCAGCCAGACAGGAAATGACTGTATTGTGTGTGTGTGTGTGTGTGTGTGTGTGTGTGTGTGTGTGTGTGTGTGTGTGTGTGTGTGTGTAAAAGAGAAATCCAGAGCTGTATGGACTGAGGGAGGATCTTAAGAGCTGCTGCTATGAATAGAAACCAGATTGCAGCTTTTGTATTAATTGAACTTGTATTAATTATTAAAGTGATTATAAACAAAAAAAAACATCATTATTACAATTTACTATTATTTACTTCTAGTTATCTACAGTTATTACTATTATCTCACCAATATTTATTTATGATAAAAAATATAATCCTATGCAATTAGTGGTACTGGAGCTCAGTGGTTGAGCAAAGCCTGTAACCCCTCCAGGGGGCGCTGTATTACGGTTAACCCTGCACTTTGACCCCAGCTTCCTAAAATCGCTGAAATATGCACAGAAAAAATATAACAGTGCTGTAGAAGTGCATGTGACAAGTATAACGCACTTCTCTTTTCTTTCTTTATCAACCGCCACCTTCCTGAATAATCTGCATTGGAATTAAAAAGACAAATAAACCCGTATAAAGTTAAATCACATTTAAAGACCAAATTGAATCTATTGAACACTTCCATATTAGTTAATTATGTCACTAAAATACGGGAAATTTTGACATTTAATTTGTCCCTCTAGTGCATTCATTGGTTAAGAGGTTGGACTGTTGGGCCCTTAAGCAAGGCCCTTAACCTTCAGTTGCTCAGCTGTATGAAGAGCATCTGCTAAATGTAAATAAACATTCTCAGTAAAAAAGTTCAAACATACACTCTATGGACAAAAGTATTTGGACACCTGACTTTTCCAGCCATAGGTGGATCTTCTTCAAACTGTTCCAACAAATCTTGAGGTACACAACTGTACAGGACGTCTTTGGATGCGGTCCCTTGAACTAGGAGCCCAAACCTGTTCCAGCATGAAGATCTGCTTTACATGAGTTGGAGTGGAAAATCTCCTGCTGCAGAACTCTAAACCCTGTTAAACAATGAATACACCCCAGGCTTTCTGACCTTCTCACCTACATCAGCACCTGACTTTACTAACACCCCTGTGTTTCCGAATAGCGCAAATCTCCACAAAATCTAGTGGAACATCTTCCCAGAAGAGTGGAGCTTCTTCGAAAATCACAATCTTATGCTCAGCTGTAAACAAACTCTTGTCCATATAGTGTATATTAGATGTATATCCACTCCCACCTCCTGTGTGTGTTATAATGGATCTTCTCCAAACTGATCTCCTGCGTGGTGAGAAACCTCCTGCCATTTCAGCGTCTGTGTCTGATTTCTACCTCTGATATACTGAAACTCAGGAAGGATCCATGACAACTGAATTGATGAAGCTTTTGATATGTTTTATATCTCATAGGATATGAAAAAGATGATGAGGGGGGAAAAAAGCAGATGAAAGGATGAACATGCAGGTACAGGACGGGGGGGGGGGGGGGAATGCGATAGACGGTCCTTGTTAGCTGTTAATCGCATGCAAGTTTGTGATTACACACCGCCTTTTTCTTGATTTTGGCCGCCTTCTGAACTCTCTGTTCAGGAGTACAGGGGTCATCGCATGTGGGAGCGGGCAAAAGGAAGTGGAGGGGAAAAGGGAAGTCCAAAGAAAAGAAACGAGCGTGTTAGAACGAACAGGAAAGAGAACATAAACAGCCAAAAACATCAGGAGTGCAATAATAATTGGTCCATGAGATGCACAATTCTCACTAAAAATAAACAAAA
This sequence comes from Silurus lanzhouensis, assembly GCA_039877035.1. NCBI lineage: Eukaryota > Metazoa > Chordata > Actinopteri > Siluriformes > Siluridae > Silurus > Silurus lanzhouensis. Next base: position 485,358 of record JBCEWE010000063.1, on the reverse strand, counting down.
GCTCTTTTGCTCTGATGAAGACAGACGAATTCGTCTGGCATGAAAAATATCAGGGTTCATAACCGATATGCATGGAGAACATCTTTCATCATCTCTGAGTCAGCCTGTGTGTGTGTGTGTGTGTGTGTGTGTGTGTGTGTGTGTGTGTGTGTGTGTGTGTGTGTGTGTAAAACACCTCGTTCACTGTACACAATTCACACTTTAAATGCAACACACATGCTGTTTGTTTGATAAAGACATCATGCTGCATTTGTTGTCTGGATCACACAGATGTGATCTGCACCAGAGGACCGTCCAGGAGGCTCCGGCATTACACACGTGTTCTATATCATACGTCTTATTCCTTCTGCAGCACTGGACTGAATCCGTCCATCCTCCTTTCTGTTTATCGGTAATTCAGACAAAGCGAATTAAAACAAAAAGCAATAAAACTCTTATGAAGTCAGTTGAAGACGATTTTAACAGCGACATCGTCACAAAGCAGATTTACACACGATTCCAGAGTGTATTGTGACGTGTACCAGACAAACTGTGTGTGAATCCTACAAACAGCCCAACAACAGCACAAATCCAGCGCTTCAGCGTCAGAGGTGACGATACACGAGCAAGAACACTCCCTCAAACCAGTAAATACACTACGACTGATTCATTAAACAAACAAACAAACAAACAAACAAACAAATAAGATGATTGATTATTTGACTCACAAAAATTCTCACAAGACAAACACAAATAAATAAATATATAAATAAACTCATTAATTGATTAACAAATAAAACAAAATAAAAATAAAATGAATCAAATAAATATTAATTGATCGATTTACTAATTAGTTAATTAATTTCTTGATTAAATATACATATAAAATTCACAGGTTTGTCCCTAATAAACAAATCAGAGGTGACGGTAGTGAGAAAAGAAGAATCTCCCTGAGACGTCATGATGAAGGATGAAACCCTGAAACGAACCCAAGCCAATAAATACGTTTAATAATTCATTAAATAATAAATTAATTAATAAAATAAAATCACGCCATGAAAATAAAATAATAGATAAATAATTAATAACTTGACTAATTAATAAAGAAAAATTCACACCAAAAAAAAAAAAAAAAAATGTATAAATAAATAAATAAAGTCCGAGGTGATGCTAATGAGATAATAAAAAACTCTCTGAGACGTCATGAGGAAGGATGAAACTTTGAAACGAACCCCACCCAATTAATAAATAAATTAATTGAAGGGTTCATTAAATCACACCATATAAATAAATATATAAATAAAGTCTGAGGTGGTGATGATAATAAAAAACTTTAAACCAAACCCAACTTCTCATCACATCACATACTTGTTCATTTGTTTTTTTTACACTACAGCTTTGCCGCAATTTGTTTGATGAAGACAGGCTATAAAAATGTACATACATGTTTGTTTACACCAAAAGGCATAAGTGCACCAACTAACAGCAGAGATTCAACAGTATACAATACAAACCACCGTCCATTCTCCATACAAACCTTTATTATCTTCTCCAACATTGCAAACACAAAGATCGCTCACAAAATCACTAAAAACGGGCAGGATGTAGTTCGTTTTTACAAAAAGCTAACCAGTGTCAACATTAAATTCTCGAGTCATTTCACTCTGACACACAGCTCTGAAAAGTATCCTACATCTGTAGCATCTGTAAGGCTTGATTTTTCCACCACTTCCGCGAGTTCTTCTGCAGCTGCACAGCGCCGTCTCACTACCGTATTTTCGCGTATATGAGATGCACCCTGGGTGAGGGGGATGTAAAACTTTCTATAAAACGCGTCTTATATACGCGAAAATACGGTAGTGAGATGGTGACGTGGCAAAAGCCGGCGTTTGGTCATGCGGATCGAAGATAACCGACGTTAAGTGGCAAATTTGCCCACCTTGTGCTCGAGATATTAGGGTTCGTCGACATAAAAGAATCGACATAACAAAGCGAGAATTTGGCGGTTCCACTTCAAAAACGTCGACTTAATAGTGTTGGCGAGTTCACCGAGGGCGAGATCAGTGGGTTCCACTGTAATTTCTTATATGTTCTCTTTTTTTTTCATTTTGCTCATATTTCTCATATACTGCACTCACGAGTCTACAGTTTACTCTGAAGCTGAACGAGTGCTAAATGCTGCTCTGCAGAAACTTGAGGAACACTTTGAGTGTGAGAATTTAGCAGATGGAAATCAAGCTGGAACTCGGATCAGACCTTCACAAACAGAGAGAAGAAAGAACCTTCTTCATCACCAAACAGAACTGCACTGTAAGCGTAATTTCGGGTACAAATGAGTGAAACAACACAGGGATGATCGTTTAATCACCTTATAATTTTTATAAAAGGATTAGGATTGGATTAGGATTGGATTAGGATTGGATTAGAATTGTTCAGATTGAGAAAAGATATGAGACCATGAGCCGGCACACAGAGTCACACAGAAAATAATAACTTTCAAAGCTGCTTTGAGAAAATGTTCATTATTAAAAATGTTCTACAAGTAAAAATTAAATTAATTGAAACTAAATAAATAACTGAATACAAATAATTAATTAATAAAACATTTATTAATTAACCGATTCATGAAATAAAATGGTACAGTATAAACGTTAAAGAAATAAATGAATAAGGTAATTGCTTATTGATGAATTAAAAATACAAAATTAAAGACAAAAATAAATAAATAAACAAACAAGCTCATGATTCAATTAAAAAGGAAAAATAAATAAACAAAAATAAATAAATAAACACAATTAATATGATTAATTTATTAATCACTAGTTAATTAAATTATTGATTAAATCACTCGTTGGTTGTGTCACAGACTCCTAGAGCAGACACGCCACATGAAAATAAATAGAAATGAAATTATGGAAATAAATGTATATAAATAAAATGATAGAGGTATAGAAAAAAAACATATACATGAAATTATGTTCATGTATTAAAAATTAATTTTTAGAGATACATGTATGGGAATAAATTATAGAAATAAAATTATGAAGATAAATTAAGATTTTAATATATATATGTGGAGCTTCACGCTTCAGGCCGTGTTGTTTATTAGATTATATGAAGATCATCTCTGCTTTCCCCCTCGGCATGTGTTACCTATTCAACTTTGTTTTTGTGCGACAGCTCAGGCATCTTTGTACATGGATACACGTTTAGTAATCACGTCACGTCTCAAAAACACTCAGCTCTCTCTCTCCCTCCCCCACTCCCTCCCCCCTCCTCTCTCTCTCCCCACTCCCCCCCCTCTCTCTCTCCCCCACTCCCTCCCCCCTCCTCTCTCTCTCTCTCTCCCCCACTCCCCCCCCTCTCTCTCCACCGCTCCCTCTCTCCCTCTCCCTCTCTCCCTTCCTCTCTCTCTTTCACTCCCTCTCCCTCCCTCTCTCTCTCTCCCTCTCCCTCTCTCTTTCCATTTAACAGAGGGCATGAACCTGCCTCTCACACTCATGTCCACTCCCTCAGACTGCAGGACCCCTGACCAGCTTGTGGAGAAGAGCAGCTTCATTCTCCTGCTTTATTTAGATGCATGAGAAACAGTGAAACAGTCGACCAGGCTGAAACCCTCTCAGATCATTTTACACTCGGAGGATAGATTCTGGGTTCAACCTTATTTTTCTCTGTACGAAAAAAAAAACATCCCTTGTGAGAGAAACAGAGACACGGAGACTGGAGAAATGAGAAGAAGCAGCAATAAGAAATGCATAAATACTGCATCAGCATTGGCTGGAGGCTCCAGCTCAATAAAACATCAAGCTTGTGTCTGTGAAGCAGTTCTGAAGCGGACTCGTCTGCTGTACATGGCTTGACAGACGATTGAAAAAAATTCTAATGATAATAAAATCTTTTTGTTTAAAAGTTTTGATTCCAACAAAAAGACAGATATTCTTCTTGCTGGTTTGAGATGGAAAAAAGGCTCTGTTAATACCAATCATGCGTGCTTCTGATCGCTTGTGCTACAGCAGTGTGCACTCTGTGGTGTCGTTTCTCCTCCTGATCACTTTCACACCTTTTCCACCGACTCTCAATTCATCCGCATTTTCTTTTTTACAACTTCAGAGACATTTTTTGCTTCGAAACGTGAAACGTTTGAATGGAGAGAAACGGGTGCAGACGTGTCAATGGGCTGCTGCGGGAAAAACAGAGCTGCAGTGGAGCACAAACTCTTCAGTAGAATGAGAGAGTGAGGGAGAGACTCGGAGAAAATCAGTGTTTTATGGTTTCTGAGAGACACGTGCAGGTTCCTTTTGTTTCTATGCAACAAACTCAGTAATGTAACGGCTTTAAAGATTTCCTTTGACCAGACAAATCCGCATGGTGATGAAGTGTGGAATGGGAGACGTGTTGGTTTAGGATTTCTTTCACTTTCTGGAATCTTTTCTGCTAAAAATTAAAATAAAAACTGTTCTCCGTCTCACACAAGTTCTTCTGGTAGTGACACAATTGTTCCATTGGGTCTCCACAGAACTTTCTTTCACTCATTCACCGTCCAGTTCTTGTGTGTTTTTGGCTTTTACTGAGTACAACAGGATGCACGTCTCTCAAAAACCATAAAACACTCGCCGGTTCTACACTTTTCAGAGGGTTTGTAAATGTGTCTTTTATGGCCAATGCTTCAGCAATACTGTGAACATCAGCAGACCCCAACCTTTTCTGCTCCACGGACTGGTTTGATGTCAGACAATATTTTCACGGACCGGTCTTTAATGTGTGGTGGATAAATACAACAAAATAAAATGATACGAGCATAAAAACTGGTGTTTTCTAAATATAATAATAAACGTGAATCCACCGTGTTGTTTGTTCATTTTTCTCTCTTGGGGGTTTGAGTTTAGCAGTAATGTATTATGAGTTAGCGGCCGGAGCTCCTTTAAGAAGGTAGTGGATTGAGGTAAGTCATGTGACCGGAGCTCCTTTAAGAAGGTAGCGGATGGAGGTAAGTCATGTGACCGGAGCTTCTTTAAGAAGGTAGTGGATGGAGGTAAGTCATGTGACCGGAGCTCCTTTAAGAAGGTAGTGGATGGAGGTAAGTCATGTGACCGGAGCTCCTTTAAGAAGGTAGTGGATGGAGGTAAGTCATGTGACCGGAGCTCCTTTAAGAAGGTAGCGGATGGAGGTAAGTCATGTGACCGGAGCTCCTTTAAGAAGGTAGCGGATGGAGGTAAGTCATGTGACCGGAGCTCCTTTAAGAAGGTAGTGGATGGAGGTAAGTCATGTGACCAGAGCTCCTTTAAGAAGGTAGCGGATGGAGGTAAGTCATGTGACCGGAGCTTCTTTAAGAAGGTAGTGGATGGAGGTAAGTCATGTGACCGGAGCTCCTTTAGGAAGGTAGCGGATGGAGGTAAGTCATGTTACCGGAGCTCCTTTAGGAAGGTAGTGGATGGAGGTAAGTCATGTGACCGGAGCTCCTTTAAGAAGGTAGTGGATGGAGGTAAGTCATGTGACCGGCGCTCCTTTAAGAAGGTAGTGGATGGAGGTAAGTCATGTGACCGGAGCTCCTTTAAGAAGGTAGTGGATGGAGGTAAGTCATGTGACCGGAGCTCCTTTAAGAAGGTAGTGGATGGAGGTAAGTCATGTGACCGGAGCTCCTTTAAGAAGGTAGTGGATGGAGGTAAGTCATGTGACCGGAGCTCCTTTAGGAAGGTAGCGGATGGAGGTAAGTCATGTGACCGGAGCTCCTTTAAGAAGGTAGTGGATGGAGGTAAGTCATGTGACCGGAGCTCCTTTAGGAAGGTAGCGGATGGAGGTAAGACGTGAAAAAATTGTGCAAAAGATAATTTGAGGTAGAACACAAAAGGAGAAAAGAACAGAGAAGAAAGTGTACAAAATTATTTTAGCAAGAGAAGAAAACAAGAGAAAAAGTGTCAAAAACTGAAATAAAAAGAGAAAACAAAAAGAAACAGAGTGAATGAGAATAAAAAGGAGAGAGAGAGAGAGAGAGAGAGAGAAAGAGAGAGAATAATGAGTGAGAACACTAGAGAGAAGAAATGTTGTGGTATACTTGATGAGAAAATCCCCCTGATGGACACGAAGCCACCGAAGAGATATTTATCTCCAATGCAAACTTCAGATCCATATCAGGTCATTTCAGCTCTCTGGTATTCTGACCATGTTAATGTCCATCCAAACATTAGAAAAAGAGAAAGGAAAAAAGAGAGAAAGAGAGATAGAGTGGCAGTGAAGCGTTGCCATGGTTTCACTAGGAATTGCTTTTGATAGATGAGGCCGGTTTGCTGATTCGAGTCCAGTGGAAAAGTTCCAGGCGTTAAGCCCCGCCCCCTGTGCTGAGAGTGTGTTTAGAGGTAGGCCTGGTTCTGCAGCACTGACACACACACTCTCACACACACTTACACACTTACACACTTACACACACACACATACACACACTCACACACACACACACACACACACACACACACACACACACACACACACAGTATACATTATATCTAACTACACAAAGGTTTCTACAACCACAATTTGAAAGAAGTTGGGATTCTGTGTAAAATGTACATTGAAACAATGCAATGATTACAAATCTTACGCCCTGGAGAGGTTGAGAAGATCCTGGAGAGGTGGAGATACACACTGGAGAGAAGGGGAATGAAAGTCAGTAGGAGTAAGACAGAGTACATGTGTGTGAATGAGAGGGAGGGCAGTGTAGTGGTGCGGTTGCAGGGAGAAGAGGTGGAGAAGGTGGAGGAGTTCAGGTACCTGGGGGCAACAGTGCAAAGTAATGGAGAGTGTGTTAGAGAAGTGAAGAAAAGAGTGCAGGCAGGGTGGAGTGGGTGGAGAAGAGTGATAGCAGGAGTGATTTGTGATAGAAGAGTATCTGTGAGAGTGAAAGGGAAAGTTTATAGGACTGTGGTGAGACCTGAGATGTTGTATGGATTAGAGACAGTGGCATTGAGTTAAAGACAGGAGGTGGAGCTGGAGGTAGCAGAGCTGAAGATGTTGAGATGTTCGTTGGGAGTGACGATGATGGACAGGATTAGAAATGAGTTTATTAGAGGGACAGCGCATGTGGGACGTTTTGGAGACAAGGTGAGGGAGGTGAGATTGAGATGGTTTGGACATGTGCAGAGGAGGGACATGGGGTATATCAGTAGGAGAATGCTGAGGATGGAGACACCAGGAAGGAGGAAAAGAGGAAGACCAAGGAGGAGGTTTATGGATGTGGTGAGGGAAGACATGCAGGTAGTTGGTGTGACAGAGGCAGATGTAGAGGACAGGGGGATGGAGACGGATGATCCGCTGTGGCGACCCCTAAAGGGAGCAGCCGAAAGAAGAAGAAGAAGAAGAAGATGAGATTTGCAAATCATTTTGTTTTTCTTTAGATCTTTTACAACTTTTTTTGGGAATCGAAATCGCATGCTGATCGGTAAAGTTAGTGGTTGTAGAGTGACACGTGTTGAACTTCTTGCCGCAGCGTTGCATCACATATGTAGGGTTGTTGAGATTAAATCAGGCAAATTACCAAAAACAGAGCAGGACACATGGGCTGGGATTGAGTTCAAATCAAGGGAAACTCCTGGGTCCTAGTGTCCCATTATTTTTGCACTGAAAAAGGTGAGACCGGAAAACAGACGAGGATAGAAAATGGATCACACCACATCTTATATCTATAGAAGAAAGAAGGTGTATAAATGACTTCAAAATCATACAGTAATCAAATGAAGGTCAAATGGCTCTGTTAGCTGTTCATTCATCATTCAAAGTCAAGCTGTTTTTATTTCGGCGTATTGAGCCGAACAGAAAAAGAATAGCAGGCAATGTAGAAACACCAGATGCAGCCAGCATCCTGATCTTTGTGTGACAGATTTCCCATTACAGGGTCCACACGGAGCTGATTTCCTTCCCATCTGTCACAGAGCGTGTTTCCTCACAAAGGGCTAATTCGGACCCTAGTTTAAAAGCTGCATTGGGAAGATAAACAGCCGTGGGATCTCTGGGGTGTGTGCTGGCCAATCTGGCAACCCCAGTTTAATAAAAAAATGGATTCTCGGAAAATATCCATTTTCTAAAAGTTTCATGGCTTTTCTACATCAAAAAGGAAAAGTTCAGAAGAGAAAAAAAACTAATAATGAACTTTTCACTTCGACTCAGCAGCAGCGCTCAAGGATGCGCCTGCGATTGGCACGGAGCGTGGCGGCTCGAATGATGTCGTCCTTGCACAGGATAATGGAAGGAGATAACACCCTGCCACCGCTAATCCCATAAACACTGATTAGACAACATCTCCCGGGGTGTAAACAAACAAATCTCATATCAACCGAAAAAAAAAAAAAAAAAGAATGAATGAATGACAAATTCAGGGGAAAATCTTTTGGAAGAGAAAAGAGGAAAAGTTCAAAGTTTGATTCAAGCTTTATGGATTTAAATTCCATATTCTTACAATAAAAATAAGACAGAAAAATCCTCTGCTCCAGATGATCAGTGTCTCAGCAGAGTTATTACGTCTGTGTGAAATAGTAAGTCTTGTCTAAAATCAAAAAATCTACAAATCTCAGGTCAATGCCTTTAAACATGGCTGCCAATATGACTACAAGTCCCACAACACACACTCACAACAAAGTTCACAATCTATTAGGAGTGTAATGGTTCCATTGGTTTCACGTTCCATCCACACTGCGAATAATAACAGCGTTTTCAATTTGTCCACTTTGGAGAGCATTTTCAAAAAGACTAAAAAACTCTATCTCAGTGTGGAAACAAAACCGAAACGGAGAGAAAAATAGGCGTTTTAAACGTAAATGTATTAGTGTGGTCACGTAATAAAACTCGAGTCGAGTAAAACATGCTCCTGACCAGTGCTGCTGTCTTTCTTCTCTACAGACCTGTCCGATTCATCTCTTCAAATGAAGACGCTCTGTGTGAGGATGTTTCCACATCAACTGCTTAAAGATCCCTGATGTTTCTAAACAACTCAAATACTTTGATGATGGATTTGGACTGGAATTAATATCAACCTTCTGCTACCTCGTGCTCAGGACCACAATTTGCAGGAACAGTTCTGCATTTCAGCACCTGTAACTGAACAGCACCTGAACAGTGATGGAACTGTAATGAATAGAAATTTGGTGCCACCAGATAAAGATGGATTCCCTTTTTTAGTCTGGTTCCTGTCAAGTTTCTTCCTCATGCCATCTTAGAGAGTGTTTTCTTCAAGGAACAAACTTATCCATTCTTCATCTGTGTAAAGCTGATTTGAGGCAATGTCCATCGTTAAGAGTTCACTACAAATAAAAATGGTTTAAATAGAATTAAAGGGATTTATGTTCACTGTAAAGTATACGCTCTCTTGAGATTGTTGTGGAATTTGATCTCGACCTGATTTGTACCTTGTTTATTCTCACCTGTTCCTCTGAATTCCTGTTTGTTGATCGTCCGACTATTTCACCCGTTTGTGATTGAGCCTACTGTAATAATGAAGTCGGGAAATGTCTTTTGAGGCGAGTGAATGAGCAATAAGTCGCATATGTAGTGTGTCCCGAGTTAAAATGTTAGTTTCCCTCAAACTGGCGATTTATCAGAAGTCTATAAACATTCAACAGAGACAACAGAGATGGAAACAAAGGACAGGGAGCGGGATCTGCCCTTTAGATGCTTGTTGAGCACTTTAGGTTTCACAGCATCACTTAAGAACCCAGTCATGTCTGGATAGAAAAATCCATACTCCTCCAGGTGCAGGTTAAATCCAGCCAACCACATCTGTCCTACCACAAAGTTCTAAGCATCTGAGCAAAACTAACGCACCAGATGTTGATGCCTCCACCACTAAAACACACACGAATTAAAACATATCTGTCTCTGTACCTTGACTCGACTCACGGCCTCCTGCGCCTGCATCATGCGGATGTTTTTGGACGGGTTCCTCTCTGACAGCAGCTGTGTGGAACCCAGGTAGTTGGCAGCGAAGATGATCCCATCGATGAGGTCTTCAGGCTCACATGGCCCTGGTACTGAGGGAATTCAAGCACAACAAGAGTTGTGTACGAAACAGTCTGTACGAGACAGTTTGTTTGTGTGTTCATCACTTGGTAGAAAAAAATGCCTGATAATAAAATAAACTACACATAAACATTTCAATGACATTGTTACAGCAGGGTTGAGGTCGAGGGTCAGCTGTGGACAGACAGGAAGCCGCAGGTGAACCTGTAGGTAACGTGTAATGATTCTGACCTGGAGCTTATAATCAGAACCTGCACCACAAACTCCCAGACCACCTATAAGCATTAGGAGACCACCCATCAACCACTAAAGAATTAACTCAAATCGTCCTTAAATAATAGATGCATTAAAATGATCGTGCTGCTGCTGCACGGCGAAACTGTTGATTCTTATTATTCCTATCATTCTAATAAATAATTATTACGATTATAATATTATAAATAATAATTAATAAGTATAATATAATCAATATCATTTATAATAATGCATAATCATATTAAATATATTATTAGTATTATTATCTTTATTATTTATTAATAATACTATTATTAATTAACATTATTATTAAAGTAGATGCATGTTTATTTACAATATTAGATCTGAGCGTCAAAGGATTGTTTTTTTGTAAATTTACATTAATAGACATGTGAACATTTTGATCATCTCATTAGTAACTGTTCAGTTCTAAGTGGACTCAGGGTTTCCTCCTCAAGCCACAGGGAGATTTTTCATCACTACAGTCGCCACTCGATCAGAGATAAACTTATAATTATAAGGAACCAGAGACGAGAAGTAGTGAAGAACAAATACTTCCTTATTGTACTTTTTATGGTATCAGTTCTTTACTTTCACTATTTATTTTTACTTGTTACTTTCACTCAATAACATTACAAATATCTGTAAATCAGACTTCAGTTTAAATCTATTTGGTGACATCATCAATATTTTTCTTCTCATTGCACCGTTTTCAGCTCATTGACCTGTTTCTTGTCATTGTGGCTTTTTCAAATTCAAATTCAAATAAAAAAAAAAATTTGAATTTGAATCTCCCACTGAGAACAGAGACGTTCCTGATCATCATCATTATCATCATCATCATCATCATCATCATCATCTTTTCTCTGCTTGTGTTCTACATGGTGGATCTTCAGCCTGGATACATTCATTAGAGAACAACATTTTAATTTGTTTTATATTAATGTATTAATACGACGTGAGGTTCAGTTTCCAGCGTGACACATGTCAGAGCTCAAACTTCTTTACTTTCACTTAGAGAAAAAGTGCAGTCAGAATCATCTTTTAAAACATCAGGATCTGCACTTCTACTGAGTGAAGGATGTGTGGACTTTTGCCGTCTCTGTAAGGAACAAACGTATACGTTCTTTTACATCTATGTGATAGAAGAGTATCTTTGAGAGTGAAAGGGAAAGTTTATAGGACTGTGGTGAGACCTGAGATGTTGTATGGATTAGAGACAGTGGCATTGAGTAAAAGACAGGAGGTGGAGCTGGAGGTAGCAGAGCTGAAGATGTTGAGATGTTGGTTGGGAGTGACGACGATGGACAGGATTAGAAATGAGTTTATTAGAGGGACAGAGCATGTAGGACGTTTTGGAGACAAGGTGAGGGAGGTGAGATTGAGATGGTTTGGACATGTGCAGAGGAGGAACATGGGGTATATCAGTAGGAGAATGCTGAGGATGGAGACACCAGGAAGGAGGAAAAGAGGAAGACCAAGGAGCAGGTTTATGCATGTGGTGAGGGAAGACATGCAGGTAGTTGGTGTGAAAGAGGCAGATGTAGAGGACAAGGGGGTATGGAGACGGATGATCCGCTGTGGCGCCCCCTAATGGGAGAAGCTGAAAGAAGAAGAAGAAGTTTATATCTAACGTATGACATTTTCCTGACTGGACGATGTGTAAAAATCTTTGTATTATTATTAATGTCTCTAGAAGCCTCTGTCACTAAGATCATTTGTTTGTTTATGTTCCACAATGCAGTGTTTGCACTGAAGTGTTATGTTAATATTCCTCAGGTCATGTATAAGGAATGTTTTACACCCTACTGCAGTCCTCCTTATATTTATATACATTGCTAACTCCGTTTCATTGGATCTGTACTTGTATTCGGCAAAATGACAATGTTGAGTCTAATCTATTAAGCTTGCAAAGTAATCTTCTTTCGGTTCTGTTTCCAGCTTTGACTAATCTACTGAATCTCCCGCTTTCATGTCTTTTTTTTCATGTTCATGCTGCTGAGAAACACGGCGACAATCAGAAAGGGTTTTTCTCGGAGTGTTGAAGTGAAGATATCCTGATCTAAAGAAACCAATTTACTCGGTCATTATGCAAATAGCTAAAAAAACGCATTAAAAACACTTTTTTTGTGCGAGTCGCATACTTTCATTAAGGCACCATGTTTTTTTTTACATGGTATTTCTGCTGTCGAGATGATTAACATGACGTGAAGACATTTCAGGAAAAGATCAACAAAAGCAGGAGAGAGAAGTACAAAGTGTCCGCTTACCATCGACGAAGCTGGGGAAAGACGCCGTCTTCTTCGATGGCTGGGAAACAAGAAGAAAACGAATGAAGATGAAACGTGTGTGTGTTTGAACATTTTAAAAAGATATGACAGATGCACAATGATACACTAAAAGGACAAAAGTGTGGACACCTGAGCATGAGATTGGTACAGTGTGTGCTTCTTTTTAAACATCCCAGTCCACATCTAATCCCTATCTGCTGTTATAATGAGCTCCACTCTTCTGGGAAGATGTTCCACTAGATTTTGTGGAGATTTTAGCTAGAAGAGTGTTAATAAATTCAGGTGCTGATGTAGGTGAGAAGGTGAGGAGGCCTGGGGTGCAGTCAGCGTTCACATTCATTGTTCAATCTGGTTGGAGTTCTACAGCAGGAGAGCTTCCAGTCCAAACCATGTAAAGCAGATCTTCATGGATGAACAGGTTTGGATCTCCTAGTTTAAGTGAAGGGAGAGTATCATTCTTCTGCATACAGAGACTCTTGTGTGCCTCCAACCTTCTGGTGAAGAACCACATATAGCTGGGAAGGTCAGGTGTCCAGATACTTTTGTCAATACAGTGTATCTAATTGGTGAACGGCTCACGAGGAGGTCATTCAGTGTTAAATCGGACACACGATGTACAGAGTCATATCAATTATTCATCGTCTGATCTCGACAGTTTTGTGGTGAGGTCTCTGAGGAAAACACAGCACAGCATTCGCTTTATAAAAGCCACCTCAGTGTCTGCATTGATAAAGTATCTTCACCCATTAAAGGCACTCTGGGAGAAAAGCCCCAAAGCTGCATCCATCAGGGTAATTAAATGAAGGCCACGCAGGAGTACAGCTTCTTAAAAATAAACAGTTATCTAGCCCTGGATCTTCTTCCTGCACAGTGACCTCGAAAAGTTCCTCTCCACATTACACTGCAGAAAAATGTCTCAAATATATATATATATATCAGGTTTCGCATCTACTTAAGAAGAAAAAAAACTCTTTAAATGACCCTGAAACATCGAAGAAAAAGAGTTGCCCTAGAAATTGAGATGGAGCAGATTGTGGAGCTCTTGAAAGAAAGACCTGGAGAAGACCTCTCCAATCAAATCCAACACCCCGCAGCCCTAATAGAGCCGTTGTTCTGCTCGGTGAGGAGCCAAATTTGCAGACTGTGTGTTCGAATGCATCTGAATACAAATGGCACACTAATTATTCTCCAAGCAATTACCCAGAAAAAATGACTCCACTTGAGCAATTTCGGCTCCTCCAACATGTGCTACATGAGATGAAATGAACACATTAGTCTGTGTAACCCTGAGAGACCAAAATATCTGATTTTCATGTGCTATCTAAAAAACTGTGTGTGTGTGTGTGTGTGTGTGTGTGTGTGTGTGTGTGTGTGTGTGTGTGTGTGTGTGTGTGTGTGTGTGCAAAAAGGTATTTCTATTAGCTACAATATACCAGTTTCATCCAGAGTCAGACAGTGATTGTAGACATTTCCTAAAGACCTCACTGAGCTCCATGAAGGAGTTTTGCATGAGGTGGAACATAAATAACTAAAATTCATTGGTGTCATTATTGGTGACTCGTTTAAATAAATGTAATCCTCTGGCACTACTTTATCTCGGAGCAAAAGATTTCTGGATGCAACGAGCCGTATCTAAAATAAGTAACGGATACTATGGGTTATTGTGATCCATTCAGTTTTACTCTGGAAAACATCAATGAAGCTTGTCAATGCTTGGAAGTGAGTATGGATGAGGGGACAAATAGTGATGAGTCGTTTGTGAACGATTCATTCATTTTTAACGAGTCTTCAGTATGACTCAGAAGTCTCAAAGAGTGGGTTAGGGTTAGGGTTAGGATAAGGGTTAGGGTTAGGCTAAGGGTTAGGATAAGGGTTAGGGTAAGGGTTAGGATAAGGGTAGGGGTAAGGGTTAGGGTTAGGATAAGGGTAAGGGTTAGGATAAGGGTAGGGGTAAGGGTTAGGGTAAGGGTTAGGATAAGGTTAAGGGTTAGGGTAAGGGTTAGGATAAGGTTAAGGGTTAGGGTAAGGGTTACGGTTAGGGTTAGGGTAAGGGTTAGGGTAAGGGTTAGGATAAGGATAAGGGTTAGGGTAAGGGTTAGGATAAGGGTAAGGGTTAGGGTAAGAGTTAGGGTAAGGGTTAGGGTAAGGGTTAGGGTAGGGGTAAGGGTTAGGGTAAGGGTTAGGATAAGGTTAAGGGTTAGGGTAAGGGTTACGGTTAGGGTTAGGGTAAGGGTTAGGGTAAGGGTTAGGATAAGGATAAGGGTTAGGGTAAGGGTTAGGATAAGGGTAAGGGTTAGGGTAAGGGTTACGGTTAGGGTTAGGGTAAGGGTTAGGGTAAGGGTTAGGATAAGGATAAGGGTTAGGGTAAGGGTTAGGATAAGGGTAAGGGTTAGGGTAAGAGTTAGGGTAAGGGTTAGGGTAAGGGTTAGGGTAAGGGTTAGGGTAAGGGTTAGGATAAGGGTTAGGGTAAGGGTAAGGATTAGGATAAGGGTTAGGGTAAGGGTTAGGGTAAGGGTTAGGATAAGGATTAGGATAAGGGTTAGGATAAGGGTAAGGGTTAGGGTAAGGGTTAGGATAAGGGTAAGGGTGAGGGTAAGGGTAAGAGTTAGAGTTAGGGTTAGGGTAATGGTTAGGGTTAGGATAAGGGTAAGGTTTGGGGTAAGGGTTAGGATAAGGGTGAGGGTAAGGGTTAGGGTAATGGTTAGGGTTAGGATAAGGGTAAGGTTTAGGGTAAGGGTTAGGATAAGGGTTAGGGTAAGGGTTAGGGTAGGGGTAAGGGTTAGGGTAAGGTTTAGGGTTAGGTTTAGGGTTAGGGTAGGGGTAAGGGTTAGGGTAAGGGTTAGGGTAAGGTTTAGGGTTAGGATAAGGGTTAGGGTAAGGGTTAGGGTAGGGGTAAGGGTTAGGGTTAGGATAAGGGTAAGGTTTAGGATAAGGATAAGGGTTAGGGTAAGGGTTAGGGTAGGGGTAAGGGTTAGGGTAAGGGTTAGGGTTAGGATAAGGGTAAGGTTTAGGGTTAGGATAAGGGTTAGGGTAAGGGTTAGGGTAGGGGTAAGGGTTAGGGTAAGGGTTAGGGTTAGCATCGCAAAATCTTCCATGGGTCATGTACAGGAACCAGAACTGAGGCGTTTACCTTTTCACTCACGTGACTCCCATATACGCTACTCACTTATATATTTATATATAAATGATTGAACTTTAGTAAAAGCTGGTGTATGTTGACGTGTTGGGGATCTGCTTATTGAAAATCTAACACTTTATATTGTTTCTGATCAAAGGAACAAAATAAACAAAATGACTCCTTCATTTTGATGAACCAAGTCAGTAAAATGGTCAGATCTTCCCATCACTAGTGACAAGGAAATATTCTTCAGAGAACCAGGAGACTGTGATCTAACACCTTTCTGAAACACTTAATGTTGGTTTTCCATCAAAAAATCAATTGTCAATCAAATGCTTTGGCTATGCTTCTTGCAAGCAATAAAAGAAATTACAAAGTGCTGATGAAGACTGTGTGTTTTACTGTAAAAGCGAGATCAGTTCCTTTTCCTTCAATGAGCCCTGATATAAATAAAACAAATCTGATTGTTTCTGTAGGTCAGAAATTAATAGATCCACCTCAGGGACATTGTTGTTCTCCAGAGGTCCATTGAGATCGGAGCGCTGCTGTTTTCTTGGCTGCTCTGTACTGTTTGACACCTAGAGAGAGAGAGAGAGAGAGAGAGAGAGAGAGAGAGAGAGAGAGAGAGAGAGAGAGAGGAAAATGAATCAGGAAGAAGTTCCATCAAAACACTAGAGTTTTAGTGTGATCCTCCAGGGATATAAACCCTCTAGAAACCAGAAAGCAATACAAAGCTTGTCAGATGACAAAAGATGAAGAATGGAAAAGATCAAAGGGAGAAGTGGGGAAAAAACAATTTGACAGTCCCCTCTAGGAAGCTCTTTGTGTCCTGGTCCTCAGTGGAATGGTCTGACCCAGATCACCCCCGAGTCATAGCTACAATCATTTCAGATCCACTATGTTACAAAATGAACACAACAAAAAGAACAAAAGCTTCTTGATACACACACACACACACACACACACACACACACACACACACACACACACACACACACACACACACAGGTCTTTCCTGAAGTTTGACCGTTATCATGAACAGATGTGCTTGAACTGTATGAGCTGTGATAAAGGTCAGGTTATTGATGCATGTGTGGTCACAATCTAACACAAACTTAGGGTATTTGAGCAGATCGAGGTGGGCAAGTCCATGACAGAAAGAGATTGTGCTTCCAGGATCAGGTTACACATGAGACACTGAAAACTAACATGTGCATATTTTGTGATTACAAACCATTTTAAAAAGGTGAAATAAGTGACGGTGCACATCTGCTCTGGAAAACATTTCATTTGGAAGTGCAAAGCTCTCAATATAACACCACTAACTCATATTTGCTGGTAGAACTCTTAATAAAGGATCGGTCACATACGAAGATGAAGCATTTGCAGATACGTTTAGGATAGTTTAGGAGAATGACTGAAAGCACATTGTAGATACTTCTTATGGACCAAAGCATTGCGACACCTGACCGTCCCATCTATATGTGGTTCTTTCCCAAACTTTCCCCGCAAACCTTTAAGCACATAATTTTACTTGGAGACCCAAACCTGTTCCATCGTGACAATGCCCCTGCGCACAAAGCCAGCTATATGAAGATATGATGTTTTTTTAGAGTTGTATTAGATCTTGAGTGGCCTGCTAAACAGCACTGACCTCAACCCTACTGAAAATCTTTGGGATCAATGTGAATACTGACTGCACCCCAGACCTTCTCTACATCACTTTACGTGTGGCTGAAGGAGTATCAATCTCAAGAACCACACTCCAGAATCTAGTGGAGCATCTTCCCAGAAGAGTGGAGTTTGTTATAGCAGCAAACGAGGACTAAATGTGAATGATATGTTCAAAAAGCACATACCAATCTTGGGTTTAGGTGTCCATAAATCTTTGTCCATGTGATGACTGTCCTATCATTTCCTGCTTTAAAGTCTTTGAATAATAAATAAAAATGTAAATATGTAGTGTTTCTTTTCTTGCATTAGAAAAATCTACCAAACAAAAATCAAATAAATGACAGGCCTTTGATGTAAGTTGAAAATACTTCAATCACACTGGCTTTAACCTTCACAGGCAATCAGGTGGTATGATCTCATGATCTCTGATCTTCTTTGTAGGAAAAATAGCATAATAATTATTGTAAATGGAGTGGAGTGGGTGAAGATGGACTTGTAGTGCAGAGTCTGTATTGTGTGGCAGCGAGTGTAGTGTCAAGCATCAACAATACAGGAACTTCCCGGTCCTAAAACTTGCAAAGGTCAGATACCCATCCTCTTTGGTCAGCAGCTTGATGAATCCTGTTGGTGGTGGTTTCAGTGTCTCAAATTGGCCTCCCTGGATAAAGCTATCCATCTAGAAGAAGATCACCTGGCAGTAAAAACATTTGCACTAGAACACACACACACAACTAGCATATACGTTCTGCACTTAAATGAGAGAACAGAACTCTCTTTTACCAGCAGGTGGCAGTAGTCTGTATTTGGCATCCAAACAGGGAAACCGGAAAAACTGAAACTGAATATGTAAAGTGAGCATCTTTTACACCTGCTCCGATCATTAATAACGGATTCTGTAGCTTTTTTCAATCATGTCTGCTAAGCTGCAAATGGCAACGGCATCGTCAGCCCTTGGTTGTCTTCTTTATGTGGATGAACAACGAAAGGATAAAAAGAAACCACACTAAATGGGGGGAATTGTTGATACTGTGAATTCCTTCCTCACTCCATCGTTGTTTGGTTCCGTCATTCCGTTCATTACTTTCTCTTGTGCCCATTCACTAAATCAAATACCCAATCGGAGTATAAACAGCTGATAACAGCCGATAAACAGCCGATGCCGTCCGACCAAAGCGAACGATGTGGAACACACCCCAAAAACAGTAAAGCCAGCCGACCTTTAAAAACCACACAACCTTGGCTGTCAGCTGACAATCAGCAGATAACGTGATTATTCTAACCTGTAGATTATTTCTTCACAGTCTCATTCACACCAGGTTCTTCATACTTACACTGAAAAACCTGCACTCATGCCTGAACAGATATGAGGTCGTTTAGCAGAACTGTTGACTAGATGTTCACTCTGACATTTATATTTTGTAAGATGTCCTAAAGAGTAAAATTAATTACTGATCACAAAGAAACAATGTTTCTTAAGTCAAGATCACAAGAAACTCAAATCGTAATCACAAAAACACAAGAAAGATGGAAATATCATAATGCATGACCTCTCAGGACTTGTGTAATTTTGGGCAGTGTACATACACTTAAACCATAGAATGTCTTTAGTGGCTGATATCAAATATAGAAACATGACTGATTAATTTATTTATTTTTAGTAAGTAAAATCTACTATGGTCGAGGTTGCAGTGGATCCAGAACCTCTTCAGGAAATGTAGGGCACACATACAAAATGTATCTTAAATGAAAAACAATTCATCACTGTATAACTATGACGTTGGGAAATGCTTGATCAATCGAATCATCTACTTGTTCATTAAGGTTAGTTATATGTTGGTAGACTCCCATTCTTACCTGTTCCCTGCGCTGCTCCTGTGCCCATCTCCTCCTCTCCTCTGGGGTGTGCAAGTGCCCTTTTGAGCTCCTCTGGGGCTGTGGGTTGTGCCCTGCAGAGGGAATGTTGAGGGTTTTGGGTCTGCCGTCATGCCGGTGTGGTGGAGGGTAAGGTGCTTGTTCGACTTTGGGCTCAGCTTCAGCTTGGTAATGCCTTGGTACCGGTGTCATCTCCTCCGGGCTCTGATCAGTCCCACTGCTCAGGCTGCCCATGCTCATGCTCATCTTAATCTCAGCCACAATCTGATCAATATCTTCCTCTGTCTCTTCACCAGTTTCCCCCTCTACGCCCTTGTGGCCCGCATACATGGAGTTCCCATTGTCTTCTGGGGCATAATAGTCCCCTGTGTACGCCTCTTGGTCTTGTTCCTCCTCAGGTCCTTCCTCTTCATTAGCACAATACTCCTCACTCTCCTCATCCTCCTCTTCTTGTTCCTGGCTTCTAGGAAGAGCTTGGTCCTGGTGATGGTACTGATGGTGTGGATGGTGATCGAGGACTGGTTCAGGTCTTCCGTCATATATTTGCTGGTCAGAGTCCTGCTCTAGAACTTCGCATCGCACCTCGCCCTGACCCTCCACCCATTCCTCCACTGCTTCCTGGCACTCGTCTGTGTCTGGGGGTGGCTTAGCATGCCCATATCTGCCCTGATTGCAGTCCATCCCCTCTAGGTAGCTGTCATCCTCGGGACAGTAACGAATGTAGTATGTCACTCCTTCATCTTCTTCAGGCAGCCCTTCATCATAGTCCTCTTCATCCTCAGATGTATTGTTGACATAATCCGAGCTTGAGTCTCCATCAAGGCTGTCTGGATGGCCATGGTAGTTAACGTGGGTGTGATCTGGGGTGGCAGGATGGCTGCTAGGCAGGTCCACCTCCTCCTGGTCACAGTAAGGGGGTACAGGGGTTTCAGAATCTTGCTGTTCTTCACATTCTTTGCTGGGATAAGCAGCAGGGCAGGGGCATGGTGCTGGAGCATGGAGCTCTGCTGAAGCCATGCTGCTGCTGCTGGCCCCAGGCCTTTTTCTCTGAGCCATAGAAAGAGAGAGACACTCACTGGCTGTCCATCGCTGAGGATCTTCAGTCCTGAGACAGAAAAGAAGAGACATTGCAATGAGTGGGCTTTTCTCATGCAGAAAAAACCCTGTCCTTGTGCTAACAAACAATATAGACCACTTAATGTTAAATTGCTTTAACAATTTGTTAAATTGCTTTAACAAATTGCTGACCCTCAAGGTTTAAAGTGTATTAAACACCAACTCTTACTATAAGCTACCAGACACATGAAGTCTTTAGATTTTATTGAACTGCTACATGTCCAAGCTAACAGCCAGCCATGAAGGGTTAGCATCACTGAATCTTCCACCCAGAGATCAGGCCTAATGTTCTCTTCTGGACCATAAATAGCTGTCGCATCACTGTGATTCAAGCTCGTAATTACCTTAACAACACGTGTGCCACCTGGGGGTCTTTAGAAGAGGTCCTTTTGCCAGAAGCATGTTCATCTGCATGGGGGAAAGTGGTTCAGCTTAGTGGTTAAGGCTCTGGGTTATTAATTGGAGGGCTGGAGGTTCAAGCCCCAGTATTGAAAAGCTGCCACTCGTTGGGCCCTTAAGCAAGGCCTTTAACCCTCGGTGCATCAGGGGTGCTGTATCATGGCTGACCCTGTGCTCTGACCTCAGATATGTGAAGAAAGAATTTCACTGTGCTGTTTGCCTTCACCATAGATACTGAGTTAAATGAATTCCAATTCAGGGCCCTGTTTAGAAAATTCTGCTGCCCCAGTCACAAAGACCGAATGAGGACAGAACAAACAACACACAACCAAATGCTTAGACAAGTACAGACAATAACAAATGAGACCAAATTACACCCATAGACTCAAGCTCTGTTGAATCCCATCGATCCTCTCAGCCGAGCAGCAATGCCTCAATCCAACACGGTAGGAAGCTGGACCACTTTAACTGCTCAGTGCCTGATCACTTACTGTTATTGACCTGGACAGCTCTTTATTTACGAGGTGCACGTGGTATCTGGCTTGTCCAAAGCACTGGGGCCTGGACACCATCCTACATGGGAATTCAGTCTGTATAAAGAGCCAGCATTTATTTTTCGCCTGAACAGCCTGGAATAGCCTACATATGCAAGTAGGCAAGTCATCAATGCATATAATCAATACTTCTTCTCCTCCTTTCGGCTGTTCCCGTTAGGGGTCTCCACAGAGCATAATCCGTCTCCATAACGTTACATCTACTTCTTTCTGCATGCATGTCCTCCCACCACAGGCCCATATCTGGCTTTTTTACACCTTGGTGAGATTCCTATTGTCACCCACCCAGTGGCTCCGCTTTCTGACCACAATGCTCCACCCACACACCATACCAATCATTTACAACCTGTCATAAAAAAACATTAAACACATTTAATAATCATTGCAAAATTCCCTGTATTTGAGTATCTAAACAATAATCTATATCAGACTATAGCAGAAAAACAGATAAATGATTTAAATGAGCAAGGGCGAGGGCAGTGACGCTGCAGGGGGCGCTTACTAGTACCCCAGCTGGTTGAGCTCTAGGCAACCGCCTACTTTGTCTATGCCTAGAAATGTTGCTGCCTCACCACATCCATAAACCTCCTCCTTTACCTTCCTCTTTTCCTCCATCCTGGTGGCTTCATCCTCAGCATTCTTCTACTGATATATCCCATGTCTCTTCTCTGTACATGTCCAAACCATCTCAATCACACCTCCCTCACCTTGTCTCCAAATTAAGCCTTTTCCTTTAATAAACTCGTTTCTAATCCTGTAAATCCTCGTCACTCCTGATGAACATCACAGCATCTTCAACTCTTTCTGTCAATGCCACTGTCTGTAAACCATACAACATCGCAGGTCACCACAGTCTTAAAACTTTCCATTTCACTCTTGCAGATACTCTTCTATCACAATGCATAAGATCAATTCAGTCGACACACTCGCTTGTGTACCAGAGGGTGACGGATATGTGTGTGGTGTTATCAGGGTTTGGTGGTTTAATGGTTAAGGAAGAGAACGACACGGCCAGAGAGGCAGAATTCATCCTGTATTCCATTTGGAAAGGGAGTGGCAGTGATTAATTCACACACACACACACACACACACACACACACACACACACACACACACACACACACACACACACACACACACACACACACACACACACCATCACTGCCAGCAGCCTCTCAGAGGGGCTTTTGTTACTGCTTTTCACTATTTCTCTTTCTCTCTCTATCGGCCATTATGATGCCTTCCATCACCAGACATTACAGCTCATAATCACCCAAAGAAGCATGAACTTAGTTGGGACAGGCAACCCCACCTCTCCCAACACACACACACACACACACACACACACACACACACACACACACACACACACACACACACAAAGACCCAGATTTACACACCAGCACTCGTATTCCTCGTATCACCTCTCACAGCATGTCACCACTCTTAGATCACATTCTGTACACACCTCGACAAAAGCGCTCTTCGGGGAAATCACACCTCTGAAGCTGGTGTTTCAATCAGCTGCTGTGAGGCACCAGTCAGCACCACGGCACCTACAAATGACGCCAGTGAATGAGTCTCCTCTGTCCCACCTCGTTTCCTCTGTTTATCGCAACACAACCAATGTGCAAAGATCTAAGCAGCAGTGGACAAATGATTGACCGTGATGGCCTGAAGCCTCCCCCCATTTTCCTTCTACTCCATATTACATCCCTCCTACTCAAAGAGCCCTGGCCAATCCGATCTCTGAATGGCATCACTAAAAGCTAAACACCGCCCCCTGGGGACCCATGACCCTTTGCCTCTTTGTACAACCCTGAATACATTAGCCACGCCTTTTCTGCAGCTTTGTCTAAAGACTCAGATATGATATATTGTTGCTCATCAGAGAAGAAACAATATAACATGCTGTATCCATGTTACTCATTTTTCAGTAGCAAGAAATAGCCTTTGGAAGACATTGTTTTGATTTTGAGGCATTTTTATATCAACTAAATGATTTTATTCGTGTAAATGAGAGATTCAGAGATTCACAGCAGTGCATTGGCATAAAAGTTAACGATGTGATGCATCGATTTAAAAAAGTGTGTATCGGATACAATTTGTATCTCTATGCATCGTTTTTAATAAATTTGCGTCGGTAAAAATGTTTTTTATTCATATATAGTTATTAGTAGATGTGCTATAAAAGTGAACTATCTACCATTTTGAATTGCAAAGCATCCAATTTATTCTATTGCATCGTATCGCATTAAATCGCATGGCGTTAAATTGAATGTAAATCGGATCGCGCTGCATCATAATAAGGGAATCGTATCGAATTGCATCAGCGGCTGCTTCATGTGTAACTTTAATGTATCGTATCGTTGGCTATGCATCGAGACGCGAATCGCATCCGCCTCGGTTATGGAGACGCACATCACTACTGTGAATACATGCTGACTGATTGATATTCTGTACCTACGTATGCTTTATGCCCAATATTCCAGTCTGGTCCTTCAACCCAAAAACATTGGCCCGATGAGAATTCGCCAGATTGATGATGCGTACATTCTTACGGCTTTTTTTTTTTTTATTATTGAATTCGAATACATTACCATATCAATTGACTCTGAGGGCACATGCATGAAAAATCAATTCCACCTGCTCTGTAAAACCAGGATCGCATCCTGACGTCGGTTCAAAACGAAACACAGAGAAGACCGAAATGAATGGAGGATAAAATTCATACTTGCATATACTATATATCGCTATACACTAGTGAGTAAATGATAGATGTATGATGATGCACACTTTATAAGGAATAAGACAATGTGAACATGTCATGAGGACGTGTGAAGGTTATTAGGCAAACATGAAAGAATAGATTTAATTATTAATGCAATTAAGCAGATTACCTTCTGAGTGAACATGATCTCGTAATAAGTATTGAGACACCTGACTTTCCCTGCAATATGTGGTTCTTCCCCAGTTGTGTAGGACGTCTTTGGATGCAGGAGAATAAACTTTTCACTTCACTTAAACTACAAGACTCAAACCAGTTCCAGCATGACGATGCCCCTGCTCCATTAAGATCTGCTTTACATGGGTTGGAGTGGAATATCTCCTGTTACAGAGCTCTACTGAACAAATAATGTGAATGCTGACTGCACCCCAGGCCTCCTCACCTTCTCACCCACATCACCCTTGTGTTTCTGAATAAGCACATCTCCAAAATCTATTGGAACGTCTTCTCAGAAGAGTAAATGGGGACTAAATGTGAAACAGAAGGTTTAAATAGCACATTCCAATCTTATGGTCAGGTGCCCACAAACCCCAAACTGCAGTCTGTGGTGATGGAACACATAATAAAAGGTGTTGTGTTCTCATGAAACTGGTTAAATCAGCAAATACCACTCAAAAACATCTTCTCTTGTGGTGTAACCCAGCAGACCCCAAACTTTTTTGCTCCAGGGACCGGTTTAATGTCAGACAATATTTTCTCGGGCCGGTCTTTAATGTGTGGTGGATAAATACAATAAAATAAAATGAAACGTGAATCCACTGTGTTGTTGTTTGTTCATTTTTCTCTCTTGGGGGTTTAAATTTAATGTAAAGCGGTAATGTATTATGTGTTAGCGGCCGGAGCTTCTTTAAGGTAGTGGATGGAGGTAAGTCATGTGACCAGAGCTCCTTTAAGAAGGTAGTGGATGGAGGTAAGTCATGTGACCAGAGCTCCTTTAAGAAGGTAGTGGATGGAGGTAAGTCATGTGACCGGAGCTCCTTTAAGAAGGTAGTGGATGGAGGTAAGTCATGTGACCGGAGCTCCTTTAAGAAGGTAGTGGATGGAGGTAAGTCATGTGACCAGAGCTCCTTTAAGAAGGTAGTGGATGGAGGTAAGTCATGTGACCAGAGCTCCTTTAAGAAGGTAGTGGATGGAGGTAAGTCATGTGACCGGAGCTCCTTTAAGAAGGTAGTGGATGGAGGTAAGTCATGTGACCAGAGCTCCTTTAAGAAGGTAGTGGATGGAGGTAAGTCATGTGACCGGAGCTCCTTTAAGAAGGTAGTGGATGGAGGTAAGACATGTGACCGGAGCTCCTTTAAGAAGGTAGTGGATGGAGGTGAGACATGTGACCGGAGCTCCTTTAAGAAGGTAGTGGATGGAGGTAAGTCATGTGACCGGAGCTCCTTTAAGAAGGTAGTGGATGGAGGTAAGTCATGTGACCGGAGCTCCTTTAAGAAGGTAGTGGATGGAGGTAAGTCATGTGACCGGAGCTCCTTTAAGAAGGTAGTGGATGGAGGTAAGTCATGTGACCGGAGCTCCTTTAAGAAGGTAGTGGATGGAGGTAAGACATGTGACCGGAGCTCCTTTAAGAAGGTAGTGGATGGAGGTAAGTCATGTGACCGGAGCTCCTTTAAGAAGGTAGTGGATGGAGGTAAGTCATGTGACCGGAGCTCCTTTAAGAAGGTAGTGGATGGAGGTAAGACATGTGACCGGAGCTCCTTTAAGAAGGTAGTGGATGGAGGTGAGACATGTGACCGGAGCTCCTTTAAGAAGGTAGTGGATGGAGGTAAGTCATGTGACCGGAGCTCCTTTAAGAAGGTAGTGGATGGAGGTAAGTCATGTGACCGGAGCTCCTTTAAGAAGGTAGTGGATGGAGGTAAGACATGTGACCGGAGCTCCTTTAAGAAGGTAGTGGATGGAGGTGAGACATGTGACCGGAGCTCCTTTAAGAAGGTAGTGGATGGAGGTAAGTCATGTGACCGGAGCTCCTTTAAGAAGGTAGTGGATGGAGGTAAGACACGTGACCGGAGCTCCTTTAAGAAGGTAGTGGATGGAGGTAAGTCATGTGACCGGAGCTCCTTTAAGAAGGTAGTGGATGGAGGTAAGTCATGTGACCGGAGCTCCTTTAAGAAGGTAGTGGATGGAGGTAAGACATGTGAGCGAGGCATCATGACCTGCATCAAGAGTGAGTCATAGACACATGTGGAGGAGAAAATCTGGGAATTTTCCAAAATAAAACATCGTTCAGAATCAGTTATGTATTCTTTCTGTGCAGGCCGGTACCAATTGACCCACAGACCGGTGCCGGTCCGCAGCCCGGGGGTTGGGGACCAGTGGTGTAACTGATTCTTTATTCCGAGATACTTTTTTTTTAATACATTGTAAATATTTTTTGTATTAAATTATTCGATTCTAGTAAACTACAGTGTTAATATTAATTCTAACTGCATTTAAAAGGGTTTTGGAATAAATTGCCGGACATTTAGACTATTGATGGTATTATACTTAAAAATAAAATGCTTTAAGTTCATAAATAAAAGGTGTGTTTATCTTTATTGCTGCTAAGCAGTTATGAAGTTATGAAGACTTGCTCAGGGGCCCAGGAGCAGCAGCTTGGTGTGGGTGGGATTTGAAATCATGACTTTCAGACCCACAGTCCAATGCTTTAACCACAAAACTATAACCTTCACTGCAAGTCATAGAATAGAAACCTCTGGATTTTATATATGAGTTCACCAAGAGTCTTTTTATACTTCTGCCATGGCAAGAAAAATCGTCAAAGCAACAACCACTTAGAAAATATACGATAATTAACTCTGAGCCCAAAGTCATTCCAGGGTGAATACTATAAACTCCCCTCTCCCTCAGGTTCATTGTGTTTGGATGCACACAGATAATGAGTTTTGATTACTGACGGTCTCTTGCAGCTAATTAGAGACCAGCAAAGACTCAGGACATCATCAACGGTACCTTTAACGTCATCGGACAAAGGAGAACAAGGATTTGGTCCAGCAGCTCAGTGGTTGAGGCACTGGTCTTTGGATTGGAAGGTTGGTAGTTCAAATCCCAGCTCCAACAAGCTGCCACTATTGGGCCTCGAGCAAGGCCCTTAATCCTCAACTGCTTTGGGTAAAGGCTTCTGCCAAATGTTGTAAATGTAGGCAGAAAGTAATTGTGCCTTGACTAGACAACCATCTTAAAGACATGACTTCAACGCTGAATTTTCTGTTTTATAGCAAAATCTACATTCTGTGAACATTGTAGGTGGCTTTGGAAATGATCTCAGGACTATTTATATGCTCAAAACAAATGCTCTCAGTGTAATGTGTGAATGTGGGAGGTGCAGGACTTTATGTTGTAGTCTGCAGGAAATCAAAACAGGAACAAGAAATAAAAGGCGGAAAAGGGCAGTGCTTAATAATTAGAATCGATTAAAACATTTGCAATTGAAAGAGATGAAGGATTTCTTAAGACAAACTTCTCCTAGAAGTGAAGCAACATGTGAGGCGGAAAAAAGAAACACCCGTGGCCAAAAAAACTGCTGTGGAGCAAACGGTCTCTGAACAAGGACCAAGCAAGAGTGACTTCAGGAGCACAGAGTGACAGATTCACCTGCACATCAACTCCATTGCACCTCCGTAGAGATCGTCAAGAGCACCACATTCCTCGGTGTTCACCTGGCAGAGAACCTCACCTTGCCCATTAACACCAGCTCCATATCACATATCAACCACCTGACTCGACTTCTGAATGTGTCAGTCTTTTACTGCAGGATAAACAGCAGTTTAAAAGGTGTGTGTGTGTGTGTGTGTGTGTGTGTGTGTGTGTGTGTGTGTGTTCAACAAATGATATGGAAAAAGCACGAAGCAGAGGACTGTAAAAGACAATAACGACCACAAACGACAAGCTTGAGACAAACAGTGTGGTCTGATATCAGACTTTATATGAATGTAATTAGCCAGAAATCCTAAAAGTGCAGTGCAGTGTCTGATTAAAAACATAATCCCCGTAGTCCATGTAGTCCATTTCCACAGTCCTGACTGAAAGAAAGTCTATAAATGATAACGGCTGGTGAAAAATAGATGTTTCTGACATCAGTTCTCCTAAATTACATAATCGTTCAACAACCTGGTGTAGACCAGCAGCTCTGCTAAAAATACACACCCCAACTCAAAACAGAGCTTTTGTTAGAACTAAAATAGCAAAAAAAACAAAAAACAGGTGCATTTAACATCTCACTGGATTTTCCAGCACAAGGCAGTTACATATACGCCTCATTCATCCACTGTATCCAAACCTATCAGTAGAAACATCTAAAAATATACATTAGTGGCATTGGGCAGACGGCCTCATCCAGAGCGACTGATAACTGAGCAGGGAAGGGCCTTTCTCAAGGGCCCAGCAGTGGCAGGAGGTGGTGAGATTTGAACTTGTGGCCTTCCAATCCAAAGTCCACTGAGCTCCCACCTCAATATAGAGAATATAAAAGCAAACACACCAGCAGCATGGCTAATAAAGCCGAAACCCCCTGAACAAGCGCCATCTGAAACCCGAGGACGTTTATTTTTACAACAGATCATAAAATCCCAGCTAGAGTGTCCTGAAATGATCCAGAAGAGATCATTAAGGCAACCAGTTAACCTCAATCCGGCCTCCAGAAGAGCCAGGTTACTTGTTGGGGCAAAAAAATTACCAGTTTAAGGATAAAAAGAGAATGAAATGGATGAGGAGGTGGAATGGGGAAGAAGCTGGTGTTCTGAATGTCTTTGGTAATTTTCCAGAGGAGATAACAGAGAAAGAAGATGAACGTTCTTCACTAGGATTGTCAAGAGCAAGAGCCATACCATCATCGGGGAATAGGTCTCTTATAACAAGTACAAAGAGACCAATTCTGAGACTAATAGGCATAAAGAGGCCACACCTACTTTACTAGAACTGAAAGGTATAAGGAAGCCACACCTCCTTATTGTGACTGACAGGTACAAAGAAGCCACACCTTCTTTACTAGACACTGACAGGTACAATGAAGACACGCCTACATTACTAGGTCTGGCAGGTACAAAGAAGCCACACCTCCTTTACGAGACACTGACAGATACAATGAAGCCACGCCTACATTACTAGGTCTGGCAGGTACAGAGGAGCCACGCCTACTTTACTAGACACTGACAGGTATAAAGAAGCCACGCCTACTTTACTAAAGAACTGACAGGTTTGAAAGAAACCACGCCTACTTTAATGGAATTGGTAGACACAAAGAGACCACACCGTCCTCACTATTATTGACAGGTACAAAGAAGCCACGCCTCCTTTTATTAGACTTAAAGACTTGATGAGATTAGGAGAACATTCTATTCAACAACACCCGCATACGCACTCCAAAAAACAGAGTTCAAATCATGTAGTTCCAAATAGTCGCAGGTTCATAAACACATTGAGCAAGAAACAAATATTTACTCTGATTCTTTGATCCTTTACACCTGAAATCGTTTCACATCTATTCCCAGAGCACCGTTTAAAAACCTCGAGCTCCAGCAGGAGAAAGTGTGATTTGCAGCTTATTTCCAGGGGCACACGTTCGTTCATCAGCGTACTGAGAGCCTGCTGTATTAAAGCCCTGCACTGTGATGCATCATTTCAATGTAATGGCCACAGAAGGCAAAAAAATTCTGGTGGATTTACAGCCTCTTTGATCTCACGCTGGAGTGACGAATGAAAATGTGGCACTGCAGCGAGGCAGAGAAAACATTGCTGCAATCAGAAGCTGCTCCTCGAGGCTCTGGAAAAGAGCGAGGAGCTACAGCTAACTAGGCATCATGCACTTCCAGACGGATTACCCCGAGCTCCAAGGCTCAATTTCTCCATTGTACCTGGTAGATGTAAGACATCATGGTCCTGGCTCCTTCACGAGCTCACTCACATCTAACAGAAGGAAGATTCTCCACAAGGGGACACAATTTATCATTGTTGCCACAAAGAAGCCACGCCTCCTGTACTAAAACTGAAAGGTACTAAGAAGCCACGCCTCCTTTAGTAGAACAGACAGGTACAAAGAAGCCACGCCTCCTTTACTAGAACTCACAGGTACAAAGAAGCCACACCCTCTTTACTAGAACTCACAGGTACAAAGAAGCCACACCTCCTTTAGTAGAACAGACAGGTACAAAGAAGCCACACCTCCTTTACTAGAACTCACAGGTACAAAGAAGCCACACCCTCTTTACTAGAACTCACAGGTACAAAGAAGCCACACCTCCTTTAGTAGAACAGACAGGTACAAAGAAGCCACGCCTCCTTTACTAGAACTCACAGGTACAAAGAAGCCACACCCTCTTTACTAGAACTCACAGGTACAAAGAAGCCTTACCTCCTGACTCATTATTTCAGTGCACACAGAATGTACATCTCTGGAGGATAAAAACCACCAATGACCCTGTTGAAGAACTCTGATATAGACATGAGAGATGTTCGTTTGGCCAGGAGAAGGTGTTTGCAAAGATTTTTGAGGACGTGATTAACCATTTGAATGCTTCAGGATCATTATGAAAATTTGAGGTGTGTATTTAAATGAAAACACTTTTAGCAGCAGGAGGTCACACACTTCTGGGACGAATGAGACATAAATATGCAATAAAGATCCTGCAAGACCTACAGAAGGAGGTGAGATGTTTTTACAAAGCTCTCAAAACAATGAAGAGACACGTGTTGTCAGGGATACGAGACTTCATTCTTCTCCGCAATCAAGGAACGAGGTCAAGGTGCAGTCCAATGATCTGATGCTCAGCAAACAATAATTAACTGGCAAGAAGCCAGAATGTGTCTCTGTTTTGCTCTTATGAGCTCCACTCTTCTGTGAAGATGTTCCACTAGATTTTAGAGATTTGTGCTCATTTAGCTACAAGTGTGTTAGTAAAGTCAGGCACTGGTGTAGGTGAGGAGGTAAGAAGGATGTTAGGGGCCATTCTGTATCTTCTCTGCTCTTTCCAATGCGCGCGCGCACACACACACACACACACACACACACACTAAATGATAGAATAGAGATCTATTTCTTTTAATATCGTTGATATTGATTAAGCTCCCGGCGTGAATGCATTTTATTAGCCTTCTATATACGACGGTAATCGAAATAACCGGTTTTCCTTGTTAGGTTTCACCACAGACGTCAAGATCGATTCAGTTCTGCCCCAAATGCACTGTGTTTTCATTACAGGTATCACGATGAAGATGACGTACAGTAAGTGGAGACATGGCCAGGAGTCTTAACGAATACTGCTCGGTATGATGTAGTTAATCATTTAACACACACCAGTACATCATTTAGCAAAACAGAGTAATTTACAGTACCACACTTTATATAAACTATACAGTATAAATATTTATGTGACAGCAGCCGCATGGACAAGTGACGGGTCACGAGTGGAGGGTGGAGGGTGGAGCCGCATGAAATGAGCGGTGGGGAGCACACCTGTAGGTGATGAGAC
Organism: Silurus lanzhouensis; assembly: GCA_039877035.1. Taxonomy (NCBI): domain Eukaryota; kingdom Metazoa; phylum Chordata; class Actinopteri; order Siluriformes; family Siluridae; genus Silurus; species Silurus lanzhouensis. Next base: position 453,847 of record JBCEWE010000063.1, on the reverse strand, counting down.
CAATCAGTGCGCTGTGTATCATTGTTTCAATGCCGATAAAAAGCAGAGAGACAAGAGCTGAAATCGGGCCTTGAAACACCAAACACGTGACAATTGAGCTGTTGCGTACATCCTGGCAGCGCTGCTACGTTTGCCTGCTGCGAAAACTTTACATATTTTACTATTTTGTCGTATCGTCATTCTAAGATCGAAAAAACTGACCCTCGTAACTCATCGTGATTTAATACAAACCTGAAATTTGGTAATTTTTAGCTTCGGACTCTATAAACGTCATTATCATTCATAATACTTATTATAGAGTCTGTACATAGACACACACACACACACACACACACACACACACACACACATACACATACACACACACACACTGTAATAACAAGGCTTTCAGGCACAAGAGTGTTCCCAGCTTTGTATGTACATTTAATTAAGGACTTTTCTGCCAAGTCTATGAAAGCAGCTCGCAGCGGATCTGAGCAGCAGCACAATCGTGTCCGTTTTGAACAAGCAGATGCTGAAGGCTTTCGCCGCTCGCTTATGAATTAGAAGGAAGTCGAACCGGGAGACATATTACACTGCAGGAACTTGTTAAATAAACGACAAAGCTTCCACGAAACGCCTCGACCTTTGCCGACTCGATGTCTGTCGCAGCAGACAAAAAAATTGGTGGAACCGAGCAACGAGGATTCCACGGCAAGAACGTCGTAGAAGAAGCCCCTGACAGGGGCAATTGTGCTACAAATGGAATATGTTTTATCCAGAAGCTGTTTTTGCTACTGGCTGTAAAATATAAACTTCTGTAATATTCAATAATCCTCACTTTAATTTAATTTCAGTGTTTAGATGATGATGATGTTCATTTCCTGCTCATAAAACGGACCCCTGGGGGGAAAGCAGTCCATCAGCAATCCTGCAAACACAGTCTGTGTGAACATGAAGTCGTGCAGATGGTTTGGATGTCCGCCAGACTCTGCCTGGAACAATGTGTCTCTCGGACCGGTCCCCAGCTTCTCCAAAAACATCTGATCAAAAGCGGCAGCTGCGAGATAATAAGGGTATAAACGTATGTAACGTAACATTCGATGCTGAAACGTTGAATGATTGCCACAGCTGGATGTTGTGCTTTTCTAATCGACCACCATGAGAGCAAACATTACAGTGTAAGATGAAGGTATCGGAAAAAACGTTTTGACTTCTAGCTGACGGAAGCAGAACACATTTTGCAAAGAAGTCGTAAGGGCTTCATCTCTCAATTAAGTTTTGCACTATGCATAATATTTGCGCTAATTGTTGACAGGCGTTCTCATTACTGCTGCCTAGACTGGAGAAAAAGGCAGAAGGATGAAGCTCCCAGGCACAGATGACAACTAATCAGCACTTGTCCTTGATGTTGTGAACAGCACCATCGAATTTCACACACTAAGAGGTTTAGGAAACCACAGAGGGACGCAACGACACTGCAGCACATGGGAATGTGACCTGCATACACTTACAGGCAGTCAATGTGTGGGAGTGTACAGAGTGTTGAAGTGTATATATATATATATATATACAGTTGGGACACTGCTGAATGTAAATAAAAACAGAACGCAATGATTTGCAAATCTCATTAATCAATATACTGTTTACAATAAAACAGAAAAAAACATCAAATGTTTAAACAGAATTTATACCATTTTAAGGGAAAAAAAGATCATTGAGACTTTCATGGCTGCCACACGTCTCAAAAAAAGTTTTTTGACTGGGCCGTGTTTCCCACTGTGTAGCATCACGTCATCGGGGAACTGAGGAGACCAGTTGCTGAAGTTTTGACAGATGAATATTCTCCCATATGTTTCTGAGACAGGATTCTAGCTGCTCAACAGTTCTGGGTTTCCTTTGTTGTGTTTTTTTTTGTTTCATGATGCTCCAAATGTTTTCAAATGATGAAAGGTCTAGACTGCAGGCCGGTCAGTTCAGCACCCGGACTCTTCTACTAAGACGTCATGCGAGTCTAATAGATGCAGTATGCAGTTAGCAGTGTCTTTACTCAAATGTAAGTCCATCCCCAAAATAGCGTTTACTGACTGAAAGCATTTGTTTCTCTAAACCTGAATATATACCATTCAGCCCTGATGAAACCTTTCCAAATGTGCAAGCTGCCCATTCCACAGGCACTAATGCTCTCCCATACCATCAGAGTGCAGCTTTCAGAACTGAGCCAGATGGTCCCTCTCCTCTTTAGTCTGGAGGATATGGTGTCAAAAAGAAAGTAACATTTTGTCTGTCCACAGAAGAACATTTTAAATGAGCTTAGTCCCAGAGAGGATTGTGGCGTTTCATGCATGCCTTCTTCTCTGCATGAAAGAGATTTGACCTGCATTTGTGGATGACGAAGTAAACTGTGTTCATAGACAATGAATTCTGGAGGTGGTAATGATCCCATGCAGTGACTTCTATTACAGGATCATGACTGTTTTAAAAAATCACAGCCATCCAATATTGATTTTTGCTCTTGTCCCCCGTGCACAGCGATTTCTCCAGGTTCTTTGAAACTTTTGAGGATATTATGTTCTGTAAATGAAGCGATGTTCAACAGTTTTGAAATTTGACATTGAGGAGCATTATTCAACGTTATTAAAATTATTCCACAGTTTATAGAAGCAGTCGTTCACAGACTGGTGAAGCTCCGCCCATCTTTACTTCAGAGAGACTCTGCATCTCTAAGATACACGATTTACACCCAACATCTTACTGACCTGCTGTCAATTAACCTCATTAGTTACTGAATGTTTCTCCAACTGTTTTATTTTAATAACATTTACTTTTTCCAGACTTTTGTTGCCCCGTCCCAACTTTTTTAAGACGTGTTGCAGCAAATAAAAAAATATCTTATTTTACCCCTAAATTGATTTCCTTTTTTTAAACATTTGATATTCTCGATTGTTATATATATATATATTTATTAAACTACTGCAAGGTGATGCACCTGACCGCTCTTTGCCAAATCCCACCATCCGACGTTCCATCATCATACGGCAAGCGACAAACTTCTGATCTCCTGATGATAGGACTGTAGCATCTCAACTGAGACAATTGAATATCAGGCACTAGGTCATCTGATTTATTTTAGCTCTGTGGTCATAGGGGACAACCAGTCCAGGTGAGGCATTTCTCTGAAGGGTTTAG
>JBCEWE010000063.1:423179-443179 GCA_039877035.1 Silurus lanzhouensis | reverse complement strand
GATGGACTCATACAACCACGATGCAGCGCAGAAGATCATTTCTGCCTGCGGCCATCAAACTGAGAAACTCCTCCCTCTGAGGGTTAAACAGCTGCTTCACCATGTAGAGTCGAGTCAAGAAGCTTTTATTGTCATGAGACAACGTTCCTCCAGAACCCTCCAGAGCTACACACACAACATAGAGCTACACACACAACACAGAGCTACACACACACACAACAAAGAGCTACACACAGAACTACATACACAACACAGAGCTACACACACACCACAGAGCTACACACACAACACAGAGCTACATACACAACACAGAGCTACATACACAACACAGAGCTACACACAGAACTACATACACAACACAGAGCTACACACACAACACAGAGCTACATACACAACACAGAGCTACACACAGAACTACATACACAACACAGAGCTACACACACAACACAGAGCTACACACACACAACAAAGAGCTACACACAGAACTACATACACAATACAGAGCTACACACACACCACAGAGCTACACACACAACACAGAGCTACACACAGAACTACATACACAGCACAGAGCTACACACACAACACAGAGCTACACACAGAACTACATACACAACACAGAGCTACAACACACACCCCAGAGCTACATCACACAACACAGAGCTACACACACACACCACAGAGCTACACACACAACATAGAGCTACACACACAACACAGAGCTACACAAACACCACAGAGCTACACACACAACACAGAGCTACACACACACACCACAGAGCTACACACACAACACAGAGCTACACACACACCCCACAGAGCTACACACACAACACAGAGCTACACACACACCACAGAGCTACACACACAACACAGAGCTACACACACACCACAGAGCTACACACACAACACAGAGCTACACACACACCACAGAGCTACACACACAACACAGAGCTACACACACACCCCACAGAGCTACCCACACAACACAGAGCTACACACACAACACAGAGCTACACACACACAACAAAGAGCTACACACACAACACAGAGCTACACACACACACACCACAGAGCTACACACACAACACAGAGCTACACACACAACATAGAGCTACACACACAACACAGAGCTACACACACACAACATAGAGCTACACACACAACATAGAGCTACACACACAACACAGAGCTACACACACACCACAGAGCTACACACACAACATAGAGCTACACACACAACACAGAGCTACACACACACAACACAGAGCTACACACACAACACAGAGCTACACACACAACACAGAGCTACACACACACAACAAAGAGCTACACACACAACACAGAGCTACACACACACACCACAGAGCTACACACACAACACAGAGCTACACACACAACACAGAGCTACACACACAACACAGAGCTACACACACACAACACAGAGCTACACACACAACATAGAGCTACACACACAACACAGAGCTACACACACACAACACAGAGCTACAACACAGAGCTACACAGACAACACAGAGCTACAACACAGAGCTACACAGACAACACAGAGCTACACACACAACACAGAGCTACAACACAGAGCTACACACACAACACAGAGCTACAACACAGAGCTACACAGACAACACAGAGCTACAACACAGAGCTACACACACAACACAGAGCTACAACACAGAGCTACACACACAACACAGAGCTACACACAACACAGAGCTACAACACAGAGCTACACACAGAACTTTAGATACCATCAGCCTAAAACTCTCGATTTTTACTGTTTTTTTCTTTTTAAAATATAAACAAAGACAAAACAAACCAGAAATAAAAGTGCTAGTTTGAGTGTTTCAGGATTTTATAATAATGTTAATATTTTGGCCAATTATGTTAATTTCAGTGCAATAATAATAATAATAATAATAATAATGATAATAATAATAATAATTAGTTACATGTGCAATAACTTGTATAACTGTCACTGTATGTAGTCTGACTTTTCTGCCCTCTGTTTTTCTGCCACTAAACATTTTAATTCTCCTCAATATTTAACTTTAATATTTTACATTTCTTTCTTTTTTTATTCATTTTACTTAAATCTTGACTTTAATTTTACTGTGAGAAACTGCAACCCAACAATTTTTCTACAAGAGTAAAAAAGTATTCTGATTCTAATAACTGCGTCTGCCAAATGCAGTAAATAATTAACGCAGCTCGTTTATACTGAGGGTCAATCTTGTCCAATTAATCGTCAAAATAAGAGCTTTGTAATGAGATATATGTCAGGGAAGGAATATGATGTTGGACTTCTGATCTGTAGGCCATGGGTTCACATTTGAGTACAACCAAATTGCCAATGCTGGGCCCCTGAGCAAGGCCCTTAAACCCTTAATTGTTTAGCTGTATAATTGAGATGACTGTACGTCACTCTGGGCGTCTGCCAAATGCCATAAATGTAAATGTAAAATATTAATCAGAATGCCAAGATAATGGCTTGGTAACATCAAGGGACAAGTGTGTGTGTGTGTGTGTGTGTGTGTGTGTGTAATTGTGGTAGATAGACAGATAGATGGAGATATTACAGAGACAGATATAAACACACATGGCAGTGAACAGGAGAGAAGGAGACAGTAAGCTCAAATCAGAAATTGAAAAGAGAGAAGAATGGAGTGAGGAACGTGCCCTGGAGGTCTGTGGAATATTGCAGAACAGTCAGAACAGAAGCTATAAGCCACAGCTAGTCTACCAGGACTATTCGTCTATTTCTCAATATGATCTACTCATCCTGTGTCTTTTCTTTCTCTCCATGTCCCGGTTTTATTTATACATCAGTTCAATCTGGACTTCTCTCTTGTACTGTGTATATATGTATTAATGCTCATAGACCCTGAGTGTTAGATTGTGCTCAGGACAAAAGCAATACATCTCCAGTTGGATGAATAGGGCTAAAAGGAGAAAAGACCAGACAAGACTTCATGTTCAAACTATAATATATTCTCTGGTTACTGCTTTTTGACTGTATAGTAAAGTTTATCTGTAATAAATGGACATTCGGTGGCACCCAGATGAGGATGAGGTTCCCTCTTGAGTCTGGTTCCTCTCAAGGTTCCTTCCTTCTGCATCTCAGGGAGTTTTTCCTTCACCACAGTCTCCACCGACTTGTTCATCAGGGACAAACTTACACTTATAAAGAACATCTTCATCTTTTATCTCCACATCATCTGTGTGCAGCTGCTCTGAGATGATGTTCATTATTAAAAGCTCAATACAAATAAACATGAATTAAACTGAAAAGTATCCAGTAATAAGAGGAATTAATTTATTATTCACTAATCACAATATCCAGTGTCTGTTATTTTCCTCACCACCATCACCTCTGTCTCATTCATTCATCTGGGATCATTTCTGTATTTTAGAATCATTCAATAGTATATCGGTTGCACTGACATGAAATTTTCCTTCACTTGAACTAGGAGACCTGTTCCAGCATGACACTGCCCTGTGCACAAAACCTGCTCCATGAAGATCTGCTTTACATGGTTTAGAAGTGGAAGATCCCCTGCTGTAGACCTCAACACTATTAAACAAGATGAATGTGGACGCTGACTGCACCCCAGGCCTCCTCACCTTCTCACCTCCACCAGTACAGTGGGGGAAATAATTATTCGATCCCCTGCTGGTTCTTACAAAGAAATAAAAAGTCTAGAATTATTATGGAGGGTTTATTTTAACAGAGAAGCAGAATAAAAAAATCCATAACAAACTTTACATAAGGTTATAAATGAATTCTGACTCCCACAGACCCAAATCCCGAGTCCTGTACCTTTAGGAAAGTTCTCCTAATATCAACTTATTATGTGTTTGAAAGACACCAGTCACAGAATCAACCTCTTCCATTCAAACCTCTCCACCACCATGGGCGAGACCAAAGAACTGTCAGAGGACGTCAGGGACGAGATTGTAGACCTGCACAAGGCTGGAATGGGCTACAAGACCATCAGCAGGAAGCTTGTGAGAAAGAGACCAGTGTTGGAGCAATAATTCAAGAATAGAAACATTACAAAATCAATCAATCAACCTCGATCTGGAGCTCCATGCAGAATCTCACCTCATGGGGTTGAGGATGTTCCTGATTGTGAGGAAAAGCACTTTCCTGAAGGTACAGGGTTAATTTGGGTCTGTGGGAGTCAGAATTCTTGCTAATTTGGTACGAGATCAAATACAAATTCATTTATGAACTTCTTTAATGTTTTTGTTATGGATTTTTTTATATTCTCTCTCGCTGTTAAAATAAACCTACCATAACAATTCTAGACTCTTTATTGCTTTGTAAAGGGTAAACTCAAAATCATCAGGGATCAAATCATTCTTTCCCACTCTGTACCTGACTTTACAAACACCCTCGTGTTTCTGAATGAGCACAAATCTCCAGTGGAACACCTTCTCAGAAGAGTGGAGATTATTAGAAGAGCATGTAGGGACTGAATGTGGAATGGGATGTTCATACCAATATTATGGTCGGGTGTCTACACACTTTTGCCATGAATCTAAGTCGCTCTTCTCCATCTATAAAACTCTTCATATTTTGAATGAACTAGCAGAGATCCGTCTCTGCACACGCCACAAGGATTTCCATATCAAAGCTCTCTCTGCTTCTCGCCTCTTTTTTCCATTCCAGAAGAAAATCTCATATAGACATCAACAAGTTTTATCCATTCTGAACCCGGCTCTGAACCAGACTCCTGTCTGATGTCACATATATTTACGCTTTCATCGTTATATTCATTGTAGCTGCCATTTTGTTACAACGATGGAGATGTGATTAGGATCAGGGATAACTTCTTCTTGGTTCCTTGGTGCCCACTCTTTAGGGTTGTCACCATTCTCCCGTGCTGTGGAGTCCCAGACATCCATCCCGCCATTATGCCTCATGAATTTGAGATTCTGACCCCTTTGGCATTCCACACTTTTAGTTTGCCGGAACTGCATTGCCCGGTTTGTTGGTTCTCAACCTTCAGCATTCTTACATTAGCCCAGAGCCTCAACCACTGAGCTAGCACCTCCCCGGCTCCTGATCCACAGCCCAGGAGAAAGCGCTTACTGAAAAGTCACTGAATATTTCTGCAATATTTTTCCATATTGTCCCATTTGTTGGGACAGAATTAGGCAGTTTGTCCTACTTTACCACTGATCAAATTTATGCACATGCTCTTTTACACTGGAACACCTTTTGCTTTGGTTACGACACACATTTGCCATGGCATCATCATCTTGTATTGAATATTAGAAAATCTTCTCCAGCTGTATAAATTCTTCTCCAGCACACCCCAACGCTTCTCATTGGAGTTAAGATCTGGACTTGGTGGTGGCAAATCCATGTTAAAAAGCCCTCGTACCTGCCCTCGGCTGCTGTGTTTAGTGATGTGTTCCATGCAGTTGATCAGTTTATGGTCACACTGTAAGCTGCCCAGAAGCTGCGAGAATGTCAGAATCTCTGGTGGGGAGCGAGAGGCCAGAGAAAGAGGTAGAAACATGACCCTCCATCATCACAACACTGAGCGCTTTTCTCCACATGCCCCTGGTTTATTTCAGCTCAGAGGAAATCACAGAAGAAAAAAAAAAAAAGCAGCAGCAGAAATGGCATCCGGACTCGACGCTTCTGTCAGCGCCGACCAGCAAATTAGTCATCGTGACAATAACCTCTATAGCTATGGAAATGAGATGGGAGTCTTTTGAGATTTGAGGATTTTAGAAAAATAGGGGATTGGATGCAGAAATCGGAGCAGTTCATGGAGTCTGATAGCAACCAGGCTTCCAGAATGAATAGTATACAATAGTGTATATATTAATAGAATAATAGAACGTCTGGACAATCCGGACCGGTCACACTATTTTTGCTTTCTATACTTTTATATCTAAATTCTTTCAATCAAATTTCCAAAAAATAAATGTATAAATAAATAAATAAATGGGTTGTTTAAACTAATGTAAGTCTGACTTCCTGAAAAACAAAGACGAATCCTTTTATTAGCTTGTTTGTTCTTTTTTTTGTTTAGTTTAATCGCCCACGTATTTATTCACGCGTTCATTCATTCGTTCAATTCTCTCAATTGTTCAATTGTTTTTTTTTCACTCATGTGTTTGATTGTTAATTTAATTTAACAAATGAACGAAGTAATGTAACAAAACAAGCAGATGAACAAAGTAAACATACTTTGTTCATCTGCTTGTTTTGTTACATTACTTCGTTCATTTGTTTCATTCTTTCACTCGTTTATTTAGTCTCTTTGACCACCCATTTATTAAACTTTTTATTAATTCATGCATTCTTTTAGTTCCCTCTTTCGTTCATTTAGTTTGTTTGGCTGTTGGTTTAGTTTTGTTTAGTTTGTTTGTTAAATTATTTGTTCAGTCCATTTGTTTTCTTATTTGTGTTGTTTGCTTGTTTGTTTATTTAGTTTGCTCATTTCGTCCTTTCATTCATTTAATTTATTCTTTTATTCATTCATTTGTTCACTCATCACCACAGTAATAAAAGGTTGAAGGGGCTTTTGATTTGCCTCATGTACATTACAGCACAGTGAAGTTCTCGGCAGTGTGCAGGAGCCCTTGGAGCAGGTTTAAGGAACTTGCTCAAGGGCCCAAGAGCCCTGAACCCCTGACCTTCTGATCAGTAACCCAGAGCCTTAACCATTGAGATATCACTTTCCCATTCCACAGTTTGCCTTCACTTCAACTAGGAGACCCAAATCTGTTCCAGCATGACACCTGTGCAAAAAGCCAGATCCATGAAGATCTGCTCTACATGGGTTGGAGTGGAAGATCTCCAGCTTTAGAGCTCCAACCCTATTAAACATGATAAATGTGAACGCTGACTGCACCCCACACCTCCTCACCTTCTCACCTCCACCAGTACCTCGCTTCACTACTGCTCTTATGGCTAAATTAAATCTCACAAATATCCACAAAATCTGGTGGAGCATCTTCCCAGAACAGAGGAGATTATTATAAGAGCAAATGAAGACTACATGTGGGATGTGATTTTCAAAAAAGCGCATTGAACATCTGCAAGGCTCGATCACGATCACCCATGCTTTAGCAAGACAGAAGATGATAAATTTTACTGATTTTGCAGAAATTTTGTTCCACACCTGTGTGTATGTGTGCAGCGCTGAAGAAAGAAAAGGCAGTCGTGAGTCATCCTGCATGTGAAACAACTCGCTTCTTATTAACTTTTAGCAAAAACATAACCGCTGAAGCCTGGGCAGGAAGAAGACTGAAGCATTTCCGTGGTCTGAAATATCAAATTATCGTCCTGTTTGTGTTCAGATTTCTGCAGGGATCTGATTCATTTCCAGTGACATTTGTTGCTAAATTGCCCAAATGACTTTGAACAAGAATATGATCGCATGCCAGAACACACACACACACACACACACACACACACACACACACACACACACACACACACACACACACACACACCTGAGCGGGACTGCATGAATAAAGCATTATACATTGCCGGTGTGACTGAGCATCATCGCTCCTCAATAGCACCAGATTGGGGCAAGAAACTGAATTCTCTTGTATATAAGAACATGCAATGAACTCGTGTTCTTCTGAAGCTGAATCTGCATGGAGGATTAGGATCCTGAGCGTATCATTACTCCAGGAAGCATTTCATCACTTTATCCTCCAGCTCTTCACAATTGCAGGTGATTTAATAAGCAAATCTGTGCATTGCTTCTTCTATTAGTGAGTCGTGTAAAGAGTCCTGGATAAACACCTGGAGAACATGTTGACTGGTGTGTCAGACGTGTATATTGGAGCAGAGCTGGAATGCTGGTGGATTATTAGGAGATGTGAAGGGACGAAGAGGTCCCCCCCTCCCCCCCCCACCCCCCGCTGCTGTCTTCACTTCTCTATCTGCGTAAAGCACATGAATGGTATATATTGGAAGGGAGATTATAATAGTGCGTACGCTGTTGCCAAAGCTATCTGAGTTAACAGGTTTCTAAAGAGCAACACCCTGTCCGTTATACCCCACACCAGCCACGCTACCAAACACCTCCTCGCTCTTTTTCATCCCCTAATCCTCTTTGCTGTGCAGTCAATCATGAACCTGGCTGAGGGCAAAACAGAGGAAACAAAATGGAGTTGAAATCAGAATTCTCCGACTTATTAAAGGATTCTGGAACATTTTTGGAGCTTAGACATTATCCCACATCGCAGAAATGTATGGAAGTGTAAGTTTGCCCTGTGCTGACCAGACACACTGTTTTTAGCCTTCTCTAAATTTGGTAAATTTCTGGTTTAATTTCTTAAAATAAAAACAAACTTGGAACAATGGTGACTGCATCATTCCAAAAAGTGGAAACTGCAATGATTCATGTGCTCCTTTCGTTTCTTTATTTACTCAGTTGTTCAATCAGTTTGTTCATTTTGTTATTTTTTTATTTATTTATTAATTTTTATTTCAGTTGTTGAATTTGTTTATTCTAGTTCTGTCAAAACGAACGCGTTAATGACACGTTAACGCTAATTCATTTTAAAGGAGCTAATTTTATTAACGCGCGATTAACGCAGCGTGCACTTCTGTTTCACCGTATTTATTACAAATATTAATAAATAAATATAAAAGACGAATTTTCAACCTTTAATGCGACACACGTTTATTCACGACGTTCTTTCTTTACTCAGATATAAAAAATATTAAATTCCCCTGAAAAAATTGTTTTAATCACAACATTTGTTTAACTGAAGTCTAAAATCAGCACTAAAGTTCACCATGATGCACACATCCGGCAATTAAAACCGTCCGTGTGGAAACATATAAAAAGTTCCATTTAGTGTCCTGATGATTTACATCATTTAAAACACCAAAATTACTTTAAAACATTTACAAGAATATTTAGTCTTCATGCTTAATGTTGAGTTCGGTTTCACTAATAATAAACATACATTTGCATAAAGCATCAATATTTGTTTATGTTGATTAGAGTATAAAAAAAATTTAAATGTGTTAATTTAGGATACATTTACAACAGATGGAAATGTGCGATTAATTTGCAATTATCAGAAATTAACTCGATTAATTGTGATTAAATATTTTAATTGATTGACAGCCATAATTAATTCACTTGTTAAGTTCATTTGCTCTTTTAGTTTGTTCATTTGTTCAGTTTGTTCATTTATTGTTTTCATTTGTTTAATATTTAATATTTCGGTTTGTTAGTTTGTTTATTTGTTTGTACCAATAAAGGAACATGTGATCAAACTAAACAAAAAGACAAACATTCAAACTGAACAAGCGAACGAGTGAATAGATGAATGGATAAATAAACGAAAGAAGCAATCAGATTATTCAGTTTTTTAAATGATGAAGATTTAAAGGGTTTAAACAACTTAGTTTTTTATTTCGAGAAATTGAACCAGAAACTCGTAAAAAAAAATTAAAAAAAAATTGAGAAAATAAAGCAGTAATAAATCGTGTGTCTGGTCAGCGCAGGGCAAACTTAACATTCCATAAAATATCGGAGATGGGGGTAATATCTGAAAACCATAAATGCCCCATAATCCTTTATAAGTCAGCGAATCCTGATTTTAACTCTCGTTTCTTCCTGTTTTGCCGTCAGCCAGGTTCATGATTGACTGCACAGTGAAAAGGATTAGAGGATGAAGAAGAACGAGGAATGTTATCCTTCATATAAGCACACTGTCAGTATACCGTCATGTGGCTTCTGCTTATTCAGGGCCTGAACATAAAGGCACATAATTATTTGTAGCTGAGTTTGATAGAGCAGCTGAGACTCTGTGTGGAAGCATAGATCCAGGTCCAAGTTCTATTAAAAATGATCTACTGCAGGCTCTAATAGAGAAGACGTAGTTATATATAACACCCTTTTAAAGAGTTCACGTGTTGTAGTAACTCTTGCCATGTCGGTAGTAATCATCAGAATCTGGGCTGGAATTTTTTTATGTGTCTGGAGGATTTTACAGACTAATCAAAAGGAGGATTTTTTTAATAATGACTTTTCCCACATGGCTGGAACTAATTACTCCATCCACCATTTCTAACGGATCACTGCTTCGGGTTAACCGACTGTTTCAGTGAATGTTCCAGTGATCTGACAGCTCAGAGAACTATCCATGAGCGCTTATAGTCAGAGAGTAAAGATTAGATACAGTATTCATCTGTTTCCAGCCGTACATTTCACACCAAGGCATTCAGTGATGTTCTACCTGATTCAATCCACCTCCTAATCCCATTAATAAACTGCCACATGTATAGAACCCATCAGTATTATAGAGAAGTGCAGTAGATCAGAGCTGCATCACACACAGGATCTCATACAGTGAGAATGAACGTCATCACTAAAGCAAGAAACCCAATGATCCCAATTCAACCTGTCTCCTTTCACTGGAGCCACAACTGCACCTCCACATACATCATCTCCAGCAGGAGCACTGATATTCACCTCATCACCTCACCCCCGGGGTTTTTATGCATGTATTTCTGTGCATCACGGTTTTCTGTGGGATGTGAAATGAAGGTGAATCTGAAAAAATCTGTCTGCTGCAGAACTTTCCAGCTGGACGAATCAGATTTTACATTTACACAAGTGTTTCAGTGATTCTAGCTGAAGTGTATGAAATCTGCCCATCACTTGTCCAATTTAAAAGAAAAGATCCAGACTGATTTACGCTTCGGACATTGAAATGCAGTTTGGGTGGTTTTTCTGATACCTGCAGCATTGTGTGAGACTGGAGACCCCTCCAGACTGGAGCTGTTATTTTATGTTACACACACATTTGTTTTCCATGTTGAGCAGAAGCAGAAGCAGCGTATTGGCTCAGAATTTGATGTAAATGCTGCACTTATAAATGAAGCTGTAATGAAACGCGAGTGAAAGGACAGTTTACATTCACCTGTAAGCAACATACATCTCAGTGCTGTTGTGAAACCCAGATGGTGATGGTGATGAAATCATGAGGACTGTGGAGTAAATGGAGTTCAAATCAGTTGGATTTAGCTTTAATCATCTGAGCTGTTCTTTTGTATTTCATTGTAATCAAGACATTGCTTTTTATTGTATTTAAAATACTGCAGACTGAAATGGGCGGCAACATCAAAATCAAGGAAAAGCCCCAAAATCCCTTCCTTTTGTCTGTCTTGCTCTCATCAGGTTCATGACTGATTACTGATTACTGGCTTTTAAAGCGCTCTAAAAAACGAGACTGTGGCTGTTCTACCATGTGATCTCTAGCTACAGAATGACAGAAGCAGTGAGATATTATTTTCTAATACTGCACAATAACAAGGAAATAAAGGAACTTCAGAACTGTCTCAAACATTTGCATCGATTCATTCATACACTGAGCAGTTGAGGGTTAAGGGTCTGCTTAAGGACTTAACAGTGGTGCTGGGGTTCTGAACTCATGACCTTCTGATCAAAAGAGCAACATTTATCTCATTCATACATATAGCAGCTATGAGGTTAAGGGCCTTGCTCAGGGGCCCAGGCAGCTTTGTGTGGCTGGGATTTGAACTCATGACATTCTGTTCTTAGGTCCAATACCTTACTAAGTGATAACATTAATATTCTCCTACACAAAAACACAATTTGCCCTTATTTTTAATCCCCAGGAAAACCGTAATTCATGTAAAAACCCCGGGGGTGAAGTGATGAGGTGAATATCAGTGCTTCTGCTGGAGATGATGTATGTGGAGGTGCAGTTGCGGCTCCAGTGAAAGGAGACATGTTGAATTGTGTTCATTGGGTTTCTTGTTTTAGTGATGATGTTCATTCTCACTGTATGAGATCCTGTGTGTGATGCAGCTCTGTTCTTCTGTAAAAATTAAAACCTAGAATAATCTAATAATAAAGTAATAAATAAAGATAAAGACAAGACACTATTCCGTCTGTACAGAGGATGTAAAGATGAGGTCATATATTTAGTAATATATTTAGCACTTTTCACACAAACCTGTCTAATTATTAAAAAACACACAAAACTGATGATGACATCACCACTGCAGTGTTTGTCTCCGATCTGTGTGTGTGTGTGTGTGTGTGTGTGTGTGTGTGTGTGTGTCCTGAGATGAACTGGCATCTCATCCAGGATGCATGCTCAGGCATCTATATACTGTATCTTTTCTCTATTTCTAGTTTTTTCTGTAAAAAACCTACTCACTGAATTCGAACCTCTTCGCTTGTCTATGCAACTTCTCTTTAGTTTCCTTGTTATCCGTGTCTTTGCATTTTGTATTGCTGAAGACTTTCCCCCGTGGCACATGGTTTTAAGTGATAGATCTTAATATCCATCTACTACATCTGGAGCAAGTTCTCCTGCCATGATCATTTACATGAATGGTATTTGGTAGAAGCTCTTATCCGGAGCAGTTGAGGGTCTTGTTCGAGAACCTAGCAGTGGAAGCTCGGTAGTGCTCGGATTTGATCTTGTGACCTTCCGATCCAGAGTTCAATGCCTTAAACATTAAGCTACCACATGATCAGGATGTGAGATTCTAAAGAAACAACCTGGTAATATTTTGGTGACTGTTACACTGCTTTGCGTTTGCATGTGTTTCTTATCGAGGCACCAGAGCTGAAAAGTCGCACACAAACAGTCGACTTCGAGCAGGAAAACTTAAAGCGTGCGATGCCGAGGTGTCCAAGACTCGGGTGGAAAAGCACTGCTATAAATTATGCAGTGAAGAAAAGGCTGAATAATTGATGAAGGTGGGCTGCTGCTGCTGAGAGAGAGGCAGTTGTCTGGAGTTTGCTCAGCTGTTGTGTTTTCTCTCCCCTCACCCCCTCCCACCTTCTTCATCTTCAAACTACCAACTGGTCTCCACCTCCTTCTTATGCTATTGAACTGAAATTCATTTGTGTATAAGACAAAACGAAACAGAGGCTAAAACTGTGAAAAAATGAGGCAAAACCCTCCTAAAAATCAAATCAGCGCAGCTTCAAAACCAAACTAAATATTATGAGTTACGCTTTTCTGATAACAAACCACGTTCAGCAGCTCAACCTTAAAGGATACAGGATACATTTTGTCTTCTATATAAAAAAAAATGAAACGGTACACAATCAGATCGAGACACGTGGATATTAAAAAAAAGGAATAGGCTTTCCTTCAAACCACAAAGATACCTTCCTGGTATCATCTTACACTTCAAGACCAATAATAGATATATTCCTTATTATTGGTAATAATACATCCATAATTAAAAATGTCCTGAATCTGAAACCGAGACAATCCGAAATCCTGCAGAACTTCCTGAGGAACACTGCTCCATACACCAGAGCTTCTACTTCAATATCTGTGTGTTTAAACAGCACCAAAACACTTACCAAACAGCGTAAACTTACCAAACTGTGTGAAACAGCGTACACTTACCAAGAGCGATGAGATGAAGCAGGTCTTTAGACTTTCAGCTTTAAACCTGGAGAATAGAGGAGAAGCTGCTTTAGAAAAAATAAACTACAGAAAAATCTTAATCCACAAGTCACAAAGTGATTTTTATTATTATTATGAATAATAATAATAATAATAATAATAATAATAATGCATTTATTGTTTACATTGTCATATGTAAATTACAAATTCAATTAAATTAAATTTAAAATAGAATTTAAGTCAAGCAAAAAGCTATGAAGATTTCGAAAATTCGAAAAAAATTAATAATAATAAAAATAATAATATATGATTACATGTAAATTATAAAATATATATATATATATATATATATCAAATATACTGCTTTAAAGATGTCAATTAATTCCCAAAAGTGACTACCAATAATAATATAAAAATACAAAAATAAATAATAATATTAATAATAATAATAATAATATTAATTATTAAACAAATATTGATTTCATTAAATGCAAATAAAATAAATAAAAACTACAAAAGTGAAAATAATAATAATAATAATATTACATGTAATTTATAAATTAAAATAAAACTAAATGATATGAAACTAAATTAAATTAAATTGCTATGAAGCTATGATGTGAAATGATATAAAGCCAAGTAATCCACAAACGTGAATAATAATAATAATAATAATAATAATAATAATAATAATAATAATAATAATAATAATTTTGTTACACATAAACAGTAAATTAAATTACATTATACTTTGAATTCATCCATGTAGCTATGAAAATGTTTAATAATCTACAAAATTATAATTAATAATAATAAATAACTTATTATTTATTTTGTAACATAAATGACACATTTAAAATGACATTAAATTGTAATTAATCCATACGGCTATGGATATGGTTTTAATGACCCACATGACGTTCTGAAGAACTCTAGTACACTCATATTTCCAGTCCTGAGCAGAAACTCAGACAAAATATCATCCTGTTTTTTATCACATTCCTTTTATTGTTTTTGTGAGATCTGAGCACCTCTGAGAAGATTAGATGTTTGCAGCACCTGCTCTGTCCTGCATGCAGTATTTCCTACCAAAGCCCACGGTTCATATAGATTCAGTCTGGAACACATTCTCATCCCTGTATGTCTACAGAGATAATGTGTGTAACATGTCACCATGGTAGTGATGCATGGTGAGGTCACGTAGCACTTTGCTCATAGAAGCCGTAATTCATTCTCCTGTCTCATTCTCCTCTCACAGCTTGAGGAAAACGATGAGATAGACCCGTCCCACCCCAGACCTTCTGTTGAGCAACCTGCCACTCATCCTTCACCTCGACGCTAATGTTTGTCATCCTGCAGGGACGACCCGAACTGAGCAGATGTTTTTGGCGTGATAAGGCCGAGCTGATCCCCTGCAGACCTGCATGACTTTCCCCGTGTATCTGAATGCCTAATTACTGTTGCATCATTTTGTCCATCTGAACAGATTGTCTTTCGTTTCAGCAGCAGGAAGAAGAACACAACAGTTGGATCCATTTACAGACTTATTCAGACGAGCGAACAGGAAAAATGCTGCTTTATCTCAATCGCTCAAGATCTCTCGGAAGTGGTAGCTCCCAGCATCAACAAACTATCACTGCTGGGCCCTTCAGCAAGGCCCTCAATTGCTTAGCTGTAAAACTGAGATAACTGTAAGTCGCTCTGAATAAAACCGTCTGCCAAAATGCCGTAAATGTAGACGAGAAGCACTCTAAAGTGTAAGTGTTGTTCCAGCTGTGGATGTGTGATGCTACCCTGCACGCTTCCTCTCCAGCGGCTTACTGCCATTCTGCATCGTTAAGCGTCTAATTAAGTGTTTCCCCGATCATCTCGTTACTCTGCACGCTTCGTTTGTTCGTGATCTGATTCAACTCATCTCATTACGGAAAAATTCAAACTTCTCAAACACTCTAAAACTAATCATGAAAAAAAAAAATATATATATAATCAATAAACATAATTATATTATTTATATATTATAAATATAATATACGCTCTTCGTGCAGCACGCAAACAAACAGCACGTAGCATCAGTGATTGGCCTCTAGAGGCCGCTCTCGTAATGACAGCAGACTGGAAGCAAAGCCTATCGGTATGGATTTTTGCTGATATCCGATAGTTCCAGCGATCAACTATTGGTGCCTCAACCTCCATTAATAACTAAGAGACCTTTTAGTTTGACAGACAAACTTGAATGAAAAAAACTGTTCCTGGAAATTGTAGCCCAATACTATTGTTTATATTAATTATAGTCCAAATCCATCTTCATGGTTCCTTCATGCTCATGTGGAATCATTCCCTCAGCAGCACTGAGTGTTTAGCAGTTGAAGAGAACTTTATCTGGTATAAGGTTAATGCTGTGGGTTGTTTATCAGAAGGATCAAGTTCCTCTGTTGACCCCTTGAGCACGGCCCTTAACCCTTTCTGCTGTATCATAGGATATGTGGACCATAACAAAAACCTTTTGAACTCCTGCACGTGGTCCAAATATGAATTTCAGTTCATATAAACTGCCAAAGGTGCTGACCACAACAAAACTACTGATCACTGAGTCTGAATACGTATTTACATAAAATCTCTAATGGCCTCATCAGACTGTGAGATTTCAGCCACTGATCTGATGATCAGACTATGACATGTGCATACTTTAGTCTGTACCATGTTGATTCCTATTAAATGTTTAACCTTGACACAAGTAAGTACAGAAGAAGAGAAGACGAGGAGGAGAATATGGACCAGGGTTATGTTCAGGGGAAAAGAATCCAACTTGGAATTCCAGACAAAACCTGATACATAAACACAAGCCTGGGATTCAGTGAAACCGAATATCAGTGATGGATGAAAATCACATTGGAATCTGACATACCAGTATTCCTTTTCGCTTCCATGGTGTCTACGTTTTAGTACCATTTCATGACAAGCAATACTTCATTTCCTGTTGCATTTTGTTTGGCAAGTCAGCAGACGCAGCAGCAAACACACTGTGAGATGGTCATCCTGAATTTCTGACACAGTCTGAACATTTACACAGGGTTTACTTGGTTGCAAGACCTTGATGACGGGAGCCTTTGTCTCCTGCCACGCCTTCTTCACTGTGATCAACACGAACAAAGGCCACGCCTTCTTCACTGTGATCAACACGAACAAAGGCCACGCCTTCTTCACTGTGATCAACACGAACAAAGGCCACGCCTTCTTCACTGTGATCAACACGAACAAAGGCCACGCCTTCTTCACTGTGATCAACACGAACAAAGGCCACGCCTTCTTCACTGTGATCAACACGAACAAAGGCCACGCCTTCTTCACTGTGAACAACACGAACAAAGGTCACACCTTTTTCACTTTGATTAACACAAACAAACGCCACGCCTTCTTCATTGTGATAAACATGAACAAAGCCCACGCCTCCTTCAGTGTGATTAATATGAACAAAGGCCACACCTTCTTTTCTGTGATTAACATGAACAAAGGTCACGCCTTCTTCACTGTGATTAACATGAACAAAGGTCACGCCTTCTTCACTGTGATTAACATGAACAAAGGTCACGCCTTCTTCACTGTGATTAACATGAACAAAGGTCATGCCTTCTTCACTGTGATTAACATGAACAAAGGCCACGCCTTCCTCACTGCGATCAACACAAACAGATCTAGGAAATACGACCACATCACCCCTGTTTTAATCAGTCTACACTGCTCCCAATCAAATCTCGCATTGATTATAAAATATTACTACTGACGTATAAAGCACTTAACGGTCTCGCACCGCAGTATCTGAGTGAACTTCTGTACCAGTATGATCCTCCACGCCTACTTAGATCAAAAGGTGCAGGCTATTTGTTGGTTCCTCAAATAATAAAGACTACAGCAGGGGGCAGATTTTTCTCTTATAAACCCCACAGTTATGGAACAGCCTTCCAATCAGTGTTCGGGACTCGGACACAGTCTCAGTGTTCAAGTCGAGGTTGAAAACTTATTTATTTAGTCAAGCCTTTTATCAGTAGGTTTTTTTTTTCTTAGGTAAAGGCTCAGATCTGGAGGGATCATGGATATAGAGTGTTTGGTGAACTGGTATATTTGTATGCTGTCGTCCCCTCACATTCACACGTTCACTCAGGTTTGTTGACGGTGGTGTGGTGGGTCGTCTCTTATCCCAGAGATCCCTCATGTCTGTGTTACCTTCTGGTTCTCCCTTTTAGTTATGCTGCCATAGCGAGTCTTGCCGGAGTCCAAACTGCACAGTGACATTAACTTTCATACACCAATATTTGCACTTAATAATCCATATCCTTCTCTTCCTGTCACCCTCTCTCTCTCTCTCTCTCTCTCTCTCTCTCTCTCTCTCTCTCTCTCTCTCTCTCTCGGTCGAGTTAAACATGCTCCTGAGGCTCCAGTGACCACTGTTCCTGCCCCTCTACCCTCCGTGGATCTTCACACTTCTGTGCAGCTTGGGACGGTATCTCATCAAGACCTTGGGTGGTTCCATGAAATTCCGGAGTAGAACGGGTGCTTTGAGGACGGATTGGACTGTAGTTGGTGTCGGCGGTCTGCTGCGCTGACTCGGGGGTGCAGTTTGCTTCTGATCATCATCACTGCACCCCGCAACTTTGTATATATGCTTCAAATGGACATTTGGTGCAACCCAGATGAGGATGGGTTCCCTCTTGAGTCTGGTTCCTCTCAAGGTTTCTTCCTTATGCCATCTCGGGGAGTTTTTCCTTGCCACAGTTTCTCATCAGGGACAAACATACTTATAAAGAACATATTTACATTTAATCACCACATTATCTGTGTAAAGCTGCTTTGAGACAATGTTCATTGTTAAAAGCGCTATACAAATAAAAATGAATTGAATTGAATTGAATTAACCCAGAGTCTTAACCACTGATTTTGCAAAGTCACAATACACAACATCCTTCTTTGTGGACATAATAACTACAACTATTTAAACTTGTTTGGAGTCATGAAGATGCATTCAGACTGTAACTCCACTCTTTTCCCTCGTGACTAAGACGACAGTGTTTGAATGTTCTGCTTTGTTATTGGGTTTTATGTTTATCTTCAGCATGACACGGTCGCTTAGTTGAGAACAATAACACACGGGTCAACTGCTGCAGCACAGCGGCACAAAACTAGCATCAGGAGATCTCTGGATATCCAGAGATGAATGAAAGCAAGAAGATTTAGGCTCAGGGACTGGCTCAATGCCCACTCTCTCACCACACACCGGGCATTCGAAATCAGAGAACCGCATAACAGAGAGGAAAAAAAGCCACTCGTTTTTTTTCTCCGTCTATTTCCCAGCTGGATCCTCAGAGTCTTTCAGGAAGAAAGTTGCCATCTGGAAAACATACCAAGAGCAATTTCCAGTCTAAATCATGACAAATGGCAGATGCCATGCGCCTCGCCAAAGAACTAAAATTGTCCTTTTCTCCTCTCCTTTCCTCTCCTCACTCCATCACATCCATCCTATAATCCCTCACTCTTCCTTACCTCTTCTCCATCAGGAAAGAAGGAACACAGGTCCCAGCAATAGAGCTAGTGTACAGGTTCTTCAGAATCACAGCACCTGAGCATACAGGAGGAGAAGATGAAGGAAACCAGAGGGACAAGCTGGCACTCATCAGTACACCAGATGCTCCATGATCCAGCTATTAGTATGTAATAGTGATGAGTTGTGACTGATCACTGAAGTAAGAGGAAAAAGGAACATTTAGCATCTGTAGCTTCCTATACTGCAGCACCTGAACTGCATTTATATCTAACTATAGTTCCAAAACTGGAAGAGAATGTTGCATTTCATACATCTTTACTAAAATATCTCTGAGATCTACAATAATTACTGCTGCAAAGATTAGCATGACAAACATTATAAACCAGCTAACACACAGCGTAATGTCACAAAGATCGGAGAAACAAAGATCAGAGAAACGCCACGCCCTTTTCAGTGTGACTGAGAAACATGGACCAAGTCTTTGTTACTATAACTAACAGGAACATAGGCCACGCCTTCTTTTTGTGACTGGGGCCTTCTTTACTGTAACTGACAGAAACAAAGGCCACGCCTCATTCGCTGTAATTAACAGAAATAAATGCCACACCTCATTCGCTGTGATTGACAGAAACAAAGGCCACGCTTTCATTGCTGTGATTGACAGAAACAAAGGCCACGCCTTCATTGCTGTGATTGACAGAAACAAAGGCCACGCCTTCATTGCTGTGATTGACAGAAACAAAGGCCACGCCTCATTTACTGTGATTGACAGAAACAAAGGCCACGCTTTCATTGCTGTGATTGACAGAAACAAAGGCCACACCTCATTCTCTGTATTTGACAGAAACAAAGGCCACGCCTTCTTCACCATAACTAACGGAAACAAAGGCCACGCCTTCATTGCTGTGATTGGCAGAAACAAAGACCACACTTTTTTACGCTATAACTTATAAAAACAAAGGCCACGCCTTTTCACTATAATAAACAGATAAAGATAAAGATTATTTACATGTGACTTCCAGGGAAAAAATGTAAGAAAAGA
>JBCEWE010000063.1:320679-413179 GCA_039877035.1 Silurus lanzhouensis | reverse complement strand
TTTTCCACATGTCAATCGGCATTTAACAATTTCACAATTATGATGAAATGAGATATATATATATATATATATATGAAGATCCCATCGGGTGATTCAGCGTGCAGGAAGATCCAGCTTTACTGGAACAGGTTGGAGTGGAATCTGGTTACAGAAATGCCAGGAAAAGACGAGGCATGACATCACGAGACTTCAGGCTTAGATTTTACACAGCGTGTTGAGCTGTTACACAGGAATGCCCGTGTAGAGGTGTCTGATATCCAGTAAAATATATAACACAACTCATAGTCAACACATTAACACTTTCTCATCACATAGTCTTGAGTCCATTAACAGCTAACAGAGCGAATACAATAACGAGCCCAGCAGCTGATTTATTCTGAATAATTATAATTTTAAAGTTTAAAATAATGAAAACTGTAATGAATGGATATTCAGTTTCACCCAGATGAAAATCCGTATCAGTCTGGTTCTTCTCAAGCTTTTACTGCCACTGGCTCACTCTTTAGTTATAAACCATTATATATATATTCATAATGATAACATTTTTTATATTCATAATATATATTTATTTCTGTAAAGCTGCTTTGGAACAATGTCTAGTGTTAAAAATGATGTACACATAAAATTAGATTGATTTAAATAATTATCAGCATCCCAGTGATTAATTAAAGTAAAAAAGATAAATTGAAAATAATTTTCTCTCCCTAATTTGTTTTTATTTTGTTTAAATAAAATTGTATTAATTAAATTCAATTGTTCATTTATTTAATTGTTATTTATTTATTTATGAATTTTTTAATCACTATGTGTAGAAGGATAAATGATACGCTGTCCTGGTGGAACAAAAATTTAAATAAAAAACCAAAATTTGTTTGTAAACTTTTATTATTATTATTATTATTATTATTATTATTATTAGTATTGCTGCTGTTTGCTAATGTGTGTAAGTATAGATGAGATGAATGGTTGAATTATTTTAAATAATTATAAGTATCTCAATAATTTAAATGAAAATTTTGAAAAAAGCAAATAAATTGTTTTTATGATAATCATTTTTTATATAAAAAAAATAACTTTTCGTAAATGTTTGTGTACTTGCTATTATTATTATTATTATTATTATTATTATTATTAATATGTGTCTAAGTATATATATATGATGATTTACCGGTTGAATTATTTGGAATAATTATTAGTATTCCAATAATTGAAATTAAATGTAAAAAAAAAAGTTGATTAAAATTTCATTTTGTGATTGGTTTTTTTTGTTCATCTTTGGTAATTTTTTTGGGATTTGTTTCTATTATTATTATTATTATTATTAAAAGAATCATGGCTTCACCCATGATAACCAGATGGAAATCTCAGCACAGAAATGTAAAAGAAAATCCTACAGCAGTGCTGAGAAATGGGTTTGCAATGTGAGCGGCGTGTCTGAGCTCAACCTAATTTGTTATGAAAGGCTTCACGGTGTTTGCTACAGCTCCTCTAATGAAGCTGCAGCAGTCAGTCTCACCTCCTGCTTCAAAAAGAATCCCAGATCATGATGTACAATAAGAAGTAACTCGGCTATTGTGTACACTTGTGGGACTGTGGGACTGTTTTGCTCCTGGACTGTATCGTGGAGGAACTAGAGACTGATCTCCAATTGTTAAGACTGAGACGAGTTGGGAAAGTAATTGTGACATGGAGAAATGTTCCTGCTTCACCTCTGCCACCGCTGCTTAGCAGAACGCAATGATCTGGTGGAGACTGAAGGCAGGAACATCCTGTTAAATGGGTTCATTTCATCTGGTTTCACTCAAACACATCTGCCTGCTGGAAGAGCGGACGTACTCCAGAGCACATGAACATAAAAAAGCTTTGGTGAAAATTAACTAGCTCATTTACATGCTAATGTACTCCATCTTTAGTTCATCTGAACAGTGGAGATCTGAGCTGGTAATACAGGTGAAAGAAAATTATAAATGAGTATCATAGTAGATGTAGAAATTAATATTTGAATATTTGAACAAGTCCTACTGAAATGAAATTCAGCATCTACACAACAGGACACTTTTGGAGATACAGGCTGCATTTACAGCATTTGGCAAACACCTTCATCCAGAGCAACTTACAATGATCTCATTCACAGAACCGCTAACGACCCTGTCGCCCCTTCACCACTGTTCCTTCCTTGGAGCACTTTTGATAGATTCTGACCACTGCAGACCAGGAACATCCCACAAGAGCTATAGTTTTGGAGATGCTCTGACCCAGACGTCTAGACGTCACAATTTATCAAACTCGCTCAAATCCTTACGCCCATTTTTCCTGCTTCTAACATCAACTTTCTAACAGCACAAAATGTTCACCTGCTGCCTAATAACTAAATCCACCCACTAACAGGAGCCATGATGAAGATTGTTCACTTCACCACTCAGAATGCTATGATGTCATAAAGATGCCCTGAAGGAATGACATGAAGACATCAGTGCTGGTTGGATGGCAGGAAAGTGATGGACAGACTTTTAGTTAATGTGAGAAGAAACATAACTTGATAGAGCCGAGCTGTACCTCCACAAACAGTACCAAACATCTTACTCAGTTATGTGTCACTTCCCACAGAACTCTGGCCTCCAGGGGGTGAGGAAAAAACCTCAGTATTCCCAGGATAAGAGTCTCGCACGCGGAGTTTCTCCCAGAGGACAAGACCATTTCCACTTTCAAGTCTCAGGATGGAAAACAATGACTCTTGTTTGTGCCTATGCATCAAGTCAGCGGTTTGGAGTGTGTGTGTGTGTGTGTGTGTGTGTGTGTGTGTGTGTGTGTGTGTGTGTGTGTGTGTGTGTGTGTGTGCGTGTGTGTGTGTGTGTGTGTGTGTGTTGAGCTGATTCTATAATGCGACTTGGGGCCAACATTCTTGGAGGGACAATGGGGCTTATTGGTTAAAATGGTCTTTCAGATCTAAACTTAAGGAGGCTTCTTTATCTGATAAAATCTTGGAGATCTTTTCTGGATGCTTGGGAAAGTCTGGTGAGAGAAATTCCTTAGTCATAACAGAGAAAAGCTGCAGGCAGATGGCTTCAGGGGCAAAGAGGTAACCTTAGGACGTGCCGGTGTGCACCAGTGGTCAGGCTAAACATCAGTATAAAGAAAGAGGCTCATCAGCATGCTCTACTGGTTCAACTGAGATGTTCTGGACTGCCTGAGTAGCTACAGAAAGAGGATATGCAAAACCGAAAAAGCTCAAGCATTGAAGGATATTGAAAAGGCCATGGAAAGTCCTCAATATGATTTGAAGATAAGTTTAGCACCTTAGTAGGAGAAGATGCTTTTTTAGGTGCATGTAGAGGAGTGTTGATCTCTAATGAGGATACTGCTGAAGGAGATATAGATCATTTACAGGAAGAACTCCATAACCTGTTCCTTCAGGAGGCAGCATCAGAGATCTCTGGTGTTTTGGTATCTATGGCTGAGAGTAGAAACCCTCATAGTAACATTATGTGCATCTCAATCAGCTCCCTAGTTCAGTATCCGTATCCTGATACTGCCTCTTACCGTTGCACAAATTACAACATTCTACCTCATGTTGCCTTTTTGCACTGTTTTATATATTTATATATTTTTATACACTGCACAGTGATAACGTTAAATCTAATCTAAAGCCAGAATCTTACCATCAGGCGTGTGAATGACACCCAGTCACTGCCTCTCCCCCAATCAGTACAGACATAAAATACCCTCTGACCCTGAGGTTTCAACTACACCATCCTTTCTACACACACATTAACACACAATTCAATTCTATTTATTTCTATTTTTAGAGCGCTTTTAACAGCACGTTGTCTTAAAGCATCTTTACAGAGACACAGCAGTTATTAAAAAATCTACCGTAATTTCCGGACTATAAAGCGCACCCATATATAAGCCGCACCCACTGAATTTTACAAATATTTTTATTTTTAACATAAATAAGCCGTAAGTACACTAATGAACTTTACACAGGCTTTAACGAAAGACAGTGACTGTTACACGGTGTAACGGGTGAAATGTGTTGCGCTTCCTTTAGGAGCAGAGTGGTATTTTGGGAATAGCCTGCCACTGCATTTTTCCGCTATTACTGCATGTGTGCAAGACCGAGGATTATGTCCTTATTATTTTCCGATGCTCAGTTCTAAGTTTCTTTGACTAACCCGTAATGCTGTTGCCAAGAAAAATAAAAAAGCACGAGTTTTGGAAACCTGTCTGTGCTTATATGATTTCTGTTGTAATTTCTCGATAACTGGAGTTAGCGAGCGCTCCCTTCACCCAGACTCAACGCGCTACAACGGCTTGTATCTAAACAGTAGCCGACCAAGAAAGTAATTGTTCACTGTTTTCCTCCTTCCTTTCACAACTATTTCTCTTTGGAGTTTATCTTTTGGTATCGTCGTGCGTTTAAAAATCACCCAATGGAAGTTTTTTCTCCCGAAGCCGTGCAGCTCAGAACACAGGTGAGGTGCGTTTTTTCGTTTCCGTTCGGAAATTTCATTGGTCTAATGTTATGGGGTTCAGTTTTTTGGCTTGAACTTTGTGAAACCAGGAAAAACCCAGGAAAAATTAATATATTAGCCGCTTCGTTGTTTAAGCCGCGGGGTTCAAAACGTGGGAAAAAAGTAGCGGCTTATCGTCCGAAAAATACGGTATACGAGTCTTTTTTTCCGGCTGCTACCATTAGGGGGCGCCACAGCAGATTATCCGTCTCCATACCCCCCCTGTACTCTACATCTGCCTCTTTCACACCAACTACCTGCATGTCTTCCTTCACCACATCCATAAACCTTCTCCTTGGTCTTCCTCTTTTCCTCCTTCCTGGTGGCTCCATCCTCAGCATTCTCCTACTGATATACCCCATGTTCACAGATGGTCACCTCTTCTCTTTCCCATAAGTTCATGGTGTGACTGATCAACTCCTTCTCCTTTCCTCAGGCATCTTCTCACCTTCCAAACTCCTGTTAAACAATCTGGTTAAAAATTTCACTGCATCTTTTCTAAACATCGCCATGCTTCTACTGGTACGTCATCTGATCCAACTGACTTTCACTTTTCATCCTCTTAATCGCTGCTCTCACTTCCTCCTTAATAATCCTATCCACTTCCTGCATCACCATCTCTACATCATCACCAGGCCATCAGCAAGAAGCCTGGTGAGAAAGAGACCACTGATGGTGTGATAATTCGAGAATGGAAGAAATACAAGATAAGACAATCTCCCTCACTCTGGAGCTCCATTAAAAGTCTCACCTCATGGGGTGAGATGATTCTGAGAAAGGTGAGGATCAGCCTAGAATTGCACTGGAGGAGCTTGTTAATGATCTCAAGATAACTGGGACCACAGTCACCAAGAAAACTATTGGTAACACACCAAGGTCCTTCTGCTCAAGAACGCACATGAACAGACCTGTCTGAAGTTTCCAAAAGAACACGAGTCAAGTCAAGTCAAGTCAAGTTTATTTGTATAGCGCTTTTCACAACAGACATTGTCTCAAAGCAGCTTTACACAAATCAACAGTGAAGGTGAATGGTGTGAATTTGTCCCTGATGAGCAAGCTGTGGCGACTGTGGCAAGGAAAAACTCCCTTAGATGTTATGAGGAAGAAACCTTGAGAGGAACCAGACTCAAAAGGGAAACCCATCCTCATTTTGGGTGACATCAAGAGTTTGATCATAAATCTTTCAACAATACAGAACACTGGAGAGTGAGAGCTAACATGATTACTGGAGTATAAGATTATAAGTGATGTTCTTTCTGCAGTCTTATACAGTCTATATGGTTAGTAGCTCCGAGTTTTATGAGCTCAGCATTTGTGATCACCACAGATCCAGCATCAGCTTCTCCATGCCAGAGCCTTTAACACTCCAGGAGGTCCAATGCCAAACTCCACACATGTAGCGGGATCCAAATGGCACTGGTACGTCTCTAGATGGTTCGGGATGTTTGTGAGTTCGGCATCTACTTCTTCAAAGGTCCGTAATCATCTATCTGGCTTCCGGTGACGTAGCTTCCTGTGTTTGACTTGTTTGCCGCGAGTTCCGTGTTTGTATTCGTGTTTATATTCGTTTGTTTGTGTTTTTCTCTTTTAATAATCCTAAATTGTTTGTCTTCCTGACTTGTGCCTGTAGTCAGTTAAACTCGACTACCACTATATTTTCTCTCACTTTATCTTATTTGTGTATCTGAAATCTGTTCGTGATTATGAGCACTATGCCGGCTGTGTGTCTGACTTTGAGCACAGGTGAGGACTCGTTCGATTTGCAAACGTTGGCGTTGGAGATGGAGATTTTGGAGAAACAGATTCGCGAGCTGCATGAAAAGCATGCCCGGCTGCGAGAGCGGAAAGCGGCGCTGGAAACATCCCGGGCGGACGCGCACTCGTCCCAGGTAAATTCCCGGGCTGAACCCAACGCTCCCAGCACCTCAACTCCGCGTGTTTCTCTGCCCAGACCCAGCGCACCTACATCTCCGGCAAAGGTGCAACATGGACCCTGGATGCGGCAGCGGCGGAAGAGACAAGCAAAGCCCCGGTCGAGGACGTCTCCCCCGCCACCACTACAGGCCTTCGAGATCTCGACCGAGAACCACTTCGCCCCTCTCCGCGAGACGAAACGCGACACTGTGATTCTCGGAGATTCCATCGTCCGGCATGTCCGCGCTACCGGAGCTAAAGGTAAGGTGCACACTCGCTGTTTTCCTGGTGCTCGTGTTCTTGATGTCGCTGCGCAGGTACCCGCGATCCTGAAGGAGAACTTCGGAGCGGTTGTTCTTCATGCCGGAACAAACGACACCAGGCTGAGGCAAACGGAGATCTTAAAGAGGGATTTCAGGATCCTGGTGGAGACGGTACGCAGCACATCACCCACAACGAGGATCATAGTGTCAGGACCCCTTCCCACTTACCAGCGAGGGGCTGAGAAGTTTAGTAGACTTTTAGCTCTAAATGAATGGTTACAGTCATGGTGTCGAGAACATAAACTTCTCTTTGTTAATAACTGGAACTGTTTCTGGGAGCGTCCTAGGTTCTTCCGCCCTGATGGCCTGCACCCCAGCAGAGTTGGAGCAGCAGTGCTATCAGATAACATCTCTAGGATACTTCACACCATCTGACTGGTAAGACATCAGGAAATTTACGACAATGAGAACACGCATACAACAGACCAAATAGTTACAAGTTCACACACAGCCCAGTTTATAGAAACCGTATCTATTCCTCGTGTAGCAAAACCAAGAATTAAATACACAAGATCCAGAAATAATCTCATTGAAGTTAAAACTGAAAAATGCCAGATAAACAAACACCAAAAAGTTTTAAAGTTTGGTCTTTTAAACATTAGATCACTTGCACCCAAAGCGCTGATTATAAATGAGATGATCACAGAGAATAATCTCGATGCACTCTGTCTCACTGAGACCTGGATTAAACCAGGTGATTATATGGGTCTAAACGAGTCGACACCGTCAGGATATGCTTATAAGCATGAGCCGCGTCAGACTGGTCGTGGGGGGGTGTAGGAACCATTTATACTGCCTCTCTTAATGTTAGTCAGATGTTAGGATTCAGTTTTAAATCATTTGAAGTGCTCGTTCTTAAAGTTGTATTTTCAGACAGACATAGAAAACTCGCTCTGGTCACCGTGTACAGACCCCCAGGGCCCTACGCTGATTTTCTTCAAGAGTTTGCTTGTTTTCTATCAGATCTCTTGATCGATTTTGATAAAGTGCTGCTTGTAGGAGATTTTAATATTCATGTAGATGATGTAAACGATGCTCTAGGATTATCATTTGTTGACTTATTAAACTCTTTTGGGGTTAAACAAAACGTCACCGGACCAACTCATCGCTTTAACCACACATTAGACTTAATAATATCCCACGGAGCAGACGTCACTAATATAGATATTTTACCTCAGAGTGATGACATCACAGACCATTACCTCATACTGTACACACTACCGGTAGAGCAGATTAGCCGTGTTGCACCACGTTATCGACTTGGTAGGACTATTGTTCCAACCACTAAGGACAGATTCATAAATAACCTGCCTGATTTATCTCAATTTCTCACTAAACCCATAACTACCAATAATCTTGATGAGATAACTAACAACATAGACCTTATCCTCACTAGCACAATAGACACCGTTGCCCCATCCGGTTAAAAAAGGTTAGAGAACAAGCACCTGCACCTTGGTATAATAGTCATACGCATGAACTCAAGAGAACAGCACGTAATCTGGAGAGAAAATGGAGGAAAACTAAATTGGAGGTATTTAGAATCGCGTATAAAGACAGTATGCTCAGCTACAGACAGGCGCTAAAAGCTGCTAGAGCTGAACACCTGAGCAAACTTATAGAAAACAACAAAAACAATCCCAGGTTCCTTTTCAGTACAGTAGCTAAACTAACTACAAATCAGGGCTCTGAAAATTGTGTTCCATCACAGTTTAGTAGTGAGGACTTTATGATTTTCTTCACTGAAAAAATAGATAACATTAGAAAAACAATTGTGGCAGTTCAACCTCTGACACCATCTCCTGAGACAGTGTTACCTTCAACTCCACAACTCCACTGTTTTACATGTATAGGACAGGAAGAGCTGTATAATGTTATTGCCAAAGCTAAATCGACAACATGTCAGTTAGATCCAATTCCTACTAAATTACTGAAGGAAGTGTTATATACAACTGGTGAACCTCTTCTAATATTATTAACTCTCACTATCTTTAGGTCACGTCCCTAAATCCCTCAAGTTAGCAGTTATTAAGCCCCTCATTAAAAAACCTAATCTGGATCCAAACACGTTATCAAATTACAGACCCATTTCAAATCTCCCATTTATGTCTAAAATTTTAGAAAAGATTGTCGCTGCCCAGTTATGTTCCTACCTGCAAGAGAACAATATCTTTGAAGAATTTCAGTCAGGTTTTAGGCCCCATCATAGCACAGAAACTGCTCTAGTTAAAATAACTAATGACCTGTTTTTAGCTTCAGACCAAGGCTTCATTTCGCTGTTGGTTTTACTTGATCTTAGTGCTGCATTCGACACTATAGACCATGATCTCCTCCTAGATCAATTACAAAATTACATCGGCATTCAGGGACAGGCATTAAGCTGGTTTAAATCCTACCTGTCCGATCGTTACCATTTCGTAGATTTAAATGGAGAGCTATCCAGGCTAATGCAAGTAAATTATGGCGTGCCGCAAGGTTCAGTTCTAGGACCCCTGCTGTTCACAATATACATGCTTCCGTTAGGAAATATTATTAGAAGGCATGGAATTAGCTTCCATTGTTATGCTGATGATACTCAGCTATATATTTCATCTAAACCAGGCGATATAGCTCAATTAAGTCGGATAACTGAGTGTGTTAAGGAAATAAGAGATTGGATGACCCATAACTTTCTACTTTTAAATTCCGATAAGACTGAGATTTTGCTCATCGGACCAAAAACTAGTATACAGAAGCTCCAGCATCTCAACCTGCATTTAGACGGATGTTCTGTAACCACTAATTCAACAGTAAAAGACCTGGGTGTTATTTTAGACAGCGACTTGTCTTTCAAAAATCATATCAATCAAGTTACTAAAACAGCCTTCTTTCACCTTAGAAATATTTCTAAGCTAAGAAATATGTTGTCCATATCCGATGCAGAAAAGCTCGTCCATGCGTTCATGACCTCCAGAATAGACTACTGTAATGCGTTACTAGGTGGATGTCCTGCATCATTAATAAACAAGCTTCAGTTAGTCCAGAATGCAGCAGCCAGAGTTCTTACAAGGTCAAGAAAATATGATCACATAACCCCGATCTTATCGTCCCTACATTGGCTTCCTGTTAAGTTTCGAATAGACTACAAACTATTACTTCTCACTTATAAAGCACTAAATGGTTTGGCTCCCATATATCTATCCAGTCTTTTAACTCGCTACAATCCGCCACGCTCCCTAAGATCTCAAAACTCTGGGCTTCTAGTAGTTCCTAGAATAGCAAAGTCCACTAAAGGTGGTAGAGCTTTTTCACATTTAGCTCCTAAACTCTGGAATAGTCTTCCTGACGGTGTTCGGGGCTCAGACACACTCACCCAGTTTAAGTGTAGATTAAAAACTTATCTTTTTAGCAAAGCCTACACATAACACACATCACATCATAACCTTGTGCTCCAGAACATCTGATCACATGCACATTATCAACTTGTGCTGTTAATATCATGAACAGCAGCTACGCTAATTGCTCTCCACTGCTTCTCTTTCTCTCCCCATCCCGAGACACCCTGAGGTTTGGCCAGCTCCAGTCACCTCCCACCTCGTGATGATTACGGACCTTTGAAGAAGTAGATGCCGAACTCACAAACATCCCGAACCATGAATGATTCAGAGAAGGGAAAATGTTCTGTAGTCAGATGAGACCAAAATTGGCATCACCTCAACTTGCCGTGTTTGGAGGCAGAGAAATGCAGAATATGACCCTAAGAACACCATCGCCACTGTAAACATGGAGGAGGAAACATTCTGCTTTGGGGCTGATTGTCTGCTCAGTGTACAGGAAAACTTCAGCACATGAACAGAGCCATGCAATGCAGAATCTTGGATGAGAACCAGCTAGCCGCAGCAGGTGAATGGTTCTTCCAGCATGACAATGACCAAAAACATACGGCCAAGGCAACATTCTGATGGTCTTGTAGTCCATTCCAGCCTTGTGCAGGTCTACAATCTCGTTCCTGACGTCCTCTGACAGCTGTCTGGTCTTGGCCATGGTGATGGAGAGGTTTGAATGGAAGATGTTGATTCTGTGAATGGGGTCTTTTATACACGAGTTGATATTAGGAGAAATTTCCTAAAGGTAGAGGACTCATTTGGGTCTGTGGGAGTCAGAATTCTTGCTGGTTGGCTACGGGATCGAATACTTAACCGAAAAAATAGAGGAATGGAGAGAAAACAGTGGGGGGGTCAAGGAGAAGATTGGTATAGAAGCTGGTTTCCACCACATAAAAAAAAAAGTTTGCCCAATTCCTTTTTTTCTTGCAGTTCCGACTTTATTACACATTGAAAATGAAAATCGGCTCCAATCAGTAGAATCGTATGATATTAAACTGATCCTCTGATCCCTGGAGAGAACTCTGTCTAACAATCAGCTGTGGACGAGACGGAACAAGTCTGATGAAGCAGAGGAGCCTCGTTCATACACCAACAGCTTCACACTTCAGCACGACAACATGGTCACCGGTGGACGCACCAGAAGTGTCGGATGTTTTATGAGAAATTTACACGGAATTGCAAGAAAAAAAGTCGGAATTGGTGGAAACGAGCTTCCATATGATTCAGCCCAAAGAAAACTACGTTCTTTTAAAGATTTTTCAAAGTGAATTTTTTTTTTCCATTCATGATTTTTTATTTATATATTTCTATTTGCATTTTGATGTAGTTTGGCAATTAAATGCACTAAATAGGTTTTAGTTTTCACAGATATTTTTGAAGCCAATTTCAGCAATAAAATGTCAATTTTTCTGAAAAGGAAACAAATAACGTTCATTTTAACAGACCTGTTTTATTTTCTCTTGTAAATTTAGTTTTGCTATTTAATAAAGAAAAAGTACTTCTTATCCAATTACTCAATTAATCATTGGAATAAACAGCTCTAATATATATATATATATGACCATACTTGTTTCTTGCATTTGCACTATTTTAACTGTGTGCTTGTATTTTGTTAAAGGCTTCTGAAGGGTTTACAGTTTGGGAGTAAAATGTAAAATGGTACATTGAAAGCTGAAAAACTTCACTCATGCATTCTGTAACTGAACATCATGGATGTAAGATGTATAGATTGAAGCTTCTTGACATCAATAACACAGCAGACCCAAGACACTGATCAGCAAAGTCAGCATTTCTGTAAAGACCTACGACCTCGATAACTAACAGCACAGCACCATCGTTCATCAGAAGACTACAGAAAGTCAATTGAATCTGGTATTTTATGGGGCTTCTAACAGTGGACATTGTCACAAATTAGCTTTATAGAAATTAATAGATTTTAAAAATTCATAAAATAAACTTATAAAGTTAAATTGTATCCCGAATAAGCAAACAAGAGGTGAGAGTAGGAAGAGAAAAACTCCCTTTGTGGAACAAACCCTGAGAGGAACCAGGGTACCCTTCTTCGTCTAGACCCTGGATATCCATTCATTATAGTTTCATTATTATTGAGGTTTTCAATTCTTTCCTGATCGACACTTAAGTGCAAAACTGTTTGTACCAATTGCAGCCCAAATCCATCTTCATGGTTCTCATTGCTTACCATCCACACTACTACTGTCATCCACACTACTACTGTCATCCACACTACTACTGTCATCCACACTACTACTGTCATCCACACTACTACTGTCATCCACACTACTGTCATCCACACTACTACTGTCATCACACTACTACTCCACACTACTGTCATCCACACACTACTGTCATCCACACTACTCTCATCCCACACTACTGTCACCACACTACTACTGTCATCCACACTACTGTCATCCACACTACTACTGTCATCCACAACTACTGTCATCCACACTACTGTCATCCACACTACTACTGTCATCCACACTACTGTCATCCACACTACTACTGTCATCCACACTACTGTCATCCACACTACTACTGTCATCCACACTACTGTCATCCCACACTACTACTGTCATCCCACACTACTGTCATCCACACTACTACTGTCATCCCACACTACACTGTCATCCACATACTACTGTCATCCACATACTACTGTCATCCACACTACTGTCATCCACACTACTGTCATCCACACTACTACTGTCATCCACACTACTGTCATCCACACTACTACTGTCATCCACACTACCTGTCATCCCACACTACTGTCATCCACACTACTACTGTCATCCACACTACTGTCATCCACACTACTACTGTCATCCACACTACTACTGTCATCCACACTACTACTGTCATCCACACTACTGTCATCCACACTACTACTGTCATCCACACTACTGTCATCCACACTACTACTGTCATCCACACTACTACTGTCATCCACACTACTGTCATCCACACTACTACTGTCATCCACACTACTGTCATCCACACTACTGTCATCCACACTACTACTGTCATCCACACTACTGTCATCCACACTACTACTGTCATCCACACTACTGTCATCCACACTAACTACTGTCATCCCACACTACTGTCATCCACACTACTACTGTCATCCACACTACTACTGTCATCCACACTACTGTCATCCACACTACTACTGTCATCCAACACTACTGTCATCCACACTACTACTGTCATCCACACTACTGTCATCCACACTACTACTGTCATCCACACTACTGTCATCCACACTATACTGTCATCCACACTACTGTATACACTATTCACCACTACTACTGTCATCCACACTACTGTCATCCACACTACTACTGTCATCCACACTACTGTCATCCACACTACTACTGTCATCCACACTACTGTCATCCACACTACTACTGTCATCCACACTACTGTCATCCACACTACTACTGTCATCCACACTACTACTGTCATCCACACTACTGTCATCCACACTACTACTGTCATCCACACTACTGTCATCCACACTACTGTCATCCACACTACTACTGTCATCCACACTACTGTCATCCACACTACTACTGTCATCCACACTACTGTCATCCACACTACTACTGTCATCCACACTACTACTGTCATCCACACTACTGTCATCCACACTACTACTGTCATCCACACTACTGTCATCCACACTACTACTGTCATCCACACTACTACTGTCATCCACACTACTGTCATCCACTACTACTGTCATCCACACTACTACTGTCATCCACACTACTGTCATCCACACTACTACTGTCATCCACACTACTACTGTCATCCACACTACTGTCATCCACACTACTACTGTCATCCACACTACTACTGTCATCCACACTACTACTGTCATCCACACTACTACTGTCATCCACACTACTGTCATCCACACTACTACTGTCATCCACACTACTACTGTCATCCACACTACTGTCATCCACACTACTACTGTCATCCACACTACTGTCATCCACACTACTACTGTCATCCACACTACTGTCATCCACACTACTACTGTCATCCACACTACTACTGTCATCCACACTACTACTGTCATCCACACTACTACTGTCATCCACACTACTGTCATCCACACTACTACTGTCATCCACACTACTACTGTCATCCACACTACTGTCATCCACACTACTGTCATCCACACTACTACTGTCATCCACACTACTGTCATCCACACTACTACTGTCATCCACACTACTACTGTCATCCACACTACTGTCATCCACACTACTACTGTCATCCACACTACTGTCATCCACACTACTGTCATCCACACTACTACTGTCATCCACACTACTACTGTCATCCACACTACTGTCATCCACACTACTACTGTCATCACACTACGTCATACTACGTCATCCACACTACTGTCATCCCACACTACTGTCATCCACACTACTACTGTCATCCACACTACTACTGTCATCCACACTACTGTCATCCACACTACTACTGTCATCCACACTACTGTCATCCACACTACTACTGTCATCCACACTACTGTCATCCACACTACTGTCATCCACACTACTACTGTCATCCACACTACTGTCATCCACACTACTACTGTCATCCACACTACTGTCATCCACACTAACTACTGTCATCCACACTACTGTCATCCACACTACTACTGTCATCCACACTTACTACTGTCATCCACACTACTGTCATCCACACTACTACTGTCATCCCACACTACCTGTCATCCACACTACTACTGTCATCCACACTACTACTGTCATCCACACTACTGTCATCCACACTACTACTGTCATCCACACTACTGTCATCCACACTACCTGTCATCCACACTACTGTCATCCACACTACTACTGTCATCCACACTACTGTCATCCACACTACTACTGTCATCCACACTACTGTCATCCACACTACTGTCATCCACACTACTACTGTCATCCACACTACTGTCATCCACACTACTGTCATCCACACTACTACTGTCATCCACACTACTACTGTCATCCACACTACTGTCATCCACACTACTGTCATCCACACTACATGCAAGTCCAGACATAAGAAAGAAAATCCAAAGCCCCTAAAAACTTCTGATGACATGAATTTGATTGTCATTCTCAATAATTGTTGAACATTTATCACAGGATTAACCAGTCAACAATCTTTTCTTTTCTTGGAGAACTTCTGGTTGATACTTTTGGTAACTCTGGAATCTTGTGAACATCTCACAAGACCTGCTGTTTTGAAGATTTAGTCATCAAGTCATCACAATCCGGCACCTTACAAAGTCAATCAATCATCCTTGGAATCAGGGGCGAGTAACATGTCATGTGACATGCAGGGGTTTACTGTCCATAACCCTGACCTAGATCTTCTTTCAGTATCAACTAGAACATGGAGCTGGAACCCGAATATCGTGGATTTCCTTCTATCGATCAGTAATGTACCTACAGGCTTGTTCACTCAGCCTTAAGAAGTTCCAGCTAAGGGTTTGAGATGCTGGACTTCTGATTAGAAGATCTTTAGTATCAGTCCCAGCACCACCAAACTGCCATTGATGGGCCCTTAAACAAGGCCCTGAACCCTCAACTGCTCAGTTAATTTCACAATAACTATAAGCTGCTCTGGAGAAGGTCTTCTGCCAGCAAATACAACGCCAAGGTTTCTTCAAGGTGGATTTCCTACAAAATCGCTTTGATTGTAACACAGACTGGTTCCAAACACAAAAATTCAGCCATGCATTCCTTCTATCTGAGTGATGGCACAACACACACCGTCTGAATGCTGATGTCTGGAGGCGAGGCTACGCTGCTCAGTCAAGTCTAATGCTAACGCAAGTGTGGAAAAATGCTAATTCAGCTGCCTGTTCCCATCTGATAGATTGCAGGGTTTTTTTTCTTTTTTAAATGATGGTGTTACCTTTTTTTTCTTCCTTACTCAGCAGTGCTGCTTCACGAAGATGAATATGGCTTCATTATTTGTTTAGATGAACACCACATCTGCCACGGATGGATCTGCTGTACTGCTTTGTTCCTTTAGCAACCTGCCTGATTATTGTTTCTATGTGTTCCTTGTAATTATGTTATGTTTAGTCACTTGTCTGGTCTTTCTTGTGATTCTGTAGGATCTTAATAATCATATTTTCTAGTTTTCATGGACTGGATTATTCTTAGATCCTGGTTTTAATGGTGCTCTGAGCTTTTTTTCCTGCCTGACCTAAATTTTGGAGAGTGATTATAGATACGCTGGTGTTCATTGTATTCTGCCTGCACCTTGACCAAGCCATAGACAATTATATTTGGAACAGCCCTAATTACAAGCCTACACAAGCCTACCAAGCCTACCAAGCCTTCCTTGGCGACTGTGCAAGGAAAAACTCCCTTAGATGTAATGAGGAAGAAACCTTGAGTGGAACCAGACTCAAAAGGGGAACCCATCCTCATTTGGGTGACATCAAGAGTGTGATCATAAAAAATGAAATGGTGAAATCATGTCTTCTAGTACCTTCTTTCATTCAGTTCCCCTGTGACAGCAGGTCTGTATCGGGGAATGTAAACAACTCAGCACCTTTGTGACCGATATTTTCTATGTAGATGGATTTCTCAACGCTAAACTGTTTCTCGAGAGCGTTCTCTCAGCACCGCTGCTGCTACATGAACACGACGCATCAAACCACTACGGAGACGGAAGCGTGTCCTGAGAGTCACATAGAATACAGATTAACATGGCAGAGGCAGAGCTGTAACTTCCTGCAGACACAACAGGAATCGTGCAGTATTGTTAAGGGGGCATTCGTATCGCACAGTTTCTAATAAATAAAAAAGCTTTTGACTTTCATCATGTCATCATGTCAGTTAAAGGCATCTAGGCATTATATTAGTTAATAATATTCACTGCTATACTTATAATAATTCTCTTTTTTTTGCGATTATTTCATGTAAGTATTGCAGTTTTACTTATTTTAATGTCACCTGCAGACTTTTCATTTTGTGATGGAATCTTCCCAATAAGTGTAAATGCTTTGGAATCGACTCAGATCAGACTGATCATCAGGGAAACCATAAAAGAGAAAAAAAGGACAATAAATTGGTCTGAATAATGAATAATCTCTACTAAGGTTCTACGTTCTTAAACGAAGCAGTCAGTAAATTGTGATAGCAGACTGGTTTATGAGAGAACGAGCGTCTGTCCGAGACATCAAAGCCCCTCCAT
The DNA here is from genome assembly GCA_039877035.1 of Silurus lanzhouensis. Classification (NCBI taxonomy): domain Eukaryota; kingdom Metazoa; phylum Chordata; class Actinopteri; order Siluriformes; family Siluridae; genus Silurus; species Silurus lanzhouensis. The sequence goes on along the minus strand of JBCEWE010000063.1, from coordinate 395,788 downwards.
CAGACCGGGCAGACGCTGCTCTAAATTAGCCTCTCTCGCTCCAAGTGCATAATTGCAGCTGCCAAATTTCATTACTGCTTTTGAAAAAGGAGCCGTCTGGGCCCGTATTTAGCTGCTCTTTCATGTCAGAAGTAAACATCGGTCGCTCCTGAGGAAAAGCAAAGTGAAAAAGGTAAGAAATCTGAAGGTAAAGATTTCTCAAACTGACTGTGAACTTTGATAAATGATAAATGATAAAAGCAGCACAGAGAAGATCCATAACCCGGACTGACCACATTATATATTTAATTTCTTATCATCATTGTGCATTCAGTAGATAGAAACGAGGAGGAACATATGGATACATATGGATTTGATGGATGGATGATGAATGGATAGATATGTGTGAGAGTGTGACAGACAGACAGACAGACAGACATACAGATGGATAGATAGATAAATAGATAAATGAATAGATATTCAGAACCAGCTTCTTCACCACAATCATCACCATTCCTCTAAACGAAACTATCAGGACCCTGATGTTCCTCTGATGTTTTTACTGCCTGTAATCATCACACACGTCTGCACCGCTCTGCTCATGCTTCTCTATATAATTGTATACGGAGGGACTGTAATGGGTTGTTCCCCACTTTGAGCATCTACAACAGCTTCCCCTTTTCCTGATAGGCTTTTCACAGCATTTTGGAGTGGTTGTGTAGAGCCTTTGTTGGTTTGGTCAGGCACTGATGTTGGATGAGAAGGCCTGTCGCGGAATCTCCATTCCAGTCCGTCTCCAAAGCGTTTGATGGGGTTGAGGTCAGGGCTCTGTGCAGGCCACACAAAATTCATCAACCATGTCTTTACAGATCTTGCATTATGCATTGGGTGCAATCATGCTGGAATAAAAAAAGAGCCTTCCCCAAACTGCTCCCTCTGAAGCATGAAGATTTCCTTTTACAGAAAGCGAGGTGCTCAGTCCAACCCCTGAAAACCAGCCCTGTACCATTACCTCCTCCACCACACTTAGGTAACTATCTCCTGCCATCCACCAAACCCAGACTCACCCATCAGACTTACAGAGAAGCGTGCAGGACGCGTTTCCACTGCTCCAGAGTCCATCAGCAGTGCGCTTTACACCACTGCAGCCCACGCCTGGCATTGTACTCGGTGATGTAAGACTTGCATGCAGCTGCTCGCCCAGGAAAAGCCATTCCATGAAGCAGGTTTTGTGCTGATATTAATGCCAATGGAAGTTTAGAACTCTTCAGCTATGGAATCAGCAGAGCGTTGGTGACTTTCACACATGGCACGCCTCAGAACTCGGTGAATATTTCCAATATTAACACTTACAGTTGACTATGCTATGCAGTTATCTCTAGCATAATAAAATCTATTATTATTATTATTATTCATTTCATTTACTGGATAATAAATGGATACACCTGAGACCTGAATGTAATGATTAAGAAGATATAGATATTCAATTATATATATATATATATTATACCTGCTAGTTGTTTTTGAATTATGAATCTTACAGTTCTACTGCTTTTTACTCATAGCTGCTGCATATATATCTGTATTACCTAAATGGGGTCTAACAAATGTAAACTATTTATTTTACATTTTCCATTTATTTCATTTTAATTTGTGCCAATTTAATCAATTACTCATTTTAATCAATATAATAAAATGTATTGCATTAATTTGATTTATTCTTTTTTTTTTTTTTTTTTTATAAAATATTATTTTATATATAACTTTACCAAGCAGGCATTTTATTTTAAATTGTTTTAAAAATGTAAACTGTTTAAATGTTGATGATCACAAATGTTAATAATAAACTGTGTTAAAAACAACAAGCAATTTTATGTTTTGCATTTCTCCCCCCCCCCTCCCCCCATCACCCCCCCAATATATATACATACACATTAGTATTCTAGTAGAATTCATCCATAAACCACTGCTGAACATCTGATCTAAAGGTGGTCTAATACTTTCCTGATTCTTTATTTTTTTGCATATTTGTCACACTTCAATGATTAAAAACATCTAATAAATGTTAATATTACACAAAGAAAACCAGAGTTAATACAAAATGCCGTTTTTAAATGAGGATTTTATTTATAAAGGGAAAAGAGTTGTCCAGACATGCCTGGCTTAATGTGAAAAAGTGATTGATGTCAGTGTTTATGATTCATTAGTTTTAAAGAGACTGAGCAAAAAGCCGAAAGCTGCTGACCAAAAACAACTAAGTCTCCTTTCACATTTGTCAAAAAACATAGTGTTTATCGATAAGACTTTTGGGTAAATATTCTGCGGGCTGATGGGACAGAAGTTGAGGTTTGTATAAGGTGTGTGTCCCCTTACATCCTGCATTAAACTAACACATAAAAAGAACATCATGCCAACAGTCAAACATGGTGGTGGTAGTGTGATGTTCTGAGGCTGCGTTCCAGCTTCTGGACTGGGAACTCTTGATGGAATCATGAATTCTGCACTCGAGCAGAAAATCCTGAAGGAGAATATATCCGGTCATCAGGTCATGACCTCAAGCGCACTTATTCAATGAACTGTAACACACCAGCGAGGCAAAAATACAACAAAACTAAACGAAGGTTTTGGAGTGGCCTAGTCAAAGTCCGGACTTAAATCTTATTAAACGCAGTAGCATGAACTTAAACAGGAAGTTTGTGCTCGAAAAAACCCTTCAGTGTGGCTGAAATTAAAACACTTCTGCAAAAAAGTGGGCCAAAGTTTCCTCGATGTGAAAGACTCATTGCCAGTTATCACAACACAACCAGTTATTAGGTTTAGGGGCAATTACTTTTTCACATAGGGCCAGGCAGGTCTGGACGGTTTTATTCCCTTAATAAATTAAATTATCATTTGCATTTATATATTGACTTGAGTTTCTTTGGGTCATAATACAATTTATGATCTAAATTATTTAAGTGTGACAAATATGCAAAAGATTTTAATTAGGAAGGGGCAAATACTTTTTCACAGCCCTGTGTGTATTTATATATAAAATACGGGTTCCTCAGAATCTGTAATTAACAATTATGTTGTATCCATTTATTTATAATAGAGATTAAAGAGTAATCACAATAAATACAGTAATATTGTCCCTTCATCAATTATTTATATTGAACAAATCTGAAGGAACTTTTTTGGCAAGTTAATCACATAAATGTGTCCCGAGGAGACGAGAAGACGAGGAGATGAAGAGATGAAGAGATGAGGAGATGAGGAGACGAGGAGATGAAGAGACAAGGAGACGAAGAGACGAGGAGACGAAGGTTAAACAGCAGGACAGCATGTGGACTAAATCATATATCATAAGATTCAACTTAAAACCATCACAGGCAAATTCACAACAAAACCACAGGCAGGAAAGCTTCCAGAGATCCGTGTTCCATCAGCTCCAACTAATAATATTAAAGCAGCAGACACACACACACACACACACACACACACACACACACACACACACACACACACACACACACACAAGTAGGTTTAGAAGTAATGCCTGTAGAATCAGAGGATCCTGGCAGCGAGGTTAATAAAGTACCAGCTCTCCAGACCTTCATTAAACGACGGCGTTGATCGCCTGAACAGCCTTCACTGCCCTTCCCTTCCTAAAGACTCATCTCTCTACAGCACTCTGAGATTACAAACTGTAGCCTCCCTCCACGTTTCACCTCCTGAACTTAGCGGCTCCTCTGAAGTTCCTCTGAAGTTCCTCTGAATCCGTGCCTTAGGTTTCCTTTGATGTCATGCTGCATAAGAATCTGTAGGGTTGAAGTGATTCTATATAAATCATGACACAGCATCTTTCTGAATACACATACACTTTATGTACAAAAGTATTGGGACACCAGACGTCTCCAGCCACATGTGGTTCTTCTCCGATCTGTTACCACAAAGTTGGAGACACACAGTTGTGTAGGACGTCTTTGGATGCTGTAGCATAAAACTTTTACTTCACTTAAACAGGAAAGCCAAAACCTGTTCCAGCATGAAGATGCCCCTGTGCACAAAGCAGCTCCATGAAGATCTTCTGCTGTAGAGCTCCAACCCTCAACCCTATTAATCACCTTTGAGATGAATTTGAACTCTCCTCATCTTTCCTTCGTTCTCTATTTTCATCATCTCACTCCTCCTTTCTCTTGTCTCTCTTTCTCTTTCCTCCTTTCTCCTCTTTCTTTATTCCTTTCCCTCTCTCACTCTCTCTCACTCTCTCTCTCTTTTGCTCTTTCTCCTTTCCTCTACCTCTCCCATCATGTCTCCATTTCTTTTCTTTCTGTATTTTTATCACCTCGCTCCTCCTTTTCTTTGTCTCTCTCTCTCTCTTTCTCTCTCTCGCTCTCTTTCTTTTTCTCTACCTCTCCCATCATGTCTCCCTTTCTTTTATTTCTTTATTTTTATCATCTTGCTCCTCCTTTCCTTTGTCTCTCTCTCATCCGGTTTCTTCTCCTTTCTTTTCTTTCTCAATTCCCTCCTCCATCCCTTTCCTCCTTTCTCCTCTCTCTTTATTATTTTCCCTTCTCTCCCTCTTTCTGTGATCTCTCCTCCTTTCTCCTCTCTCTTACCTCAATATTTCTCCTCCTTTCATTTCCTTATCTATTCCCTCTTCCATCTCATTCCTCCGTTCTCTTCTCTCTTAATCCCCCCTTACTCTGTCTATCTTTTTTCTCACGTTTCTCTTTCTTTGTCCTCTCTATATTCCTCCACCCTCCCTCTTTCTCTCTCATTCCTCCTTTCCTCTATCTCTCTCCTCTTGTCTCCCCTTAGACTTTATTAACGTCAGTGTGTTTGAGCACAAAGAGAAATTTTGTTTACAATTAATAATAATATTAATAATAATAATGTATGATTTAATGTACTGCACTTTAATATGTATTTCAACAAGCAACAGAAGCTGAATAATTTGACCTCAATAACATGGTTCTGATCTACTGCACACACACACCACACACACACACACACCACACACACACACACACACATTACTAGGACAACAAGCTGCGAGTGCAGCAAAACGAACACGTGCTGTACAAAACTGTAGCTCAGGGCTACAGCAAGAAACACACACACAGACACACACACAGACACACACACACACACACACACACACACACACACACATCTGCAAAGCGACACACTCAGAATTAAAAATCAGTCCAAAAAAAAAAGTAGTCTTGGGTCTGGGTTGCAGAGTCTGGATACACACTGGATGATGCCAGTGGATTGCAAGACATTATCACACACACACACACACACACACACACACACACACACACACACACACACACACACACACACACACACAAACATACACACACACACACACACACATCGATTCTACAATCACTGTAGAAATTGCACGGTTTAATGTTTGTTTTTTTCCAACTCAATTTTCCCAATGACCTGCTCCTCCTCCCTGCAGCACACACGTTTCTTTACTGTAATGACTAATGCTGTTTATACGTGATGTTGGTGTAGATGTGGAGGTGAAGAAACTTCCTGAGATGAAGCGTAAAGAGCATTAAAATGGTGTCCCATCCTGCTGTGGATTATCACCTTATACATGGTCACTTCCTGCTTTGAGGAGTTTAAGTTGTGACTGATGTTTTCAGAGTGAAACTGAATAAATAGAACAAAATAACAATGTATTTTTTTACACATTTTATATACGACTCGTCACATCTACAATTCTGCTGCTCCGAATCACACACACAGATAAAGTAGTGCCCTCAAATACAGAGAGAGGGAATGAGGGACATCTGTGCTGCGTCTCTATTAATAATGAAGCTGTTGGAGTTAACGCCTGGTGCTGTTTCTCGTTCTAGATTCATTTTGAGCCTTTTATAAAAATCCCAGTTTTCACCATAGAAGTTCCACCGCACGTAAAAACTCAAGATCATTAGGAAATGTACAATACAACTGTCTCACTCTGGGAAAAACTGGAACTGGATGTTATTATGGTTACAGGTGTTTATAAGCAGCACATTCATTTAGATTCAACTAACAAACACAAACTACCAACTCTCTGAACTTACACCTGAACTTTCAGCCAATCACAATCCACTATTCACACCTGAACTTTCAGCCAATCACAATCCACTATTCACACCTGAACTTTCAGCCAATCACAATCCACTATTCACACCTGAACTTTCAGCCAATCACAATCCACTATTCACACCTGAACTCCTTCCAGCCAATCACAATCCACTATTCACACCTGAACTCCTTCCAGCCAATCACAATCCACTATTCACACCTGAACTCCTTCCAGCCAATCACAATCCACTATTCACACCTGAACTCCTTCCAGCCAATCACAATCCACTATTCACACCTGAACTCCTTCCAGCCAATCACAATCCACTATTCACACCTGAACTCCTTCCAGCCAATCACAATCCACTATTCACACCTGAACTCCTTCTAGCCAATCACAATCCAATCACAATACCACCACCACTAAGATGCCACTGTTGGGCCCCTGAGCAAGGCCCCACCGTATACCGAATGCGGTAAATGTAAATAATCTATATCTGGTGTGGATTTGGTTTGCGCTCAAAATAATGAAGACTCTGTTTTTACTGCATGAAGTTGATCTAAAAAACCAAGCAAATGGAGTTCCTACATCTTTTCCTCTCCCAGAATCCAGTTCTTTTTTACAGCAGTGATAAAAAACGGCATTAATGAGTTCAGGGATAAGAGAAATCTGTAGTCGCATTCAGACCAGGACACAAACCACACTGAGGAAATTCTATTCCTTTCCCTCATATCTCTCCTCCTTTCTCTTCTCTTTTTCTCTCTCCTCCTTTCTCTTCATTCATCTATTCCTCCATCTCTGTCCCGTCTCTATTTTCCTAATCTTTCCCTCTTCTTTCGCTTTTCCTTCCTCTACTGTTTTTTTTAATTCTATATTCCTTTGCCCATCTCTTTCCTTCTTCCTGTTATTTTTCTTTATTCCTTCCCACCTTCTCTCACTCTCTCTCTCTGTTTCCTCTCTTGTCTCGCCTCTTCCTCTTTGTCTATCATTTCATATCTCTTCCTTTCTCTTCTCACTCCTTTTATTCTCTTCCTCCTCTCCATCTCTCCTCCTTTCTCTTCTCTCTCTCTATTCTTTCCCAATGTCTCTCATCTCTCACTCACCCTTTCCTTTATCTCTCTCCTCTTGTCTCTCTATCTTTCTTTTATTTTTCTCATCTCTCTCCTCCTTTCCTTTCCCTCTCTCTCATTTCTCCTCTTCTTTTCTTTCTCTATGCCCTCCCCCCTTCTCTTCTCTTCTCTTCTCTTCTCTCCTCTCATCTCATCTTCTCTTTTCTTCTCTTCTCTTCTCTTCTCTCCTCTCATCTCATCTCTCTTCTCTTCTCTTCTCTTCTCTTCTCTTCTCTTCTCTTCTCTTCTCTCCTCTCATCTCATCTCATCTTCTCTTCTCTCCTCTCCTCTTCTCTCCTCTACCACAACAGCCCAATTAATAAACCTCCTTCTCCTGCATGAATAACGTCAGGCCACGTTTATGTGACTCTGGGTGTGTTCTTTATCATCAGAGTCGCACAGAGAGACTTAACGAGAGCTCTGGGGAAGGAGTGTGTGTGTGTGTGTGTGTGTGTGTGTGTGTGTGTGTGTGTGTGTGTGTGTGTGTGTGGTGCAGCTTGGCCAAGTTAACAGCAGGTTACCATCGTGGAGACATATCCACCCAGTGGGATAACAGAACACAGCGCACGCACGCACGCACACACACACACACACACACACACAGAACAAGTATCTCTTCAGCATCTCCTCTCCCCTAGTCACATGATTCCTTTAAATCTGCATAATACATAATGTGTTCCATCTCTACATTTCATTCAGTTTGGAAGCTAAAAGGTGCGGATTCCACATGGACCACTCTCTCTCACACACACACACACACACACACACACACACACACACACACACACTGTTTCAAGCAACGCAGCTCACAAATGACAGTTGTTTCATGTCACTCCATGTCCATCTATCACACAAATCAGACACGTGACAATCAATCAGGTCGAATTTTTATACTAATTATTATTATAATATTAACGACCATGGAGCAAACGTACACACATACACCTACACTTACACTTACACACACACACACACACACACACACACATACACCTACATATATATACACACACACACATACACATACACACACATACACACATACACCTACATATATATATATATACACACACACATACACATACACACACACACACACATATACACACATACACTTACATATACACACACACACACATATACACATACACATACACACACACACACATATACACCTACATATATACACACACACACACACACATACACATACACACACACACACACACACACACACACACATATACACACATATACACACATACACTTACATATACACACACACACACACACACACACACACACACACATTCACACATACAACTACACACACACACACACACACACACACACACACAGCAGTACTGAGAGTGATTCTGACGTCATAAAGTTTTTATTGCGTAATAAATATAATGAAATCTTTATAACGGGCGACTTTGATGTTGAGTCGCAGTGTGTTTTTTTGGTTACGTTTGGCTTAAAACGGACTTCAATACACACGTTCACGCACGCGCACAAACACGCACACACACACACACACACACACACACACAAACACGCAGGATATGTAATAAACAGAACAGAGGGAGCGGTGATGGGATTTCAACCCCACGCTGATCACTGAACATCACCAGGATAGAGCTAATGCAAAAACATGAAGGCTCACACACACACACACACACACACACACACACACACTACAATAGCACCGTCCGTTTCGCAGGCAGAAACAGAGAACACCGCGTTACCTTTACAGGTCCTTATCTTCAGGGGAAAGTCCGCAGCTGATGTTGCGCTTGATGATGATGATGATGATGGTGATGTGTGTTGGAGGAGATGGAGGTCTCGAGCTTAACCGCTCCTCCTCTGAGAGAGAGAGAGAGAGAGAGAGAGAGAGAGAGAGAGAGAGAGATAGAGATACAGCCTGCACCGGCGCTTTTCTTCTTTATAACGTGTTATTATAGATGATATATAGATGTATTATGTCGGTATATAACGAGCGCCACCAACTAATAATAAAACCAGTGCACGACCGTGATTCTGTTCTGCCCCCGCCCCCAAAAATACCCACCCCACAAACCACGCCCTTTCTCTCTCTCTCTCTCTCTCTCTCTCTCCGCTATTCTGATTGGCCTGAAACATTCAAACCCCAAAACTAAAACTAATTAGAAATACAGTACAAAATGTCTCACTTGTCAGATTCAATAAATCATAATTCATTTCTGCATAGATCATATACCATTCTATCTATCTATCTATCTATCTATCTATCTATCTATCTATCTATCTATCTATCTATATAATAATAATAATAATAATAATAATAGTAATAATCATCATTATTTATTATTAAGTGATGACTAATACTAATACTGCTAATGCTAATACTGTAATTGGTATTACTAATTATAATAAGGATAATGGATGATGAAACTCCTGATTCTAATAAAAAATAATAATGATGAGCAGGAGGACACTTCTTCTTCTTCTTCTTCTTCTTTTGGCTGCTTCCATTAGGGGGCGCCACAGCGGATCATCCGTCTCCATACCCCCTGTCCTCTACATCTGCCTCTTTCACACCAACTACCTGCATGTCTTCCCTCACCACATCCATAAACCTCCTCCTTGTTCTTCCTCTTTTCCTCCTTCCTGGTGTCTCCATCCTCAGCATTCTCCTACTGATATACCCCATGTTCCTCCTCTGCACATGTCCAAACCATCTCAATCTCACCTCCCTCACCTTGTCTCAAAAACGTCCTACATGCGCCGTCCCCCTAATAAACTCATTTCTAATCCTGTCCATCGTCGTCACTCCCAACCAACATCTCAACATCTTCAGCTCTGCTACCCCCAGTTCCACCTCCTGTCTTTTACTCAATGCCACTGTCTCTAATCCATACAACATCTCAGGTCTCACCACAGTCCTATAAACTTTCCCTTTCACTCTCACAGATACTCTTCTATCACAAATCACTCCTGCTATCACTCTTCTCCACCCACTCCACCCTGCCTGCACTCTTTTCTTCACTTCTCTAACACACTCTTCATTACACTGCACTGTTGAAACCAGGTACCTGAATGTTGTGATGATGATTTGCGAGACCCTCGACCATGGCGTTGGGAAATAATCCTGAACCCTGGTGCTGTAGGAGAACTCTGGACCCTGTTGCTCTGAAAGAACCCTGGACCCTGAAGCTGCAGGAGACCCTGGACCCTGATGTTATTGAAAAATCCTGGACCCTGGAGCTTTAAGAGACCCTGAACCATAAAGTTTAGAGAGGCCCTGCACCTGTGAGATACACTTGACCCTGGTGTTAGAAAAAAAACCCTGGACCCGTAAAAGAACCCGGGAGCCTGGAGCTGTAAAAAAATCGTTGGACCCTAAAGCTGTGAGAGAACCTTGGAACCTGGAACCTTTCTCGGTTTCTCTTCTAATGAGCTTGCTCAAAGCGTGAGGCTGAAAAATGGGACACGAAACCGGGTTTGTAGGTTCTGAGTTCATTAATGAGACACGGTTATGAAGCAAATACTACTGATGGGAATTACTGAAAACATCTCTAAAATCTGTACTATACAACATTTCCTACTGGGCAGGTGTAAATAGTGGATTGTGATTGGCTGGAGGGAGTTCAGGTGTGAATAGTGGTTTGTGATTGGCTGGAAGGAGTTCAGGTGTGAATAGTGGATTGTGATTGGCTGGAAGGAGTTCAGGTGTGAATAGTGGATTGTGATTGGCTGGAAGGAGTTCAGGTGTGAATAGTGGATTGTGATTGGCTGGAAGGAGTTCAGGTGTGAATAGTGGATTGTGATTGGCTGGAAGGAGTTCAGGTGTGAATAGTGAATTGTGATTGGCTGGAAGGAGTTCAGGTGTGAATAGTGGATTGTGATTGGCTGAAAGTTCAGGTGTAAGTTCAGAGAGTTGGTAGTTTGTGTTTGTTAGTTGAATCTAAATGAATGTGCTGCTTATAAACACCTGTAACCATAATAACATCCAGTTCCAGTTTTTCCCAGAGTGAGACAGTTGTATTGTACATTTCCTAATGATCTTGAGTTTTTACGTGCGGTGGAACTTCTATGGTGAAAACTGGGATTTTTATAAAAGGCTCAAAATGAATCTAGAACGAGAAACAGCACCAGGCGTTAACTCCAACATAAAGTGTTCCATAAAGTGTAAGACAGCTTTTGTACACATTTCCTAATGACATCACTGAGCTCCATGTAGGAGTTTTGCATTAGATGGAACCAAATGGTGAATATGATGCTTTTGAAGCACAAGATGAATCTAGAACAAAAAACAGCATCAGGAGTTTACTCCAACAGCTTCATTATTAGAAAAGATGAAAAGATCTCCATCCATCAATCCAGTTTAACTCCTCAGTGATAACTTCATATTAACATATTAATACAAAATAATTTCAGATGTTCTCTAATGAATGAATCCAGGCTGAAGATCCACCATCTAGAACACAAGCAGAGAAAAGATGATGATGATCAGGTGATCAGGAATGTCTCTGTTCTCAGTGCCACACTCGTTTTTATCTTCAGGAACTAGTCTACATCTGTGGTGTGAGACACAGGAAATAATACACCAGTGGGAGATGAGAATAAATCACGCAATGACATGAAACAGGTTGCAGTGAGAAGAAGGAATATTGATGATGTCACCAAATGAAAGTAAAACCCCCCAGATAAAATCCACTTAAATACAATAAAGTAACCAATCAGCTGTGACCAGTATTTTCTACGTCGATGGCTTTCTCCTGTTTCTCGAGCGCGTTCTCTCAGCACGTGAATATGACGCGTCACAGCACTACAGAGACGGAGGCGTGTCCTGAGAGTCACATTGAATACAGATTAACATGGCAGAGGCAGAGTTGCATCTTTCTGGAGACACAACAGTAAAAGAAACTGATGACTGGTTATGGGTTTTTGCGCAACGATCCGTTTGGATGCTGTCCAGGTGTATAACGTTCCAGTCAACAACTACGATGAATACACATTAAATATCAGAGGTTATACCCAGATTAGTAAAAAGGTCTAGCAGTGGCATACTGGTGGTGTCCACGGGTGGGTCAGCATGGGTTCTCTGATCGCTCTGCAGCTTTATACGCTCCAAACGTTCCAGACTTTCGATGAAACTTTTTTTCCAATTCACCAGTGAGCCTCAAGCACCTATAACTGTCACAGGTTCACTGGTTGGTATGGTCAGGTACAGGTTTTCCTGCCCATTTTCCCCACCAGATGTCGCCAGAGTCTTCACGAGTTCTTTGTCAGCTCCTGCTGCTTCCACCTGTATCCCATAAGACCCGTGTGTATCAAAATTCCCTTTTGGCCTGTTTCTTGTTTGTTTGTTTGTTGTATAGTTTATGTGGTCTGTTTCCCCTGTTTTCTGTCGTTTCTCGAGTTGCCTGGTGTTTTTTGATTTTTCCAAAAAAAAAAGACTAAGATTGTGGACACCTGAGTAGAAGATTGGGATGTTCTCCTTTGCTGTTTTAATAACAGCCACTCTCCTGGGAAGATGTTCTACTAGATTTTTAAATTGTGGGTGTTCAGATTTTATTTTTGTGAATCAGCTGTGTGTGTGTGTGTGTGTGTGTGTGTGTGTGTGTGTGTGTGTGTGTGTGTGTGTGTGTGTGTGTGTGTGTGTGTGTGTGATCCATCCATCCTGATGATTTGTCTCTCAGTCCTGCAAACTTAGTTTCATGATTCTGAAGAAATCTTGAGAGCTTCTCTGATTATCTAACGCATTTCCACACATTACACCTGAGGTGTGGAGCATGTGACCTGCCATATGAAACTGTACTTTAGATACAAGAAATCATCATGTTTTCACCTTCCCTTTTCCTCAGAACGTTCTCATGGCCCGGGAGCGAGTCGTTCCTCCACGTGCTGGTGGATCTCTAGATTAGACGGATTAACAGTGGGAACGATGTCGTTTACCTTTAGCTGTTTATTATTTTTTGGATAGAAATGACCAGTAGATTGTTAGTGTTTATGAGAGTTGACCAGTGAACTGATTGCTTCATTTATCCGATAATTTACAGACAAGAAAAATCACATGTACATCAGATACTTCAGACCCCAAACCCCAAACCCCTGTCAGATTCCACCTAGAGTCAGTAACATCGAATCATCACTCGTGTGGATCATTACGCCTGTTCTATTTCCACGAGAACTCCGTCACAGTCCTTAGGATGGAGGAACATCACAGGTTTGCCATGAGCTCCAATCCGAGGCTCGGGAGAAAGCAGTCGGATATTTTTTGCCTTCAGATCTGCTATTGCTGAATGGATATCGTCCACCTTTAAACACAAAACATCAGATAATCTGATCAAACAAACAGTAAAACAAATATTTACTCATTTACTGAAATCTTTTACAGTCTATTCCTTTAATATCGTCTCCATTATCACACAGACCAATAGGAGATCCCACTGCAGAAAAGTTCTGTTTCTATGCAACAAACTCTGTAAAAGGCAAAAAACCCCAGAGAGAACTGGACAGTGAATGAGAGGAAGAAAGTTTTATGGAGTCCAAATGAGACATTTGTATCTCCACCAGAAGAACATGTGTAAGCTGAAAAACAGGAGAGATGTGATCAGACTCCCTCACCCCTACATGGAGGTGGAAGATTAATATTTTGGGGTTGTTTTTTGGAGCAGGGAAAGTTCCAGATAGTGAATGGAACCAACATGGCTCCCATTCCAGACTTCATCTCTATGCAGTTCCGTCTAGACTGCAGCTCACTGGAAGCGACTTCACCGTACAACAAGACGATGAGGCGAAGTGACGAATACGTCCGAACTCTTATTTAGAAAGAGTTAGTTAGATGGCAGACAGTCGTCTGGAGTGTTTCTTTGTCATGGAATCGACCTGCCCAGATACTGCACCTCAATCCCACTGAACTGCTCTGAGATAAACAAGAAAACCTCCAACTAGTGAAGAACATCTTTGGTGAGTTTTACAAAGTGTTTCAGCTGAATGTTTGGAGAAACAAAGTGTCCGGATGCTCAGTGTGTAAAGCTGTTCTTCATTTTAAGGGACGACTTTTCAGGGGAAATAAAGTAACATCTGAACATTTATAGATTTTTGTTTGGTCAAAGGAAATCTTGAAAGTGTTACATTACTGAGTTTGTTGCACAGAAACAAAAGGAACTTTTCACAGGTTTGGATGAACTTGTACCTGCTTTCTAACACATGTATAAATTATATGGTTTTTTTCTGTGGCTTTAAATAAAAGCACCTATTAACCCATTGTGATACTAGATTTTATTTAATCAGTAAATAACCCGAGATGTTGCACCATCACCATGCAGCTCACCTCAATACAGATGTGATGCATTCCTCCAGCTTTGTTCTTCTGCAGGAAGCCTGAAATGGGGCTCTTTTCTCCCAGAGGGTGCAGGAGCTCCAGCTTGGTGTTGCCGAGCTCCACGAACACTGTGTAAACCCCATGCTCAGGCAAAGGCACGGTATCGCTCACCTGGGCACCGAGCACATCCCGGTACAAAGCCGTCGCCTTCTCCAAGTCTGGTACAGCGATCGCAACATGGTTCAGTCGACCCAACTTCCATAAGGATGAAGAGAAGCTCTGACTGATGGGTAATGATGAAGACACAGCTCTTACTGACAGGGACTGGTGAGCAGAACACCTGGAGATACAGTTCACTGCAAAAAGGTGCTTATATAAGCAAGAATACCAGGGGCTGTATATAGATATATTTCTATTTTCCAAATAGGATTGTCATGATGTTACATGCGATGTATTTCTGTATATTCTATAATTCCAAAAACACTCCGTATTTTTTATAAAACAAAAAGTACCTCATGCTAATATATATATATATACATACACACACACACACACACACACACACACACACACACACACTTGTATGTACATATAATGTTCATATTTATCATTAAATACACACACATTTCCTTTGTACATGACAAATACAACATGATCTTAAAACAAACAGCACAGAATCCAGTTCAGATTCAATTTAAAATAAATTAAAGTCGAAAAAAACACCTGCAACAGCACATTTATACCAAATATAATATATCTATTAAATACTGTTTATTGATTTCCATCATGGTTTATGTCATTTACGATCAAAAGTTTGCATTTATAGAATATTATAAAGATTTATACATATATATGACACATGGACATTCTAAAACGTGAAAAACGTTAATGCGTTAAAACAGCGTTTTTAAAAGACCACATTTAACCAAAGTGCTTGTTTGCACACAGTTTACATTATTATTATTATTATTATTATTATAATTATAATTATGTTCACTGATTTTGTTCTGGTAAAAACGCCGTTTTATCGCATTTATTTACTTTAAAATCCACTTTCATAAAAAATCGTTTCTTATTAAAAACATTGCGTTTGTTTACCTGCAACCTTCAGCCAGGAGGCCGCCATGTTTTCCGCGTTCAAAACCTGATAACTTTATTTAAATCTACCACAAACAAACACGCAGCAACGTATTATTTCATGCACAACAGAAACAACCCGCACGGTGTAGATTATTAAATCACAAACACGTTCATAATGTCCTGATGTTTTCCGTATAAAACGTGTGAACGCTGTAATAATGCGCGTATTGGATGTCGCGATCGATGCGGAACGATTCGAGTTCGCTTTTCGTTTCCGACGGGACGTTTTTAGCTGCGTGCACCTCGTCTCACTTCCGGGTTCCACGCGTGTGCAGGCATGGCGAGCGGCACTGTGGAGAAATGTTTACAGGATTTTAACAGCAGCACGGCGCAGCCAGATGTGTTCTTAAAGTAAGAAAATGCGGAATTGTGGAGGTTTATTATGATCATAATTATTATTGTAAACATTTGAAGTTATTAGGGACAAACTAAAACACTTAACGTGAAAAAACACGCAACGTGGTTGAATGCGATAAAACAGCGTTTTTTAAAGACTAAAATCAGTAAATACATTAATAATAAAATGTAGTGTTTACAGACAAACACACGAGTCCAGAACACGAAATTAACGCGTTTAATTACACGTGGGTTTTTTTCTCCCATAGAAACAGTTCAGGAAGAAGATTAATGCTGCACAAAGAATCTAAAAAAAGAGCGTGAAATTGTAATTTTGTGCAAATATTCTATTATTTATTTATTTTGAAACTTTTTTGCCTTTTTTTAATACGTCTGCTTTCACACGGTCTCCTACAACCAGTCACTTATTTTATACCTGTTTATATACTGTACATAAATGTTGAATTAAAAAACAAGATAAATATAAATATTATTCCTGCCAATATGTAAAAGATTAATTAGAAACAAATGACACTATTAGACTGGTTCACACATGAACATGAAACTATAATATATACTGTATAAATATATAAATATCGTTTTATTATTATATTATAATACTATAATATTATATTACAGTCACACACTAATATATCTCTGACGCCTTTAGCTTTGATTCCAGCACTCGTTCGCTGCAGTCATTTTTAAGATCTTGTATTGATGATTGGAGTTGATTGATGGAGTAACCTGGTCATTCAGTATATTCAGGTGGTCAGCTGACCTCATTCTTTGGGCACTGTAACGTTCATGAACCGAGACCTGACCCACTGAAGAACCCCAGATCACAGCACTGCCCCCCCACAGGCTCGTACAGCAGGCACCAGGCACGATCAGTTCATCTGCTGCTCTTCTTACCCTGATGCACCATCACTCTGGAACAGGGTCAATCTGTACTCATCAGACCACATGACCTTCTCCTATTGCTCCAGAGTCCAATCTTTATGCTCCATAACAAACTGAAGGCTTTTTTCCAGATTAGCGTCAATGATGATTTCCTTAAACTACACAACAGTTCAGTCTCAATCCCTCGAGTTCTTTTGAGAATTTGAGTAGTTTCAGCAAATCTCCTTAATGTTTTCTTTGCTTTACGCACACCAATAATTTGACCCTCCTGAAACAGATGAACATCTTTTCCGCTATTACAGGACGTGTCTTCTGAAATGGTTGTTTAAGAAATCAGAAGCTGCTCACTGCATCAGTTACAGTTAAATAACTTGTTCATCAACATAATCGTCCATGCAGTAATGATCCAGTAGGGGGCGCTGATCTGTTTTCCTAGTTAAATCCAGGTGGAGATGTTTTACGACAGTCAGTGTAATAATTTGTGTAACTACAAAAGTGTTTGTTTGTTATCCTTCGGCTTACGTTTCTTAGATGCAACACATTTCCATGCAGCTGGTGAAGCTTCACGAGCTCCACGTTTTCTCTCTTTCTGCTCTCAGACTCTATAAATCTGAGATTCTCACTCTTGTCTGTTTCACTCTGTGACAGTGTGCAGGACGACCTGGCAGCGAACTTCACGTCCCTCACAAAGTCCCTGTATGACTTTCACAAATCATATGAACTGAAAGAATGGAAGGGAAGTCTGCTGGAGCAGCTGGTGGTGGAGAACTTCGACGAGGAACAGATCTGGCAGGAGCTGGAGCTGCAGAACGAGGCGGCACTCGCTCACTTTGAGAAGGAGGTGAGCGGAGCGGTCGCGGACCACACGCTGACGCTTTTAGAAGAATCAGAACAGGAGGAAGATGAGGATGGTGAAGGAGATCAGGAGGAGGTGAATGAAGAGGAGGAGGAGGAGGAGGAGGATTATGAAGGTGACCAAAGAAAAAATGGACTATCTGATGAGGAGGAGGAGGATGATGAAGAGGAGTTTGATGATGAGGACTCAGATATCGATTTTGATGTCGATAAATTAGAAAAACAATCCAAGCTGAAAAAGAAAGTGGAGACCACCAGACCCAAACTGAGGCCCGTCTCAGAAGTGGACGATCAGTTTTTTAAACTCTCAGACATGGAGGCTTTTCTGGATGATATGGACAAGAGAGAAGGGAAGAAACCTGTCGAGGAGGAAATCGATTATTTTCAGGACCTGCCCTCAGACGAGGACGAGACACTGGGGTTTGATAAACCTGCTGCACCAAAGAGGAAGGTGAGATGATCATCATGAAGACGCAGAGCTCACGACGGTTCTTCAAATGTGTATGAACTTTTTTGTTTTTTTGTTTTTTTTTTACAGATGAAAAGTTCCAGAAATGTAAAATACAAAGATTATTTTATGGATGAAGATCCTGTGCGACACGAGGAAGACGACGAGGAGGAAGAAGAAGAAGATCAGGAGGATGTGAGACACGAGGAAGAAGAGGAAGAAGAAGAGGAAGATCAGGAGGATGATGACGAGGATGAAGATTCTCAGGAGTATGTGCACATCGTTGTGTTTTTTTTTTTTATCTTTTTGGTCTCCATGAGGGTTTTATGCTGCAGTTGTTGTTTGTGAGATGAAGCGTGAGTGACCTTGTGCTCTGTGCAGAGGAGACGCCGAGAACACAGACGCCAGACATGCCAAAAACGCCTCGCGTAAGGTGACCTTTGACCTCCCGAGTGAGAGTGAAGGAGAGGATGTGGAGGAGATTCTGGGTGGGAAGAATAAAACCGTAACCACGCCGAAAGGCTCCAAGTCGACGTTTGAGAAAAGGCAGGAAAAGGTACGTTCAGGTGAAGCAGCTTCTACAGGGTGTGTGCGTGAAAGAAAACAGAACGTGTATATAAATGTTAATATTGAGATATAAAATATACATTTTGGTGCAAAAGTCATGTAGTTGTTTCTCAGGTTCACATTCTGCAAAGTCCGAGTTTAAATATTATATTTAAGTTTTTATGGTTTTTAATAGTTTTTCCGGGTTGTTATGCAGCACGAGAGCGGCCTCTAGAGGTGAATCACTGACACCAACAGCTGTTTAAATAAAGTGTCTTAAAAAAAACATTAATTCACTTTGCATGTAACTGTTTTGATTTATGGAGACTGGAACTTTTTGTTTCCATTTAGATGTGTCTTGTTTATAAAAATAAAAGTATTCAGGGCTCGGTTGAGGCGAATCGCTAACGACGTATTCACGTGTGTGTTTTTGATGTCTTTAATTCTTAATGGTTTTAATATTGATCCAGTATCTATTTTATAAACTATGGGTTGATTAATGCGACCTGCACATCTGTAAAATCCACCTGGAATTGATTTATTGATATAATTCTGTATAAAATGCAGCTGCTGGTGTCATTAAAAGATCAAATCTCCAGGAAGTGACTTGTTGAGGTTTTTGGTGGTGATTCTGATCGTTTCATGAACATGTTTATTGTTTATAAATGATTATAATCAGTGAGCGAGTTGTTAATAAACGTGTGTGTTGAACGGTAAAACAGATGATGGAGAAGATCAGTGAGCTGGAGAAAGCGGCGCTGGTGGAGAAGCCGTGGCAGCTGACCGGAGAGGTGACGGCGCAGAGCCGCCCGGAGAACAGCATGCTGGAGGAGGACGTGGATTACGATCAATCATCCAGAGTGGGTGAGAGAATGAGAGAGAGAGTGAGAGCGAGAGAGTGAAAGAGAGAGAATGAGAGAGAGAGAAAGAGAGAGAGAGAGTGTGAGTGAGAAAATGAGAGACAGAATGAGTGAGTGTGAGAGAGAGGGAGAATGAGAGAGAGAGAGAGGGAGAATGAGAGAGAGAGAGAGAGAATGAGTGAGTGAGTGAGTGAGAATGAGAGAGAGAGAGAGAGAATGAGAGAGAGAGAGAGAGAGAGAGAGAGAATGATTGAGAATGAGAGAGAGAGAGAGCGAGCGAGCGAGTGAGTGAGAATGAGAGTGAGAGAGAGAGAGAGGGAAAATGAGTGAGTGAATGTAAGAGAGAGAGAGAGAGAATGAGAGAGAGAGAGAATGAGAGAGAGAGAATGAGAGAGAGAGAGAGAGAGAGAGCGAGCAAATGAGTGAGTGAGAATGAGAGAGAGAGAGCGAGCAAATGAGAGAGAGAGGGAGAGAGCGAATGAGTGAGTGAGTGAGAATGAGAGTGTAAGAGAGAGAATGAGAGAGAGAAAGAATGAGAGAGAGAGAGAGAGAATACACCAGATGTTAACATGTATTGATCTAATTGATTAATTGAATGAATAATTGATGAATAGCTCCGGCGGTGACGGAGGAAACGACGCTGAGGCTTGAGGAAATCATCATACAGAGAATTAAAGACCAGGTTTGTACAGCTCCAGTCTGCTTCTAATAAACCTGAACGCTCAGTGCTTCAGCGGCTCATCATCGCTCTGTTACACCGTGTGTGTGTGTGTGTGTGTGTGTGTGTGTGCGCGCGTGTTAGGCCTGGGACGATGTGGTGAGGAAGGAGAAGCCGAAGGAGGATGCGTTTGAGTATAAGAAAAGGTTGACTCTGGACCATGAGAAGAGCAAGCTCAGTCTGGCTGAAGTGTACGAGCAGGAGTACATCAAGCAGAACCAGGTGAGATCTTCTTCAACATGCAGATCACAGACCTGAGCATTTACACATCAAACCTTAATGCTGTTGGAGAAGTTTATAGCTCCGCCCCCTCAGGAGGCTGTAGTTCACCTTTCAGGTGCAAACTATTATACAGTTATCAGTCTTCTAAATCTGATGGTGTTCTTGTTCTTCTGGTTCGGTGCTGAATTGATTCTCGTTGTTTTGGGTTTCAGGAAAAGACGGAGGAGGAAAATCCGGCTCATGTAGAAATCCAGAATTTTATGGACTCTCTCTTTCTTAAACTGGACGCCCTTTCAAACTTCCACTTCACTCCGAAACCTGTAAGAGCCTCGGCACCCACAACGACCTTCCCTGACCTTGTGAAGTTTCTTGTTCACATTGTTGATTTTTGTTTTGTGTTTTTTAATGAAAGCATATTCCTGAGGTGAAGATCATCTCCAACCTGCCCTCCATCACCATGGAGGAAGTGGCTCCAGTCAGTGTCAGCGACGCCACACTTCTGGCTCCTGAGGAGGTCAAGGTTGGTTCTCTTCACTGCTTCTTCTCGATCACTTAATCATTAAAAATTCAAAGTCCACCTGGTTCCTCAGGAGCAGATCATTCGATCCCATTGCCGCTTTTGGAAAGATTGTTTTTCATTTCATCTGTAACTCTGATCCTTCAGGAGAAGAACAAAGCCGGACACGTCCTCGGAGACTCTGAGAAAACGAGCACCGATAAGAAACGGGAGCGACGCAAGAAGAAGAAGCTGAAGCGGTTGAAGATCCAGGAGCGCGAGAAGAACAAGAAGCTTAAAGAAGCTGCGAGCGAAGGAAAGAGCAAGAAAACGTCGAAGGCCCACGTGGAAGAGACGCTCAGGAAGCTCACTAAAGGAGGCAAAGCCAAAGTTCTCACGGTCAGTGTTTCCTTTTCTTTTCTTTATTTTATATAACGTTACTGATGTGAGGTGTGTGTGAGGTAAAAGCTGAGCAGATCATCAACTCCATGCCGGTGTAGAAGGGTTCATGTTGATTGTAAGAGTTCTTTAGCAGGAGATCTTCCACTACATCCCATGTAAAGCAGATCCTTCCAGCTCTCTGTCTGTCTGTCCATTCCATGTAAAGCAGATCTTTATGCAGCTGCTTTGTGCACAGGGACATGGTCATGCTGGAACAGCTTTTGGTCTCCTAGTTTAAGTGAATAAACAAATTTAATGCTCCAGCATCCAGACACGTCTGATACATGTCTGGGAAATTCAGTTGTCCCAATACTTTTGGCTCACTGTCTCAAACGACACTTGAATGTGATTTATTTATAATAAATAGTGTAAACGTTTGTATTTTGATGTTTTCGGGTTGTTGCTCCTCACAGGACGATGGGATGGACAAAGCGCTGCGCTCGTCTCAAGCCTTCTTCTCCCAACTTCAGGACCAAGTCCGGAGTCAGATCAAGGGCTCGAAGGATCAGGCTGCCAAAAAGAAGAAACAGAAAGAGATTTCTGCCAACAAGCTGAAGTTATAGAGGTCTAATCGTGTGTGTGTCGTGTACGTGTGTCGTGTACAGTGTCGGAAAGTTGAACTGAGTTCGGATCTCATCGCGATCCGGTGTTTATATTAAAATGTTTTTGTGATATTTCAGGAAAAATCCTCGTTTGTTGTGTTCTGCTTCATTGCATCAATTCAGCAACGATTTTCTCCTCATCAGTACAAAACAGGACATGGAGGAGAAGCGTAAAAATGATACCTAGCCCTTAATAATCACCTTATACGAGGGTCACGTATCGAATTATCTGATGATCCGTCATCTATGAACACGTGAGATTACGCTCATTTGACCATGAAGACGTGTATCGGATTTGAAGATAAATTGCATAAATATTACACATGATTACAGCAGACGTGCAGAACCGCGTCTGACACGAGGAAAAAAAAACAGTCAGCTGAAGTGTCAAACCAAATGTTTTTAATTCACAAAGAAAATCAGAAGTGTCGTTTTTTTTGCAATGCGGCGAGGAGAAAAAAACGGGAAAACGTCTGAGGACATTTAGATGTACAGGAGCCCAAATAACCACCTTGTAGCTCACGGTGTAGCGTAGAGCAGCCTGAGAGAAACCTACACATCCACTCCTTATATATATTTAGAGAAAGGCCACGATTTAAAAGGAAAAAAGGCACAGGATTAGAATAAATAACCCTTCAACTTCTTTACAGAATCTGAATAAATATCAGAAAAAAACTAAAATGTTAAGATCAAGTCATTCGGCAACAGCGTCGAGTGCACTGCATTAGTGGTAAACTTCTAAATAATAATCATCTTCAGTGTTTTATGGTTTTTGGGAAACGTGAATGTTCCTTTTGCTTCCATGCAACAAATTCAGTATAAAAACACAAGAATGTGACACCCCCCCCACACTTTTCAACACCGAGCAGTTCCGTCTGGACTCAATGAAAGCGACTTCACCGTCCAACAAGAAACCGACTGGTGAAGAACATCTGGAGAACTGTCCAGGTGCTGAAAGTGTGTAATGCTGTTCTTCACGCTAAAGGAGGATTTTTATATATTTGTTTGATTAAAGTGTTCCATAGAAACAAAAGGAACATGCGTTTGTCTCTTAAACACCATAATAGACCCAGTTTCTAAACTTCTCACAGGTTCTGTATATTATTATTATGAAGATTAAGGAGTGAAAAAGTACCATTTTTAAACAATATAAAGTAAAATAAAAAAAGGTTTAGTCCAAATACATGTCCAGAAAATAGGGAAGGGTAACTACGTCCCAAAAAAAAAAGAAATCACAATATTAATGTGCGATCGTTTTACAAACATTGCCACCAAATAATTTGCTAAAAAAAAAAACTGCTATTCAACAGCAAAGTTTTTAGGAGGAAAAAACTAAAAAATCTACTGAAATTAACAAGACAATGAAATCCTATCAGAACAGTTTATTATGGACACATCGTCCGACGCCACGTCCCAAACCCTGAAACCCATGTCAAAGAAAAGACAATGTCCAGTTATGAAGAAAAGCTTTTAGAAGAAAAGAAACCAAAAAGAGGTCACAAGTGCTGTTTTTTTCTTCTTCCAAGAACAAAACCTCTAAAGTTCCTTCACAAACTCGACTCGTTATGTGCCTGTCGCTATACGATGCGCTCGACTGCTGAACCGCTTCAAGCGATTGTGTAACAGACGAGGACCAGCCCGTGTGTGTGTGTGTGTGTGTGTGTGAGATACACCGTATGAACACAGGTTTGTGGACACCTGACCATAAGATTGGTATGTGCTTCCTTCTAAACCTCCTATTCCACATTGTCTTCTATTTGCTCTTATTATAAAGTTCCGCTCTTCTGGGAAGATGTTCCTTCTGACGTGTTGGTCAACTCAGGTGCTGATGGGTGCCAGTCAGCGTCATAATTCATTGTTCAATAATGTAGAAGATCTATCGCAGGAGATCTTCCACTCCAATCTATGGACTGTATATCTTCATGGAGCTGGCTTTGTGCCTTGTCATGGTGGAACATCTCCAAATTCAAGTGAAGGGAAAATGTAATGCTGTCCAAAGACAAGTGTGTCTCCATCTTTGAGGGAACAGTTTGAATGACTACCACATATGGCTGGGAAAAAGCAGGTGTCCAAATACTTTTGTTCATATTGTGTGTGTGTGTGTGTGTTTGTAAAAATCTACCTAGACAGTCAGACCTTTCCAGAAGATCTCTTCCAAACTGTATAGATCTATACATACTAAAATAAAGTTTGATCAGATTTCTCTACCACAGCTTTTACTTTACACTCCTACGTTCATCATGAACTCCCAAACAAGCGAAGGAGAAAAACATCAAAACACAATCAGTACTGGCAGTTTAGAAAAGAGGGATCCTGTGTAGAAGAATGTGCGCATTCATTCCGAAAAAAACAAAACCTAAGACACTTAAAAACTGGCAAATAAATCGTGGACGATCGGCACGTGCCGGATTCTACACCATATTCCCACAAAGCAGTGGAGAAGAAACAGAACATCTCCTGCTCCTATAAAACATAAAGCTCTGAGAAGATGTGGTGGTATCAGTTCACGCATCTTAACATCGCGATGTTGGCTGGAGAGCTGCGAAATAAACAGTGTGAATAAAGGAGAACATTCTAGAGACGTCCAAACGCGCCTGCTGCCCCATAGGAGACCTCTTCAGAGGTTCTCGTTGGCCAGCGTCTCGGTGGACAGCCAAATTCTGGCTCCGTTGAGGAATTTGCTAAGGGGAGTTCCCAGGAGGCTACGGCGACACATGTTGCCCATGGGGGAGAAGGGGAAGGAAGAGCTGAGGAAGTCGGGATTAGGAGCTGGAGACTCGCTCGGAGAAGATCCTGCCCTGAAGTACATTCTGCTGGGTTCGTCTTGGAGGCTGCGTGCCGGAGTCGTCCCTCCAGTGTACTGCCTCAGCTGGTTCTGCAGGATTTCAATCTCGTCCACCAGCACGGAGAACTTGTGGAAGGTGGTGATGGGGCCGCCGTTGGGAATGCGAGCCTCGGGCACCCAGCGCAGGAAGTAGAGCTTCCACAGGGGCAGGTGGGAGGGCAGGAGTTGGGGCAGCAGAAGACCCTGCAGGTCGGCGGGGCGAGAAAGCCAGTCCTGCAGGAAGTGTTCAGCAGGGCTCTGCTGCTTCTCGTTCGCCTGAGAGACGTCCGTGCGGAGTCGCGGCATCAGGGAATTACGCCTCGGCAAGGTATCGAGTGCTGCCAGACCACCGTTCTTCAGGTCCGAGGGAAGACCTCGCAGCGTGGAACTGTAGTTTCTCTGCAAAAAAAAAAAACCAATGACACCATTTATAATTATTATACACACATACGGTTTTCATATTTAGTGTCAATTTCTCACAGGAACCCAAATCTGATCCACATCTCACAGTTCTACAGATAAATCACCAGATACGTGTCCCTCGTGCACAGAGATTCTTCAAACCTTTGATATTTTGAAGATATTATGTTCTGTAATTGATGACATATTCAACTGTTTTATTATTCTGAAATTATTCACAGATCGGTGAAGCTCCGCCCATCTTTACTTCAACATACAATCATCTCACTGACCTGCTGTCCATCAACCTCATTAGTTATGCAGTGGTTCTAAAACATTTCTAAAACTACATTTAAATGACATTTACTTTTTTCTAGACTTTTGTTGCCCCGTCCCAACTTTTTTCAGACGTGTTGCAAATTTAAACAGCCTTATTTATTTATTTATTTATTTATTTATTTATTTATCCTTTTTAAACGTTTTTTCTTCTAATCTGAATAAAATATGAGTTTATGATATTTGCAAATCATTGCATTCTGTTTGTATTTACACTTTATAGGGAGATGGTGTTGTACTAGGAATAATCGTCTCCTCGCTCGTCTGTCGTTTTCTAGATTCTTCTCTGATCGGTATTTAGGGTGGTGTTTAATAAAATAAAATACTAAATTTCTTACATTGGTTTTTCCTTTTTTTTTGATAATGTGTATGAAAGCGAGAAGAAATAAACGTGTCTCATTATCGCACGTCCTCACCTTGCTCCGTCGGTGTGTAAAGGTCCGCACCGTGCCGTTGTGCACACAGGGGGCGCTCTTGCCCACGTACAGAGGATTGTTAAAGAGCGCCTGATCTTTCAGGCTGAATTGCTGTGACCAGTCCCACACAGGGGGGAACTGCAGAACTTTGTCCTGGCCCAGGGATATGCTCTTACTCAGGGCAAAGTCCTGACGATACGGAGGAGAGAAATCACCATAAAAAATAAATAAATAAAAAAAAAAAAGAAGTTCCTCTTATAAAGAGACAAAGAAACACCTTGAGAAGCTGAGAGTTGTTTTTCCAGATCACTTACCCTGCTGTGCTCTGCTCTTTGTCTGGGGCAGTTGAAAAGGAAAGTGCTGAAGACAGGAACCCACATGCTGTCGCTCAGCACCGTGAGGTACATCTCAGTGAACTCGAAGGCTGATGGGTACTGCTCCATTATCTGCCAGACGCAGTTGAGGAACAGCAGAAACAGTGGCGACTGTGGAGAAAGAGGACGGAGAAGGACATCAGGAGAAGAGGTTCACTGAAATGGGTTTACCTGCACCGTTGGCTCTGTTCGAGGAGCGTCAGCTGTTTTATCAGACATGCATCTGACATGCTCTGTATGGTGAATCGGAGGCGGAGCTCGTCGGCGAGAAAGAGAACTCTGATTGGCTATTCAGCTTAGCAAATTGAGCGAACATTGACGGAGTAAAGAAGGAACGCATAGAGACTTCTTGTCTTTGGAACTTAGAAGATACGATCGAAAAAAGCTACAGGAATTCATTAGTAATGATTACGGCAGGTGACGAATATAGACTACTGCCACCTGCTGGATTGGGAGAGTTCTGTTCTCTCACACAAGACAAAATATATTCATTATGAGGGGAAAAAAAAAGATATTTTTGAATGCCACATAAGAATGATCTTTTAAAACACTTTCAGTCTTCCTGTCGTGTACATCTGCCATCTTTTTACCGCATGGCCTGGGAATGCTAAGTTCCCTTAACGTAGAACCTGAATATCTTTTCCAACTTGAGTTTTTATTATTCTTTTCACCATCGCTGTTTTTTTACTTTCTCTTTGAATTGAATTGTTCCGGTAATAAAATCACTTTTCCCTGCAGTTTCTCTTGCGCTTTAGAGCGGAAGTCGCTAAATATTTTCTGCGTCTCGTGATCTTCGGTTTCTTTGGTGCTTTAACTCAAGCGTAGGTGGCGCATGTTCTGGGTTTATTACCACAACAACAACAAATGATGTGATGGGACATTCCTCACAGAACACACACATAAATAGTCATAATGTGCAGATTTATTTAACCGTCTCCGGATTAATCAATCGACCTCCAGTCATGAGCACGCAGATTCGCAGCTTGTGTCAAGCAGATGTTTTAAAAAAGACAGTTGCACATCTGTGCCTCCAGGTTTTCCGTTCTTTTGCTAGCATGTTCCAGGAAAATTCCCCTTCTTGCAGTTAACGTTGATTTGATGCCAGATTGCATGCCAGCAACTCCTGTCCTACAGGTGCAACTCTCCAGCCGTCTCAGCACTCCTACCTCCTCCTTGTCGTTTTTCTTTAAATGATTGCAGCGGTCCAGGAAGCGATGTCCAGCCATCACCCACTCCTTCTGTACCAGGCCCTGAAACCCGGCCAGACTCCGGCACTGAGGGTCGCACATCACCTGCACCAGAGACGCGATGACGCAGCTCAAGTCCCGGTCTTCTACTTCTGCAGGGGAACATGGGGGAACCTCATTTCAGCTGATGGAAATGACACTGGTGTGTATTTTGAACAGGACAGAGCAGTGTGTCTAACCTTCCAGAATGACGGAGGACTGTTTCCCCTCCAGCATGTAGACGACCTCCACTGCGTGCTTCAGAAATGCCCTGAAAAAACATCATACAGATTTAACACTAAAACCTGGAGGTAAATACATTTCATATCAACCACATGCACATCACATCAGGGTTTCATCTTTAATACTGAAGTTCAAATTTATTCCTCTGACCACGTCCAATCTAACTGTGTTTTTATTCAGAGATATTGAGCAAACGATCTGAGACGGTTTCAGCCAGGCCTGCATCTTATACATCATCATCATCATCATCATCATCATCATCTGCTCGGTTCGGGTTTGAACTCCTACGCAGATATGGAGGAAGGTGTCTGAGCCGTGCTGCGATCTCGAGGCTGTGAGAGAACCAGCATGCTGTTTATTCATACCTCACGTGTTCCATCCACCGTGAACTTTCCATGGACGACAGCCACTTTTCCTCAGACTCCTCGAAGGGCTCTGCGAACACACACACACACACACACACACACACACACACACACACACACACACACACACACACACACACGTATACAGTCGTCTGTAATATTAACCTGCCAAACTAAAAATCGTGATCAAGTGGGACTGCGCGATTTTACTTCTTTTCTCTAAATGTGAGAGAAAACACAGGGTGGTGCAGGAAAACGTGAGTTTGAGTCCAGCGTGAGTTGGTTTTGAACCCCTTGTTCGCTGTACAGACTTTTATAAGAATGGTGATCGTGTGAGTGGAATTTCGGCGTGATTATGAGTTAAGAAGTCAGGATCGTGTCCCTCCTGCTGGTATGGTCGCAATACTTCCCTCAAGATTACAAATCATTCCTTTTCTTACCTCTTTTTTTTTCTTTTTAGAAGAAACGCTGGACGGAGTGATGATGAAGCTCATGCTTCCACAACACGCTCATGCCGAAAACTCTTAAGTTGTGATTTGAGAAAACAAGAACTAATTGTTTATGAATCGTGGCCTCTCAGGACGTCTGCAGTTCAAACACTGTTATAACTGATAGCAAGAGGTTTTTAAATCACCAACACCCTCAGGGTAACAACATTTCTGAATGGGAGATTATGGACAGACCACCTGCTTTGGACCACCAAAGCTCTGCATGACCACCACTAGATCACTGAGTAGTGATGATAGAAGTGAGGAAATGTACTTAAATAAAATAATACATTATACTGATACCAACATACTGAGCATTTATTATCCACGACTGTGCAATTAGAGATAAACAGATGATCAGATTGATATAAATATTAATAATATGAGTATAATAATAAAGTAGTGATAATCAGGTGATGAGGTATAATAAAGATGAATAAATAACACCTGCAGTGTGTCAACATTTGAGCACCAGGATGATAAACAAACAAAACACCGGTCCAGTTTAAAACGTTTCATGTATTGAAAATCCTGTTCTGGAAAGCAAACATTTAGAGCAAACAGAGAGGACGAGAGTGAGAGCGAAAGCAGGGAGAAGGTGAGGACGCTTACCGATCACGCAGACCTGCCGCAGCTTCACTAACGCGCCCTGGAGCTCCTGGATGCTCGGCAGGCTCTCGTCCAAATCTGTCTTCAGGACGGTGCTGCGCATCGGGTGGCTTTTGATTATCGCGCTGCAAATCCTGACGGAATTCAGAAACGCATAAAAAAAATATACGCTGTGCGGACAAAAGTTTGTGGACACCTGACCGCATTTACTGTTATAAATAAAACCTCCACTCTTCTGGGAAGAAATGATTTTGTGGAGATTTCAGATACAAGAGCATTAGTAAAGTCAGGTACTGATGTAGGTGAGATGAGGAGGATGTCAGAGCTGAAGATCTTTCACTCCAACCCATATAAAGCAGATGTCCGATACATCTGTGTGCCTCCAAGTTTATTATGTGAATCTTCACAAAGATGGACATTTTTTGACATTATTTTGTGTGCAAGATTAAAGAAATGTGTGTTATGTGATGGAGGAACGCACAGTGCCTGTAGGGGGCGTGGCCCCAGTAACCCTGCAGTACGTGTGATTGATGAATGTGCAGGTAGGAATTTAACTGAAATTGTATTAAATCTGGTTGTTTTAATTAAAATGATCCTGCAGGATAGACAACATTTAACTGTGTTTAAGTTCCCTGTTATTGTCCAACCTGCAATTCTGTAAATTCCCAGTTTATTCTCGTTATTCCCGTTAATTCCCATGGAAAGTTTCCAGTCTTGAAAATTCCCGGAATTTTGCACCTCTAATGAGAAGCGGATGAGAACTCTCACTGTTCTTCACTGTCCATACCTTTGATCCAGCTTCCTCTGCTGCTGGGGCTCGGTGATGTGGGACATACGAACCAGAGCACTTCCGTTAGGGTGATTCCAGCACCATAGCTACTCCCCCAAACACACACACACACACACACACACACACACACACACACACACACACACACACACACACACACACACACACACACACACACACACACACACACACACACACACACACACACACATTAATCAGAGAGCTCTCAGGACAGCAGTGAAGGCATTGGGAGAGGAGCTGTCTGCTCACCGGGAGACGCTGAGCTTTAAAGTAGCAGGCGTACTGCTTCAGGTCCTGATCCGCCAACGAAGACGGAACCACGAAGAACTCTGGGAGACTGCAGACGAGACACAACACACTTTTAAGACCGAATACATTAGTATGGGTGTTAGAAAAGAGGATGAGGATGTAGACAGCGACTGTGAAGTGTTAACCACATCATCTGATCGTAACATCAGCAGCCAATCACTGCTCGCTCTTTTCATGGCAGGTTCAGATATAAGAGAAGAAAACTGCAGTGGCAGATGGAGGTGTTGTATAAGAGTAGAATAATCCTGTTACACAACACTGAGCTTTACTTATTCAACATGAAGGCAGTGAACTGGATTTATTCCTGATTTACATAATCCTAAATTTCATTTATAATCCAGACTGCTGTTCAAAACGCAACAATCTATCCATGTTTGTGGGTGAACAGATACACAAATCCACACACACACACACACATCCAGAGACACACACAAATCCAGAGAGAGAGAGAGACACAAAAATCCAGAAACACACACAAAGCGAGACACACAAAGCGAGACACACAAAGCGAGACACACACACCTGGGTGAGATGAGAAACTCCTCGTTAATGGCACACACTCTCCATTCTGAGGCTCCAGTGCGTTTGATCTCTCTGTCCCAGTCAGTAGAGCAGTCAAACATGGCCGTCTGTACACTCTTCCCCGACTCCACTCCATTCACCTTCTCAACTACACACACACACACACACACACACCACACACACACACACACACACACACACACACACACACACAGAGATCCTAATGACTCGCTCTGGGTTACATAATGTGTACTACTGAACTGGTTTGAGAGTTCATTTTTATAGGAATCACAGTGTGACTACCGCACATAGGTGAGTGTGTGTGTGTGTGTGTGCGCATGTGTGCGCATGTGTGCGTGTGAGAATTACCCGATGA
The DNA here is from genome assembly GCA_039877035.1 of Silurus lanzhouensis. Lineage (NCBI taxonomy): Eukaryota > Metazoa > Chordata > Actinopteri > Siluriformes > Siluridae > Silurus > Silurus lanzhouensis. The sequence goes on along the minus strand of JBCEWE010000063.1, from coordinate 364,447 downwards.
ACCGTGGAAGCGTGTACCAACGTACTCAAACCCGAACAGTAGTTGGCTGTCGGCTGGGTGAGAGTAATGTGCAATAGCGAGGCAAACCTACGGCACAAGAGAGTCACATAGAATAGAGATTAACACGGCAGAGGCAGAGCTGCATCTTCCTGGAGACACAACAGAAAAAGAACGTCTGGTTTTATTCCAACTTTTTTTCAGCACTACAAAGGCGGTATTCATCATATACATTCCACCACATGCAAAACTCCTCCATGGAGCTCAGGTAGGTCATTGGGAAATAAATAGCTGTGTATGTTAGTGTCCCCACAGGTGTGTAGAAGCAGCGCTGTATATCTACCAGCCAATCAGAATCCAGTGTGCGCTACTGACCAGAGGATAAGAGCTAAAGGATGGATGTATATACACCAAACAGAGATATCGAACCTGAATAGAGAGGTTGAGATATTAATGCTTCAATAAAACCCTGATATCTTATTTTAGATGATCTCATACACCATTTCTCAGCTAAATTTGCAAGAATAAAATATAAGCAGGTCTACGTGTTCAAATCTCTGTCCTTTATAGAGAGGACCTGCCCCTCTGCTTGTCTGTTTATTCAACTCTCATGGAGTTTGGCTGCTACAGGCTTTGAGCCAAAAGTCTAAAAGTCTCGTTATCAAGTTCTGGCTGAGCAGCAAACCTGCTTTCACTGCAAACTCTGGATATTGAAGTTCAAGCGGTGTTCGTTTATCGTTCCTTATAATGCCATGGAACATCAACGGCTATTTTACTATTTAATGTTCTCGGATTTTAATTTTGGAGGACTCGGGAGGTATTTTCTGGAGTAAACACGTTGTCTATGGTAGTTAAGTGGATTACAGTCCATTAATATGGGTTTAATGGTCCTGCTTGCTCTACAAAGATCACATGTTGGGCGGGGGGGGTGGGGGGGTGTCTTCACCATTTAGTACACGGGTCTTTTGGGTTGTGGGTGCAGGTTTTCATCCTATCTTGTGTATATAATCTAGGAGGAGTAGTTTAATGGCTAAAATGTTGGGCTTCTAATCAGGAGGTTATGACTTCAAATCCCAGCAACACCAAGCTGTGGGTCTTTTAAGCAAAAGCTCTTAAACTCAAATGCACAGCTGAATAAATGTGATCATTGTAAGTCTCAGGAGAAAAGTCTGGACTGAATGGTGAAAGCTGAGGGAAGCTGATGTTCATTTATAGGAGGTTGATCTGATGTAGCTTCTTATAAATGCCAGGCCTCCACAGATTTACATTCAAGCCCAACTACTGATGAACAGAGGTGATAATGAAATGTCCAGTTCTAGTCAGGCTTTCTTTTGTCTGCTCATCTTACTGTCCGTCTGAGAGTCAAAACAGGAGGCTTTTATGTGGAATATAATGTAAATAAACATGTATGTGAACACATCATGTGAACAGAGAATGAGAAAAAAAAAAAAACTGGTATCAGTGGTTATGACAACAACAAAAACATTCATGCAGGTACTGGTGTGGCTACAAGTGCACGTGTGTGTGTGTGTGTGTGTGTGTCTCTGTAATTTCCACAAAAAAAACATGGAACTCCCTTCTCTAAACTGGATGCAGTAATTACACTCAACCCTCTTCTCCAGACACGGGACGTGTGATTAAATCCCACACAGCCATTCCAATCCGGCACAAAGAAAACACACACACACACACACACACACACACACACACACACACACACACACACACACACACAGAGGAAAAAACCCAGTTTCCTCAGACAGCAGAAAAAACATGAAGGCTCTGACAGGTGGTGGAAGGGGTATGATTATGAGTAGAATGAAACATTAGAACACCTGCCATGAGTCAAGACTTGAACTGTGTGTGTGTGTGTGTGTGTGTGTGTGTGTGTGTGTGTGTTTTGATGTGTTTTTGTTAATACCAGATAGAATAAAATGCCTGGGATTTACAGTATTGTACAGGATAAAATCATTCTATTAATAGATCAGTGTGCTGAGAGTCACATTCGAGTCTTTACACATGAACTGAGGTGATTAAGTAAAGAATCTTGTGATAAAAATGACAATAGGAACATTATAGTTATAATAAATCACTACTTTGGATAATTAAGTACATTTAAAGGCAAATATTTTTGTACTTTTACTAAAGAGAAAATCTAAATGGACACTTTTACTGCAGTCAAACTTTACAGAGTGGATCTACTGTAACTCAATCACATGCTTTGTGTTCTTCATCCACCACCAACATAACATTCCATCCATCCATAATAATATTCCATCAATCCATCCTTATCCAATAATATTTCTTCCATCCACCCAGGTTCAGTAATAGTCCATAAAATCAATCACTATCATTAATCCACCTGGATGTATTTTTAGATTTTTTTCAGATTGACTAGTCTTCATTTCTTAAGGTAATGAATTGTCTCTATTTAACTTTCATTCCAAATAAATACATGGTATATATTATTATTAAAATGGAATATATTTATATTTAAAGAGACGCACAGCTGAATGCTGAATGCCCGAGTTCTCAGTAGGAGTGAAAAGAGTAGTGTCTGAAGAATGACCCGAGCTCTGTAATCATTCACATGTGCTGTGTGAACCAACACTATGCTCTTCTGGCTGTGTGTGTGTGTGTGTGTGTGTGTGTGTGTGTGTGTGTGTGCTGGTGAACTGCAGACTGCTCTACAAAAAAGCTCCAGAGATCAGCATTCTGTCCCGGAGGCTTCAGAGAGGCTCTGGAACGGAACTGCAACACGAATGCGTGTGTGCTCGCTGAGCGGTCGGAAAGTGAGCCTCGTCCCTCAATGGCCTTTTTGTTCCTCTTGTTCTCCTGCTTTCTGTGCCCCCGTCTTCTGTTTCTCACAAGCTGGCAGACTCTGACTCGAGTCGGCGACATCACGCTTTCACTTTCTCTGCCTCTACATCTTTCGCCCTTCCTTCCCTCCTCCGCTCTTCTGTTTTCCTGCTCTCTTTTTTTACTCGCTCCCAGAGTGTGCTGGTTGAGAGTCCAGGTGAAAAACGACTTCACACTAATGGCATGTGAGTCACTACTGCCTTTCCTACGCTGCCCTACGCTGAGAACCTCTCTGATCCTTCCTCATGATGACTAAGAACCATTCCGAACATAGTGTGGAACTCTTTCATCTGAGCCTGCTCTTAGTCAGGATGAAGGAACGGGCCAATCAGAAGCTGTGACGCTTGAGGAATGATGAAATGGAGATTTTGTTCTTTGCTCCGGTTCGACTGGTGAGTCAGGGGTACTGCGAGGAATGTTCATGTTGATTTTACACACATTTCTCCAGGCAACAGAGGCTGTTATGAGACAAGCAGGCGGCCTTGAAAGGACAGAGTGAGTCATGGAGCATGGGTCCGTCCCAGGGTGAAGAGATCTTTCAACATGAATTGTTCCTTCCTCTCAGACTGAGCCAAATATGTGACAAAATGGAGATACATTTCTTTATTCATATGCTGAAAAACAACTGTGCAGGGAGTCCAAGTCCGTTTGTAAAGGAGAAAAGAAATAACACACACACACACACACACACACACACAATACTGTGGTAAAAGATGGCAGCACAAGGCTGCATGCACAGTCACAGGGAGCACCAACCCTTAAAGTCAGTGTGCCGAAAGACATGGTCCTGTGTACTGTTCTGACCACATTCACATGTTCTGACCACATGCGCACTCTGTCACTGAGCTTCTCTTCACACGAGTTTCTCACTGAAAACACAACGATCTCACTTCTACACCCACTCTACTCGCCAGATTCGGCTCCTGCGAACTTTGCCCTCTTCCCGAAGATGAAGACCCATCTCGCAGAAGGTCCCGACACGTTCCAGAAGAACGCTGGGAGCACAGTATTTCTCTGCAAGGGGACTGAAGATGATATATAAGATAAATAAAGTGCTTCTTCTAACAGAAAATTGTCTTGAAACTTTTCGATTCGACCTCGTATTTATGTTCAGCTTGTCAATGTTCGTAAATAGATAGGTATATATTCCTAACGTGTGTGTGTGTGTGTGTGTGTGTGTGTGCGCGCACTAACTAGAACAATGCATTCTTTTTAGAACTGAAAGGCAGACATACCAAATAAATTGGACAAGTTCAGAAAATGAACATTTGGGCCCCAGATAGCCGGGTAGGTTTGGAGAAAAGCGTTGGCTCGTCTTCATACACAGACGTTTGCTTATTTCAGCCACACACTGTTGGCCAGATGGAGAGACAGGATGAAGGAAAGAGGGAATGGAGAAGTGCACAAACTGTAATCCACTCCATCCCACAGCTTCGCAACGTCCCAATGCATCAGTGTATCAGCTCCAAATCTTCTTTTACACTAATCCCTGTGTGTGTGTGTGTGTGTGTGTGTGTGTGTGTGTGTGTAGTCTATTTGTTTGGTTTTAAACGCACCATGTGTACAAAGGCAGAGATCCTCAGAAGCATGCTGGCATCCCATTAACAAAGTGTGTGTGTGGTGTGTGTGTGTGTGTGTGTGTGTGTGTGTGTGTGTGTGTGTGTGTATACCTTCTTGGCACTCTCAGGTCCAGCCTCATCGAAGCGGAAGCGGACGATCCGGAAATCCTTGCAGTACAGGATTAACTCGGTGGGATTAAACTTCAGCTTCTTGTTGGAGCCCAGAACCTTCTGCTTACCCTTTGCATCGTTCACTGTGAACAGCACACATTAGAACACCTACAGTGCCGGTCAAACGTCTAGACACACCTTCTCTTTCAGTAGATTTTCATTATTTGTATTATTTTCTACATGGTTCATTAATACTGAAGACGTCCAAACTATGAAAGATCACACGTGGAATTCTGTAGTAAACAAAAACATGTTAAATAACCCAGATACATGGTTTATACATCTCTGAAAACTCCTGCCATTCTCTCCTCAGATTCACAAGGAATAGTTTTCAGTTCACATGTGTGCCTTCACAGGAGTGCATTTGTGAGATGTTGCATTCTTAATGTGCTTTGGAGCATCAGTTCCCAGGAAAACGTATGTACCTAGAGTCAAGAGCCCTATTAAAGCTTCTACCACTACTGTACAAATCCATATTAAGGCAGGAAACACTCAGTTAAGTGAAGATCCACCATTACTTTAAGGATTAAGGTCAGTCAATCCAAAAAATCTCAAGAAGGTTAAAAGCATCCCCAAGTGCAGTCTCCAAAACCATCAAACGCTATGATTAAACAGGTTCTCATGAGGACCGCCCCAGGACAGATAAAGAGCTACCTCTGCTGCAGAGGATAAGTTTATTGGAATTCCAGGCCTCAGAAACTGACGATTTACATAAATGCTTCTCGAGTTCAAGGGGCAGAAATATTTCAACATCCACTGACCAGAGAAGACCGCATGAGTCATGACTTCATGGGAAGGAGCAATTACTTTGGAATGTGTATGTGACAAATTGAATTTTAATTTGATTTAAATTTGGAAGTACAACAAGCAGAAGAAACATGGGACAAAAAACACAATGAACAGATATTAGAGCAATGGAAAACTGTCCTTTAGTCCGAGTCCAAATTTGAGATGTTTGGTTCTAACTGCCATATCTTCATCAGATGTTCCGAGTTTGAACGGACAAATGCTGAATGTGTGTTTCCCACTGTAAAGCATGGAGGAGGAGGCGTGATGATGTGGAGGTGCTTTGCTGGTGACCATCACTTGTTATCCGAAAGAACAATGACCCCAAACCTACGTCTAGTTTCTGTAAGTGCTATTTGTTTAAGAAGGAGAGGGATGGAGTGCTGCAGCATATGACCTGATTACAATCACTTCATCTAAATCCAGCTGAGATGGTTTGGGATGAGTTTGACCATAGAGTGAAGGAAAAGCAGCCAACAAGCACTTAAACCTCCAGGAACTCCTCAAGATTGTGGAAAACCATTCCAGAAGTGTGCCAAACCGTCATCAGAGCAAAAGTTGGCTACGTTGAAGATTAAAGTTTAAAACCACTGAAGGAGAAGGTGTCTTCAAACCTGTGACTGGTCCCGTATACTCACTCAACATGTTTACAAACACACGCCATGGTGCTGAAACAGCAGCAATCAAACAGACCCATGGAGATCATTAAAGTGGTATCAAGCAGGTATAAAGAAATGTGACTGCACATTAAAATAAATATGATGATGAATATAAAAATAAATATGATGTGGCCTGAAGAATCCTTCAGTTCCTCTTTTTTATATTCTCATGAAATATATCGCCTTCTAGACCACCTCGGCTTCGTAACTACCCCAGGACGTCGCAATTCCTAGACAATATACGGACAAAAGTATTGGGACATCTGATTTTTTCAGCCGTTCTTGGTTCTTCCCCAAAGTTGGAGACCCAAACCTGTTCCAGCAATGACAATGCACCACTGTGCACAGCCAAGCTTCATTAAGATATGCTTTAAATGGGTTGGAGTGGAAGATCTACTGCTCTAGAGCTCTGACCTCAACTCTACTGAACACCTTCGGAATGAATGCACCTCAGACCTCCTCACCTCTGTGGCTGGATAATCTCACTCCAAAATCTAGTGGAACATCTTCCCAGAAGTGTGGAGCTAATTATTACAGCAAACAGACACTAAACATGGAATGAGAAAACCCACAAATGTATCTTATGGTCAGGTGTCCACAAACTTGGACCCCATATTGTATGATTCAATTCTTCTACTTCAAACTAGTTATTCACAGAGTAGACCTGTAAATGCTCCAGGACCTTCTGCCAGACAGTGGGGTATTTACACTGACTCGATTAAACATGACTATACGATGTGGAGTTCCCCATGCATATGAAATCTGACAAACTTCAGGGCACATTTCCAGTTTTTAGATTCCATGCATTAGAGGAACATCATGCTGGGCTTTCAGTGGCCCACACTCCTCCTTCACTCTGGCAGCATGACCATGAAAAGCACTCACTATACTTTGGCCAAGCCTGGAGTCACTCATAATGGACCTTTGTTTCAGGCACACAGACAGCAGGGAAAATCTCTCTCTTTCATTCTCTCACACACACACACACACACACACACACACACACACACACACACACACACACACACACACACACACACACACACACACACACACACACACACACACACACAGTTTCATGCTCCATCAGTTGAACACAGGGCCTCAGGGGGGCTAAATCAGCAACGAGCAGCAGCAATGATCTTACATAAACAAGCTTAATCCCAGCCAGGCATTGCAGCTCCAGGCCACAGTCTGGACCAATGATCTCATCAGCAGGCAGGTCGGCTTTAAACGGTTTGCTGTTTGGTCCGTGGGGGAGGAAAGTCCTTCATCCAAACAGGTCATGATGCAATACTCTGCTCTCGTACTGAAGCCTTTTTTTTCTTTTAAGTTGTTTCACACGTGTTTATCAGTTTCGGATCTCCTGCTAACGTGGTTTGATTGAGAAGCAAATCGAAAAATTTCTGTAATTCAGTGGCTCTGATGAATAGGAGGCTCTGGAGTATCTCTAGTAAGACTACCTCTGCTGCAGAAGATACGTTTATTAAAACAAACATTTACATAGTTCAAGTGGCAGACATATTTCATCATCTAATGTTCAGAGGAGACAGCGTGAGTCAGGACTTTATGTTTGAGCCATTATTTGGGAAGACCCTCAAGCAGAAGAGAGGTTCCTGGGCCAAGAAACACAGAGAATATGGACATTAGATCAGTCCAAGACTCACATTTCTGGTAACCTCTGTGTCTTTTATTACTAATATTCAATCTGGTTCGCACGACTCGACAAGTCAAACGCTACGATCCCACGTATAATAAGACTAACGTGAACGTGAGTGACAATATTACCAACCGTGGAGGTGTAACATGGAGGTGAAAGAGCTTCCCCAAGATCATCTTACCAGTTACAACCTGCTCCACACATGTCAGGGGGACATCATGTTCTCCCAGGAGGCGGTGGACACACTGGAACCTCTGTAGGACAAAACAAACCGACACTGTGTTCAGAAAGAGAACATTAGGAACGAGACACTGTAACATCCAGACTACAGAAGTAACCAGGAATCCACTCGTACATTATATAGAGAAAAGTATTGGGACACTGGACTTCTCCAGCCATATGTGGTTCTTTCTTTTTTTGGCACAAAATTAGAGGAACACAATTATATTATTAAAGCACCTTTATTTCTTTTTTCTTTCAAAAATCATATCTTATGGCGGTAGGGTGTCCACAAACTTTTGGTCAGAGAGTGTACTTCAGAATGGCTGTTTAAAAAAAAAAAAAAAAAAAAAGAAAAAAAGAAAAGTGCAACTAAATGAAAGCAGTTTAATTTCACGTGCTGCGTTTCTGCATTCTCGGCCAGATCACGTGCTCGGTGTCAGCTGATCTCACTTGCTGATACTGAGAAGCTCTGTGATCATTACACTGCTAGTGGATCAGTACATGAGACATGAGATTACAGATTTCTCACTCGTGTCCGGATCACAGTTAATCATTTTCTCGCTTCGTTCTGGATTAGATTTTACTGAAGAACATCGTGAAATGCTTTAAGGTTAAAAAAATATATATATCTTTCACTGAGAATAAACCCTTTATTTTATTATATTTATTTAATCACACACACACACACACACACACACACACACACACACACACACACACACACCACACACACATATATATATATATATTTAAATAAATGCTTCCTGAAGAGGAAAAAAAACCACAAGCAATTTAACAAGTTATGTAACTGCCCCGCCCTAAAAAGTAAGTCATAAACCTGACCTTCATGTTACAGTAGAGAGGAGAAGTGAACTTTACTGCAGTAATATGAAATATGGCCTACAGAGAACTTTTTTCTATAAAAAAAGAAAAAAAAAAAAAAAAAAGATGAAATAAAGCCAGACGTTCTTTTCCTGTTGTGTCTGCAGGAAGTCGCAGCTCTGCCTCTGCCATGTAAATCTGTATTCTATGTAATTCTAGTGTCGAGGTATGATGATTCCTACATAGAACCATCCTGGTCGCTTGATTTGTTGCTTACCTGTTGAGGCAAGGCATCGTGGGTAATGAAGGACACCTTGAAGTTGGTGCAGATCAGCTTTCCCCACAGGTCATCTTGACTGCTGTCGGCCCCGATACACTTCCGCACGAAATTCGCCTCGTTTACGACGATCTCCCCTGCGGAAAAAGAGCGAGGAACCCAGAGAGTTTAAAGTCTCATGACTGAAATGAGTTTAAACAGGATCATAAACAGATCAAAGACATCAGCAGGGGGACGTTTAAATCTTCAGGGTGTATAAATACAAACCCTTTTGATGAGAGAGAAAAGTCTAGCTGTTCCTTATCGTGGGGTTTTTTTTGTATTAAGCATTAAAGAAAGCAAGAAAAGTACCGGAACAGACACAGAGGTCCGGACTAGAAACGAGATGTTTTGGGTCGTGAAAGTGGACACATTCCTCACTTCATATCCCAATCTGACAGAGTGAAACCTGAGACAGACGAGTTATGACCCGTGTCTTGTTCAGGTTCTCTAGGTGAAGTATCGCTTTCTCCACACTGACAGGTGATATGTGCATTTCTGGGCTTCGAGGGCAAAGTTAATGAGCCTGCAGTTCCAAAAGCCCTGAGTCAGGAATCTAATGCTGCCATGAAAATACCTCAGACTGGGACAGAGACTCAAACAGAAGAAGAGCTTGTTCTATTAGGTTGACTATTAGGTGTGTGCACAAAATTCACGCTTCGATACGTATCTCGGGTCAGGGTTCGGGGGAATATCGGTACAGTCAGAGGGAGGAAATACACGCAAAACAGAAAAATGCTTGTCGCGTTTTATAAACGTTGTAAACAATTTTAAATCAAATGCTCGCTTGGTTTAAATACCAAATCAAATAATCACAATAAAACCGAATAACTCAGATTGATGCGATGACACGTGTGTAGCGAGCTGAAAGTCCTGTACTGAAACGGTTTGGTAGAAGAAGTGGACCATTTTACCCATAACTACTATAGCAAACTAACAAAACTCAGCTTTAAAGCTTCAGTCATCTGATCGAGTCTTTCTCTCGTTCTGTTTCTGAGAATCAGCACGTTGAACGCAAATGAGTAAAGTTTATAGGTGGTGAAGAGAAATGAGCTTGTGCGAGACACATGTCGGTGCTTGCTACCCGTCCTGACTGCCATCCGCCAATTCAAATCAGCACTGATTTTGCATACACAAGCTGGAACACATCACGACGGATCGGGAAAAACAAAAGACGTGACTCGCTTGTACTCTTTTCCATTCAACAGCGAGTGTTTTACATACACGTTTAAAGCATCCTTGTGACATTCGATGCGAGAGAGACCATCATGGTGAATAAACATGGCTGAGAACTTCTTCCTTTCACGAAAAAAAAAAAACTTTTTCTTAAAGATCTTGAAGCTTGTGACCGGATTCTTGAAATCTTATAAAGTCGGATTCTGATGTAGGTGAGGTGAGGATATATATGATCATGTGTTTCAATGTGACTCATATAAAACTAAGATCTGTGCATTGAACGATTCTATAAGCACGGACTGATCATCACTGAGACACTCTGACAACACGTCCAGATCACTGAGACACTCTGACAACACGTCCAGATCACTGAGACACTCTGACAACACGTCCAGATCACTGAGACACTCTGACAACACGTCCAGATTACAGACACTCTGACAACACGTCCAGATCACTGAGACACTCTGACAACACGTCCAGATTACAGACACTCTGACAACACGTCCAGATCACTGAGACACTCTGACAACACGTCCAGATTACAGACACTCTGACAACATGTCCAGCTCACTGAGACACTCTGACAACACGTCCAGATTACAGACACTCTGACAACATGTCCAGCTCACTGAGACACTCTGACAACATGTCCAGATTACAGACACTCTGACAACATGTCCAGCTCACTGAGACACTCTGACAACACGTCCAGATTACAGACACTCTGACAACATGTCCAGCTCACTGAGACACTCTGACAACATGTCCAGATTACAGACACTCTGACAACATGTCCAGCTCACTGAGACACTCTGACAACACGTCCAGATTACAGACACTCTGACAACATGTCCAGCTCACTGAGACACTCTGACAACACGTCCAGATTACAGACACTCTGACAACATGTCCAGCTCACTGAGACACTCTGACAACACGTCCAGATTACAGACACTCTGACAACATGTCCAGCTCACTGAGACACTCTGACAACATGTCCAGATTACAGACACTCTGACAACACGTCCAGCTCACTGAGACACTCTGACAACACGTCCAGATTACAGACACTCTGACAACATGTCCAGATTACAGACACTCTGACAACATGTCCAGCTCACTGAGACACTCTGACAACATGTCCAGATTACAGACACTCTGACAACATGTCCAGATTACAGACACTCTGACAACATGTCCAGCTCACTGAGACACTCTGACAACATGTCCAGATTACAGACACTCTGACAACATGTCCAGCTCACTGAGACACTCTGACAACATGTCCAGATTACAGACACTCTGACAACATGTCCAGCTCACTGAGACACTCTGACAACATGTCCAGATTACAGACACTCTGACAACATGTCCAGCTCACTGAGACACTCTGACAACATGTCCAGATTACAGACACTCTGACAACATGTCCAGCTCACTGAGACACTCTGACAACATGTCCAGATTACAGACACTCTGACAACATGTCCAGCTCACTGAGACACTCTGACAACATGTCCAGATTACAGACACTCTGACAACATGTCCAGATTACAGACACTCTGACAACATGTCCAGATTACAGACACTCTGACAACATGTCCAGATTACAGACACTCTGACAACATGTCCAGATTACAGACACTCTGACAACATGTCCAGCTCACTGAGACACTCTGACAACATGTCCAGATTACAGACACTCTGACAACATGTCCAGCTCACTGAGACACTCTGACAACATGTCCAGCTCACTGAGACACTCTGACAACATGTCCAGATTACAGACACTCTGACAACATGTCCAGCTCACTGAAACACTCGGACAACATGTCCAGCTCACTGAGACACTCGGACAACATGTCCAGCTCACTGAGACACTCGGACAACATGTCCAGCTCACTGAGACACTCGGACAACATGTCCAGCTCACTGAGACACTCGGACAACATGTCCAGCTCACTGAGAAACTCGGACAACATGTCCAGCTCACTGAGACACTCTGAGAACATGTCCAGCTCACTGAGACACTCCGAGAACATGTCCAGCTGACCTTTCTCAGGTGTAGAGCAACGGAATGTGATTTATTTCTAACATTATGAATGATAAACTGAGCCAGAGCTGAGCGACATTTACAGCAGTGCATGAGGTCGACCCCGAGACGTCTCTGTCTGCGTCCAAACACTTGATCCAAACCTACTTCTCTCTCTGTTACTTGGAACGGGTTCACTTCCTTCCACATAACCCCCACCTCGGATGTAAAAGGAGGAAGAAGAGCTTGTAGTTCTGTCTCTCTCTCTCTTGGGGAATGCAGGAGAAGAGAAAGAGAGAGAGGAGGGAAGAAAAGGAAGGGACGGGTGGGCCATAAACAGAAATAGTGCAAGGGTGTGGCTCGTACAGCTGTAAGCACTTGGGTTTTAAAGAGAAGAAGCGGCGTGTTTGTTAGCAGGCTGGACTTTACAATGCCAGCTGGGTGTTTTTTAAGAGAAGAAGTTCTTGTGCAGGATAAAACTCACAACACTCCACACCGACTGCTTTTTTATGCCCTGGATTTATTGCTGCTTTGTTTTGGTTCTGTGTCAGGGACAGTTTTTCTTTCTACTTTATATATTTGGGAATATTATCATGGTCATAAAAGCCATGTTTCAATTCTCACACCATTACAACTTGCCTTTATAGTGTACATTATCAGGACCATTTATCATAGATATCTCCAAGGACGTTCCACAGCTGCCCAGCTTCAAGATCACCTGATTTCATCCGAATTCATCTAGTATTCTCCCATCTTAACTTATACACATTCACATTATTCAGAGTGAAACAGCTAATATAGTTTTTAGAACAGCAAATGAGGACTAAAAAAAGCATTGAATTTGATGGCCAGGTGTCCACAAAGTTTTGATCTTATACTGAACATCAGCGGTCCACAACCTTTCTGCACCACGGACCAGTTTATTGTGGGACAATATTTTCACGGACCGGTCTTTAATGTGTGTCGGATAAATAAAACAAAATAAAATGATACGACCATAAAAACTATTTCTAAATATAATAATAAACGTGAATCCACGTGGTGTTTGTTCATTTTTCTCTCTTGGGAGTTTGAGTTTAGCAGTAATGTATTATGTGTTAGCGGCCGGAGCTCCTTTAAGAAGGTAGTGGATGGAGGTAAGTCATGTGACCGGAGCTCCTTTAAGAAGGTAGCGGATGGAGGTAAGTCATGTGACCGGAGCTCCTTTAAGAAGGTAGCGGATGGAGGTAAGTCATGTGACCGGAGCTCCTTTAAGAAGGTAGCGGATGGAGGTAAGTCATGTGACCGGAGCTCTTAAGAAGGTAGTGGATGGAGGTAAGTCATGTGACCGGAGCTCCTTTAAGAAGGTAGTGGATGGAGGTAAGTCATGTGACCGGAGCTCCTTAAGAAGGTAGTGGATGGAGGTAAGTCATGTGACCGGAGCTCCTTTAAGAAGGTAGTGGATGGAGGTAAGTCATGTGACCGGAGCTCCTTTAAGAAGGTAGTGGATGGAGGTAAGTCATGTGACCGGAGCTCCTTTAGAAGGTAGTGGATGGAGGTAAGTCATGTGACCGGAGCTCCTTTAAGAAGGTAGCGGATGGAGGTAAGTCATGTGACCGGAGCTCCTTTAAGAAGGTAGTGGATGGAGGTAAGTCATGTGACCGGAGCTCCTTTAAGAAGGTAGCGGATGGAGGTAAGTCATGTGACCGGAGCTCCTTTAAGAAGGTAGTGGATGGAGGTAAGTCATGTGACCGGAGCTCCTTTAAGAAGGTAGTGGATGGAGGTAAGTCATGTGACCGGAGCTCCTTTAAGAAGGTAGTGGATGGAGGTAAGTCATGTGACCGGAGCTCCTTTAAGAAGGTAGTGGATGGAGGTAAGTCATGTGACCGGAGCTCCTTTAAGAAGGTAGTGGATGGAGGTAAGTCATGTGACCGGAGCTCCTTTAAGAAGGTAGTGGATGGAGGTAAGTCATGTGACCGGAGCTCCTTTAAGAAGGTAGTGGATGGAGGTAAATCATGTGACCGAGGCATCATGACCTGCATCAAGAGTGAGTCATAGACACATGTGGAGGAGAATATCCGGGAATTTTCATTTATCCGGAAATAAAACATTGTTCAGAATCAGATCATATATGAAACGGAAATAATGTAAGTTATGTATTCTTTCTGTGCGGCCCGGTACCAATTGACCCACATACCAGTGCCGGTTCCTGGCCCGGGAGTCATGTACATCACAGCAAAACTTCTGAGTCAGAGTCCAGACTAGAGGTCGATTCATGATCAATTGATGAAACTACCATCAAAAACCCATAAAGATAGTTTTTCCAGGCAGCGTCCGATCTGAGAAGGTCCGCTGTCATTGCGACAACTAGGCTACTAACCTTTAGTACTATTTTACATTGGGTGTTATGTTTTTTGAACCAGTATCCTTTGTAAAAAAATATCGGTTGCTTAATTGGTTAACGGCGAGTACTAGCTATCGGCATCACGTCTACTCCAGGCGACCGAATCCTTAAAAGCTCTGAGTTACCGATCAGAAGGTTGTGGGTTCGAGTCCCAGCACCACCAAGCTGCCACTGTTGGGCTCTTGAGCTTTCTTCTCTGAGAGTGCTGTGTCGTTTGTGACTCTTCGCTCCGACCACAGGTCCATAACATCGCTGTGATATGCAAAGAAGAAAGTAACTGCCATGTAACGTACACGTGACCAGTAAAAGCCTCTACACAGCGACTGAAATCACTTACGGCTTCTTTGCTGTCCACCTGCATGTCACATTCGAAGGTATATTTAAGTTTTAATAATCCACATAAAAATACTCCTCTTATATTAAAACAAATGTGGAAAATAAAGTCAGATTTATTGGGATATTTGCTCGATATCACCTTGTTTTCTGTGACTGTGTAACTTTCCTGTTGTCTCTCGTCTCAGAGTTCCTTTTCAGCTGACAGCAGGTTGGTTTCTGCTTGTTTATAAGTATTGCTTTGCTCTTAGGCTTCTCTGTGTGTGTGTGTGTGTGTGTGTGTGTGTGTGTGTGTGTGTGTGTGTGTGTGTATAATCAGCAGCCAGGCCTCCTGCTCTATTAATTAGTAGCCCTGGACTGCTGATGTGGCGGAGGAGATGAAGCATTACAATGCATTCCTCTGATGCACAACGTACCCACGAAATTCACATCTGTATTATATATTGGCAACATTAAAGGATGGTGAGAAGTAGAAGTGTATCTGTATATAATAGTGGGTCAACCGATACCGAGGTCAGATTGTACTCGACCGAATAGATACTGGATAAAAATAATAAATAATAATAATAATAATAATAATAATAATAATAATAACTCTCCATGTAAAATACTACTGGAAAAAAAAACCCCAGTAATAAATCATGAAAATTGAAAATGAAATATGAATAGGATAATTAATGAATATATTTATATATAAATTGTAAATAATAAATATACAATAATAATAATATATATCGCTCTCCGTGCCGCGTGCAGTCTCATGTGTAAGAACAAACGGCACGTGGTGTCAGAGATTCGCCTCTAGAGGCCGCTCACGTAATCACAGAGGACCGGAAGCTGGAAAAACTATTGGTATGGATTTATCTGTGCCTCGACCTCTATATACGACAGTGGACTTGTGTTTGAAAGGTTGTGAGAACAAATCCCAGCACAATCCGGGCCCCTTAACCACTAGAGACCCCCAGGTGTTGGGATTTGAACTCATGACCCTTTGATCCGCAGACCAACATCTTACCTGCTGAGCTCCCTGTTCCAGATCCGTTACTGACACTAATCCCACGAACGTAACGTGAAACGCCAAAAAGTCATGACGTGTCAAGAACATTTACGCAGCTCCCTTGCTCACGTGCACGCTCCGTGTAGCATTTCCTGTTAACTAGAATGAAGTTCACCAGGCAGGGTTCATTTTTGGCATATTTGTTCCAAAGATTCTAAGAGAGGAACTGAAAAAGGTCACGTCTGATGTCATTTCCGAACACAGTTTAGAGGGATGTTCTCCAGAAGTTTATCAATCACTGATATATACATATACCCTGGTCCCTGTGAATCCGGGGTTGTGATTGGCTGGAAGTCCAGGAGTGAGGATAAGGTGGTATTCTGTATTTTGGTAATATAGACTATAAATCGGGATACCTTTGCTGGAAGTCAAGTCAAGAAGCTTTTATTGTCATTTCAACCATATATATATATATCTGATGCAGTATAATGAGTGAAATGAAACAACGTTCCTCCTGAACCCTGATGCTACATACAACAACAAGCGTGTAGGCTGTATCTTCTCAAAACTTCTCATTCCTGATAAGCCAGGTTGAATGCTTCATTAATCATCTATGCACGGCAGTTTGAAGATAACGACTGCACTCTGCCTTTAATCTGGTTTTTGAAAGACCAAAAGAAATCTCCCCAAAAAGCCAGATATAGAGATATGTGCTCAAGAAGTGAGAAGTGGTAGATCCAGTGGTTAAGGTGTCTGGCTGCTAAACAAAAGGTCATGAATTTAAATCCCAACGTCCACCGTTACCCCTCTGCTGCTCAGCGAGATAAACACCAGGCTTCATAATCATTTGTAGAAGAACCTGTAGCTGTCTACAACATTGTTCTATTTATAATATTCTTACCCATAGCAATATTATGTAACACACAACAACACAGAAACCTGGAGAAGCATGAGGAAGTGAAGTGTGAACATGAAACCCTGCTGCAAACATGAAATATGATTAAGAGGAAGCGTAAACGTCGATGTTCCGTTTTTACAAGAAATGAATAAATAGATGATGAACCAGAGCACGACAACGCAAATGATCTAAGTTCAAGCTTTGACACGAACGCTCAGTGAATGAGAAGAACCTGTAAATCAATCATGATGTTGGTGGTGATGTCCTGAGGTCCAGTAAACATCTCCGAGTCTATTCCCAAAACTGTCCTTGTGCTCTCACACCAATAATAAGCACCTCACACCAGAGAGCAACAGCACAGATCTTTTAAACTCTGTGTATACACCGCTGATCTAATAATAATAATAATAAAAATAATAATAATAATAATAATAACACTATGACTGGTGAAGACTGGCGTCATTGCAGCCACCGGAAGTGTAGCCACAGTGTTAAGGTGGAATTCGTGTGTAGACACGTAAGCGGATAAAAAAACTAAAACGTGGCTTGTGTATATTTCGGTAACAGGGAAGATCCAAGACGTGCAGTTTAATTATAAGGAGTGAACGTTTTAAAGTCTGGAGCTTCAGAGAGGTTTAATGTTCATGTTGAGTTGAAACGTACGGGAAAGCAGAAGTCTGGTGCTGCTGCTCGTTTACTTGATATCTGTCTCTTAGTTTACTGCTGATCAAACTCTGTGCATTCGTCTGTGGCCAGCAAGGCGTCTCCTCGATACCTGTCAGGTACAGGAAAGAAGGCGTGGCGTCCGAGTCTGTTCCGGAAGGGTCAGGAGGCGTGACCACTGTAACTATTAGTCCTGATGAAGTAGGCGTGGTCACTGTAATTATCAGTCCCAATGAAGGAGGCATGGCCACTGTAACTATTAGTCCTGATGAAGGAGGCGTGGTCACTGTAACTATTAGTCCTGATGAAGGAGGCGTGGTCACTGTAACTATTAGTCCTGATGAAGGAGGCATGGCCACTGTAACTATTAGTCCTGATAAAGAAGGCGTGGCCACTGTAACTATTAGTCCTGATGAAGGAGGCGTGGTCACTGTAACTATTAGTCCTGATGAAGGAGGCATGGCCACTGTAACTATTAGTCCTGATGAAGAAGGCGTGGCCACTGTAACTATTAGTCCTGATGAAGGAGGCATGGCCACTGTAACTATTAGTCCTGATGAAGGAGGCGTGGTCACTGTAACTATTAGTCCTGATGAAGGAGGCGTGGTCACTGTAATTATGAGTCCCAATGAAGGAGACGTAGTCACTGTAACTATTAGTCCTGATGAAGGAGGCGTGGCCACTGTAACTATTAGTCCTGATGAAGGAGGCGTGGCCACTGTAACTATTAGTCCTGATGAAGGAGGCGTGGCCACTGTAACTATTAGTCCTGATGAAGGAGGCGTGGCCACTGTAACTATTAGTCCTGATGAAGGAGGCATGGCCACTGTAACTAACTTCTCAGTCAAACAAAAGGAGGCGTGTCTCCTTTAGCTGTCAGGGCAGGTGAAGCAGGCGTGGCCTTTGTGCCTGATACTTCCAGTAAAGGAGGTGTGGCTTTTCTACCAATCAGTTCCACAGAACAAGATGTGGCTTCTCTCTCGGTCAGTCCCAGTAAAGAAGGTGTGGCTTCTCTTCATCTGTCAGTCCCAGGTTTATCTACATAAGAAGACATGGCTTCTCTGTCCATCAGTCTCAGAGAAGAAGGTGCAGCTTCTCTACCAGTCAAACCAAGTGAAAGAGGTGTAGAAGAGCTAAGCACTAATTTCGCTCACTGTCTCTTCTTTAAACAATAATCACAAGATTAACAGTCTGTCTGGAACTGCAGATCTACTGATTACAGAAGATGGTGGTGCAACCACTCACAGCCTACACACCAAAGAGACGTGACAGCAATCATGCCCTGGACCTTAAACAGGACGAGCCCAAAACCCAGCTCAGGTCTAAGCCTCAGGGTGTGTATCAGACTGTACATCTCGCTCTGTCTCTACAACCAGGAGGAACAAACTCTCAGCCCGCCTGGGTGAAGGAAACAGACCGGATTAGACGCTGTCCCGTACACAGGAAGTGTGTAGGAGAAACATCTCGCGAACATCATATTCATTTAATCATCTTTCTCCAGCTCACGTGCAGTCCAGAGAGTCGCAGGGTGGAGCAACGCTGCTACTTGCACCGAACAAACGAAGCAACAGACCGACGAGCCGGACTCACGTTTACAAGTTAAACAAATCGAGCAGAAATCATGCCGAGTAGCAGGAGGAAAAAAAGCCGGATGGAATAAAGAAACTTGAGGGATGAGGGAAAAAAGAACGATTATTATAATAATAAATATAAATACCTGGCAGGAGTCTGGCCTCCAGCTTCTTGGTGGACACCGGGAGATATTTCTTGGTGTCGGTCTGCAGGGACACAGTACAAGACACGTGTGAGACTGCAATCAAGAAGGTCATGAGAATTAAAGATCACCACGTGCACCTTTCCTGGTCTCTGCAGCCAGGGTTTGTATCTTCAGGGGTTTGTACGTGTCACGTGCACGTTACAGGACAGAGAATCTCTTTCCTAGTGCCAGTACCTTTTTTTCTTTTTCTACCTGGAAAGGTGCACATTCATGATGTCTCTTGAATTCTAAACATGGTCCAGGTGATGGAGAATCTCAAAGCTGTATGACTAGAGGCACCTTTCTAAGATGTTCTCACCTGAAGAGGAGAAAGATAAGACGTAAACGTCGGCTTCGGCGGTTTCGGAGAGAACATGTTTCCAACCCAGAAAGCGGTTCGATATCCAAACCTGAGCAGATGATTGGAGGCCTTCTAGCAGAACAAACTTTGGGAATGGGTGATCATTAAGGTCTGGATCAGCACCATTGTATATTCTACTTATCCAGAATTTGGAATGATGATGATGATGATGATGCAAGATTACACCAAATCCATCTTCCCAGGATGAAGAAGTGATGAAGGATATTTATTTATTTATTTATCCACATACACATAGGTGACATGAAGGGTTTCCCAGTCCAATCTCCCAGTGCACTGTCCGAGTCCAATCTCCCAGTTCACTGTCCTAGTCCAATCTCCCAGTACACTGTCCAGTCCAATCTCTCAGTGCACGGTCCCAGTCTAATCTCCCAGTCCAATCTCCCAGTGCACGGTCCCAGTCTAATCTCCCAGTACACTGTCCCAGTCCAATCTCTCAGTACACTGTCCCAGTCCAATCTCTCAGTACACTGTCCCAGTCCAATCTCTCAGTACACTGTCCCAGTCCAATCTCCCATACACTGTCCCAGTCTAATCTCCTATTACATTGTCCCAGTCCAATCTCTCAGTGTACTGTCCCAGTCTAATCTCCCAGTAGATGCTCAGTATTCCTCCGAGTAAAAGTTTTTCTCCCTGAAATGAATCCTAAAGGTCGAATGTGTGTGATCTATTCTAATCTACTGCATTAGATCAGACCTCATGCTAGCTGGAAGTCTGTTAGCTACGCTAAAGTTCTCTCTCACAGCAAATCCAAAGCTCCTGTCAAAACTTCTCCCACACAACAAACTTTAGTTTCCAGTTTAAAAAGGAAAAAAACGGCAAAATTTCAGAAAAAGCTTCTCATCTCCTGCTTATTCTTCTCTTCTTCCCATCGCGACACCACCGCGGTTCTTCATCCTCCTGCCCGTTAGTGCTGAATGAACACGGTCAGGACTGGAAGCGCTCGCGGTTCCGCCGCCAACGCCGCAGCCATGTTTACTCCTAAAAAGTGGGGAGGGGAAGGGGGAGGAGTCTCGCGTGAGAAGAGCGTGGGTTATGCAAATCAAACACTCGTGGATTGGATGATCAGAATTAAGAGGCGGACACGTCAGAGCTCCCGGAAGTTGATGATCCAAACTCAAAGAATGAATAGATTTCGGCTGTAAATTGTAAAATCCCGCTATTCGCTGTTGTCTTAGAATAATGCACAGAATCACTCACGTGTGAATTTTTACTATGGATGCTGATTTTCCAAAGGACATCGTTAAATAATTTGGATTTGTAGCCGTGGTCGTACTACATATCCCATAATCCAATGCGTTTGTATTAAAAAAACTGGAGGGAAACAAACAGAGAGAGGAAATGGTTCCTAATGAGTTTTTTCTATTATAAAAATGTACAATATTTATTTTTGTGTCTAATTTAATTATAAGAAATAAAAAGCTTCATGTGTTCATGTATTAGTGTGAAACTGTAACTATACACTGCAATATGATTATTAGTGTAAAGTCTCTAAAACTGAATCAGTGGCACTTGTTTGATAGCTGATTACAGTTTCGTTTGTGAGCATCTTATATTTATAGTATAGTAAATATTACACTAATGTAAAATGAGATCTAATGCTGTGAGAAAGAACATTCAGAGTTTGATTAAATGGGAGGTGAAGTAATGGGGGTAATTTTATCGGAGCTCTGGCGTCCCCTGGTGGATAAAATTTGTTCAATTAAATTTTTCATTTAATTTAATTAATTGTTGTGTAGCTTTTTCAATAAGATATATTAGAATATAAAGTTGCATAAAAGAGTTTATAAATTTACTGCTGATAAGTTTGTTCCTTATAATTGTAGGTTTGTCCCTACAATGGCGACTGTGGTGAAGGAAAAACTCCCTGAGATTGTATGAGGAAGAAACCCCGAGAGGAACCACATCCTCATCCTCCACACTGACTGTCTATTGAGGCGCTGTTCAGTGATTGGTGCTGAAATGCAAAACTATTCATAAATTGCTCAGTAATTTTAGAGTGTAGAATTGGAAAGATGTTCTTGTGTTAAAACAACACTGTCATATAAATGTACAGTATATGAGTATAAATATACGAGGTGTATACGGCTGCTTTTAAACCATTTCATTTGATCCAAAGATACATAAAAAAAAAATATATGTTTGAAATGACAATAAAATATATGTTGTATTGAAATACAACATTAAAATTCAGGTTTATTTATTCTCTCTCTCTCTCTCTCTCTCTCTTCTCTCTCTCTCTCTCTCTCTCTCTCTCTCTCTCACACACACACACACACACACACACACACACACACACACACACACACACACACTAATCACACAACAAAAGAACGAACGACTCGTACCAGAGCTCCAGTCTCACTGTTAGGAAGAGAGACCGTATCTCACACAGCTACTTAACAGAATCTACACACTACAACACAACCAAACTCATCACGGTACACACCCTCTCACTGTGTGTGTTCTTGTGTGATTATCTCCGATGCCCTCTAGTGGCTGACTGTAGAATAGATTAAGTAAGGGAATGGAAAACCAGCCAAACTCACTTTTAATTTATATTTAATTACCACGGGAATTTAATTGCACTTGAAGCTTTTACTGAGATTTTAACCCAATGAACATCATCTAAAGTTGTGTATTAAAGCTGTGTGCTTTTCTGCTGTAAACTTTTCGAACAGGAGCTGTGCTACCAATTCTTTGCAGTCTTTTAAAATGTGGCTCATTTTGATGCCTGAACATTTTAACTAACTACATAATATTAGCAAAATGCTAAAATTATCTATTGGATTGTTAGTTTGATTTTATATTATTAAACAGTTTGAATATTACTCCTTTTTAAAAATAAACTACCAAAAGAATGAAAGGACATTTTCTTCAGAATATCATTTTAAACTGTATGGAGATGGCCTTATAAGCAGCTAAACTTGCTTGGCTGATGTCTTTTGTTCTTAGCATGATTCACCTCAGCACTTATTTTTTTAGATTTTTGATAGTCACACTTCATAATAATTATCCAATCATGTGCATTTTATTAGATTTATTTCAAATCAATTCCAGTTTATTTCTATCGCACTATTTACAACAGATGTCGTCTCAAAGCAGCTTTACAGAATTTAATATATGTGTGTTTATCCCTGATAAGCACCATGCTCTGTGGTAAAGAAAAAAAACCCTTAGATGTTATGAGTAAGAAACCTTAAAAGGAACCAGACTCAAAAGCAGAACATCATCCTCATGTGGGTGACATCAAGAGTGTGATTATAGTCTTTAAACACTACAGAACACTGGAGAGTGAGAACTAATATGAGCACTGGAGTGTGTGATTATGACTGATGATCTTTCTACAGTCAGTTGAGGTTATGGCTCCATGCCAGAGCCTTAAAACACTCCAGGAGGTCCAGTGTCCAAACTCCACATGAGGTGGGATCCAATTAGCACTGGTACGTCTCTAGATGGTTCAGGATGTTTGCAGGCATCTACTTCTTTAAAGGATCACAATCTTCATGAGGTGGGATGTGACTGGAGCTGGAGAAACCTCAGGAAGCCTCGGGATGGGGAGAGAAAGAGAAGCAGTGGAGAGGAATTAGCGTAGCTGCTGTTTATGATATTAACAGCACAAGTTGATAATGTGATGTGATCAGATGTTCTGGAGCACAAGGTTATGATGTGATGTGTGTTATGTGTAGAACTCGCTACAAACATACGTCTTTAATCTACACTTAAACTGGGAGAGTGTGTCTGAAGCCCCGAACACTGTCAGGAAGACTATTCCAGAGTTTAGGAGCTAAATGTGAAAATGTTCTAATGAGCAAAATTTCCGTCTTATCAGAATTTAATAATAGAAAGTTATCAGTCATCCAGTCTTTTAATTCTTTAACACACTCAGTTATCCGAGCCAATTGAGTGTATCATCTGGTTTTGATGAGCTATATAGCAGGGTATCATCAGCGTAACAGTAGAAGCTGATCCCATGCCTTCTAATAATATTTCTAAGGGAAGCATGTATATTGTGAAAAGCAGGGGTCCTAGAACTGAACCTTGTGGCACCCCCTAATTTACTTGCATTAGCCTGGATAGCTCTCCATTTAAATCTACAAAATGGTAATGATCAGACAGGTAGGATTTAAACCAGCTTAATGCCTGTCCCTGAATGCTGATGTAATTCTGTAAGCGATCCAGGAGGAGATCATGATCTATAGAGTCGTATGCAGCACTAAGATCGCCTTGGTCTGAAGCGACAAACAGGTCATTAGTGATTGTAACTAGAGCAGTTTCTGTGCTATTATGGGGCCTGAAAGGACTCTTCCTGTCTTATATGTGTAAAGCAGTGTAGTTGTGGAGTTGTAGGTACGATTGGATCGGGAGATGCTGTCAGAAGTTGGACCTCCACAACTGTTTTTCGAATACTTTCAATTGTTTCAGTGAAGAAGTCGTCACTACTAAACTGTGATGGAATACATTTTCCAAATTTCAGTGTCAAATGTATTTATACTGGCTGCTGTTTATTCCAATGAAAGACTGTAGCAGCAGGAAGGGTTTAGTGAATAATTCTCACCTTGTTTTTAAATGTTGGTTCACTTTTTGGAGGATTAATGAAACCTGCAGTTTTTTATGTTGGCAATTGGAGGTTGTTTTTTTTTTGTAGTTAGTTTGATGCAATCCATGGGACAAATGTTTATAATTCCATCATGTGTTAGATAGTTATTTAGGAGATGTTTTAATTTGTAAGTTGTCTAATTTTCTTATTAACATGGATATTAAAGAGAACTGGGACCCATCTTGCAAACTGCATGAAACTGGATTTAATTCTTGTCTCTTTTTTGGATCAAATTCACTGTAGCTGTAAACAATAAGTCACCCTGCAGTGGCAGTATAAAAGGGAACCTAGCAACAGTTAATGATCACAGTGGAAGTCACCAGTGGCATACAAATCTTTGGTTCTTCTGCATTTCATTTATATTAGAAATGCCCAAACCTTTTCCTATGAAGGGCCAAAAATCTAACTTGATTGAAGGCCAAAATTTAATGTTGCATTATAGCAAACATTATATTGAAATTAAAGTCTATATGGACTTGTACAAACAATCCAATGTATTATACAGTAGAGTTCAGTACCCAACACAGCTATTCAGTGACCTCATCTTACATTTTCCCTTTTTTCAGCTCTTCTCATGATTGGCACTAGTTAGGTGATCTTTGATTTATTTATATAAATAAAGTGACAAGCAGCTATTGAATAAAATGAGTGATAGAACAGATCTTTATTTAAAATTGACATGTACATGAACTTGAAGTAAGTATTAGTTACACGAGGTTTAACAGAATCTAAATGTCCTGCTAATGCAAAACAATTTAAAGGTACAATTAAATCACAGTCTTAATGTAGTCTCGTCTTTATGTCAGTAAACAGTAGCAAAAGAACTTCTACAGCAAACAGGATTAATCGAGGTACTACAGAAACTGGGTGTTTTACTATTTCAATTCAGGAAATGTACAGAGTGAAGGTTACACACGAGCGCCGGGGTCTCAGCGTTCTTATAGGCAACTGCGGCAGGGAATCTCTGGATCAGAAATACAGCCTTCAACTCTGGAACTAGACACCAAAACAAAACTGTAACATTTACAGTAGACACAACGAACATCAAAACAAAATCTTACAATATTATACTCACTAAGGAACTTCTCTGCAGTTGTAAGAAATATTTGGATTTAAACTGGTTTGTAGATTTTGAAATGAGGGATGACGGCATGTGGTCCTGTTAAAAAAAAGCACAAGATCTCTTTAGAATAATGTTAGAATTGTCTAGTCATAAACAGTAATGTGGTAGTAAAGTAGGTTTTGTGTTATGAACACATCTGCACATTTACTAAGAAATTTACAGTCTACTTACACATCTGTGTCCTTGGTGACAAGCAGTACAGTCAAACCCTTTACTTTATTAGGATCCAAATTCTTCACTTCCACACTTCCAAATATACTTTATTCAAGAAAACAAAACAAATGATGTATTATAAGATGTTCACTTAGAAAGCTTTAAGGGTAGGACTTTTTTAAAAGTCTCAATGTGTGATTTTGTTGCTTATGTGTCTAATGCTTATGTTAATATTAATGTTTTTATTGTTTGTTGATCTGTTGGTCTTGTTAATGTGAACACCTCATGTCTAACACGAATTTACTCTTTGGGGACAATAATCATGTAGATTGAAATGGAGAGATATCCAGGTTAATGCAAGTAAATTATGGGGTGCCACAAGGTTCAATTCTAGGACCCCTGCTTTTCAAAATATACATGCTTCCCCTAGGAAATATTATTAGAAGGCATGGGATCAGCTTCCCCTGTTCTCATCAAAACCAGTAAAAAGACCTGGAAGTTATTTTAGAGAAACTTGTCTTTTAAATATCATATCAACCAAGTTACAAAAACAGCTTCTTCCACCTTAGAAATATTGCTAAACTGAGAAACATGTTGTCTATATCTGATGCAGAGAAGCTCATCCATGCGTTCCTGACCTCCAGACTGGACTACTGTAATGCATTACTAGGTGGATGTCCTGCATCATTAATAAACAAGCTTCAGTTCAGAATGCAGCAGCCAGAGT
Source organism: Silurus lanzhouensis (assembly GCA_039877035.1). Taxonomy (NCBI): domain Eukaryota; kingdom Metazoa; phylum Chordata; class Actinopteri; order Siluriformes; family Siluridae; genus Silurus; species Silurus lanzhouensis. Next base: position 338,173 of record JBCEWE010000063.1, on the reverse strand, counting down.
TCTTACAAGGTCGAGAAAATATGATCACATAACCCCAATCTTCTCGTCCCTACACTGGCTTCCTGTTAAGTTTCTACAAACTACTGCTTCTTATCTATAAAGCACTAAATGGTTTGGCTCCCATGTATCTCTCCAGTCTTCTAACATGCTACAATCCGTCACGCTCCCTGAGATCTCAAAACTCTGGACTTCTAGTAGTTCCTAGAATGGCAAAGTCCACTAAAGGTGGTAGAACATTCTTACACTTAGCTCTTAAACTCTGGAATAGTCTTCCTGACAGTGTTCGGAGCTCAGACACACTCTCCCACTTTAAGTGTAGATTAAAGACGTATCTGACATATCAGTTTCACAATTCAGTGGCCTTTTAGAATTTATTCAATTAGTTATTTGCCTGAGATCAACTAGGTTTAATATTACGGTTTCACAAAATGAGAATTAATTCTCATGCAACACAAACCCTTCGTACAAAATGTTGATATTTTTCTATATGTTACCTTGAGTTGCTGAAGGGGGTTTCCAAGGATCCATTTAACATCACAGACACATTCCCACAAGCAGTGGCAGCAAACTGGTGAAAATATAAAGGAATTACTCAGGGTTTCTCCATATGACTATAAGACCTGTAATGTTTCTAATGTAAATATTATTATACAATGTGTTTTTTTATGGAGGGAATATTTCCACTGATACTTCACTGATTTCTGCACCACCTCCAAAGTGGGTAATTAATAATCATTCATATGAAGGATAACAGTGCGAGTCTCTGGTAAGCTGTAGATTTAAGAATTTCTGGAAAATGCTGCATTCCCAACTAAGGAATCTTAAATATAACTATAGTACAAGGTTTTCTGAATGTTTCCAAATGCCATATTTCTGGCCATGAATTATTCATATATCACTACTTCCAGTGCTATAAAATAAATGCATATTTAAAGGTTTGCAAAAGTGTGATCATTGACAGCTCAACATTTAATCAAAGAGAAGAAGTGCAGTGTGGGTAAAGCATTTCAATGAGAACAAAGACAAAGCTCCATTGATTACAAGCTGTGCAAAGAAACAGTTGTTGCTTAGACAAAACCGATCACTATTCCACTGTGTTATCTGTCATTTCAATCTGGTGCAGCTACTAGAATCTCCACAGACCAAAAAATGTCATTCTTTCCCTGTTTGTTGCACAAGAGAGTCAGTTATTACTGTGCTGTTCATATGCACAGTGTTATAAGACTGTTATATGTATGTCGAGGCAGAAGTGAGATATACTTACATTAATAGAAGCCTTCAGCCAGAAAGATTGAACTGGGTTGTTTTGACAATCGGACCAACCTGGACAACCGGTTGTGAACGTTTCTGGTGATGGAGCACATGTAATATTTAAGATATCGTATTTTAATCCAACTATAATAACAACATCCTTCCATTCATTCACCTGATTAGCACGTCTATGCGAACCATACATTTAAGAATGATTTGATGTGCTGTACCTTTGCTTTTGTTTTTGCTGCACCAGGTCAGGCCATCAGACATAAATCCAAGCAATGTATCCTCTAGCGTGGCCAGGCAATTTCTTTTGGCAGTAAATGCATTTGCCATCTGTTTGGTTTTGCTCCAGAAAAGTATCTGCACAGAAACCATTAGATATATTTGCAAATAAAGTTTACCACTGAGAACATTAGGACTTATTTATAAATATCATTATATAATATCACTGTATTCTGGACCTAGCTTGTTCAGAAAAATATCTAGCTTGATCATCTGCCACTTATTAAGATAGTCAAAGAGGTGGATAGAAATATTTAATGAATTACGACTACTAATGCAACAATAGAAATCACTCGTTATCCCCAGATTCCTAAATCCCTGATTTCACCTGGATAATGCAGATCTGCTAAAAAACTGCTGCTGTAATTTTAAAGACTGTCCTATACTCATCCCAAGCTTCTGCTTTACTACCATCCTATCATTATGTGCACAGCAGCTACCGAGCATCCTTTCAACAGTTTCAGTTACTGCCTTTAGTCTTCACCACTGTAGCATTGTAATCAATTATCCCAATATCTGTTAACACCTAGAAGAGGAATTCAAATTCCAGCACCACAAAGTGCTTAGCTGCATAAACGAGATACTGTAAGTCACTCTGGAGGAGGTTGTCGGTCAAATGCCAAAAATAATAAAAAAATGCATTCTTACACTATTACAGACAGCATCCTGTTTGACTGAACGTATTAGAGGATCATACGCCTCAGGAGAAACATCACATGGATCTTTTCCAATGTAGGCCTGCTCAAAAGCAGCCCAGATGATCTTGCAGTCATTGTTCCTAGAAAACAAAGAAGAAAAAATGGCAATTTGCACAAAGAGAAATATATTATTGTATTTACAGTGGTGGAAAAAATACAGAAACGCATGTAGTTGAGTTACAGTAGATACACTCGGTGAAATGTGACTCCAGAAAAAGTAAAAGTGCTCCTTTAAACTTTCACTTAAGTAAAAGTACAAATGTTTTTGCCTTTAAATGTACTTAAGTATCCAAAGTACTATACCATATTATAATGCATAATATTCTAATATATTCATATTTTGTATTATTAAACTATAAATGTTGTCACAAAAATCTTTACGTAATCACCTCAGTTGATGTGTAAAGACTCGAATGTGACTCTCAGCACACTGATCTATTAATAGAATGATATTGATGACTCAAACACTGATTGGTTGATTGATTGATTATTATTAACATCATGAGCCCAAAACCTTCTTTTTAACTACTTCAGAAAAAATCATGTAAATGAGGTCACGTGTGTTGTGGTGAGTTCGTTTAATTTCACGTCACATACTTTAAATATGTAAATTTGTTTATTTATTTATATTTTCTTAATTGTAATTTTACTTTAATCTTTTACTGTGAGCAACTGCAACCAAACAATTTCCCAATGGGATCAATAAAGTATTCCGATTCTGATATTCATGTTTGGATTAGGATAAACAAAAAAAAACAAAAAATTCAACAATTGTTTCTTTCAATACAATTTAGATTTCCAAATAATATTCACTTCATTAAAAAAGAACCCAAATATCAAACATCTGTAAAGCAAACTGATAAAAAGCGACAGAGCAGGAACTTCAGAACTGCAGTCATTCTCACAGCAGCTGTTACATCACTGGAATCCCCAGTCCCTAAAACCTTGGCTGCACAATGACAAATCCTGTAGCAAAGCTTATAGTCAATCAAAACCATGAACCTCAAATGTTCACCCTCAATGTCAGCCCACGACTATCCAGTTGTCAGCACATGCAGTGTGAGCTTATCGCTGAGGCATGCAACGCTCTGCCAAAACAAGGGGCAAAGTTCTCATCTGTTTTATGGTGAGAAATGTGGATCAAGTGTACATACTGTATACACTGATATAAACTCCCAATGTATCAGAGACTCATGCGAGGGCTCTAGAACAGAAGTCGCTAAAACACAAATTTGGCTAAAAACATAGCATGCTTTGAGAGAAGTGTTAAAATATTTTATTGGTTTGGAACCAAATCGAATTCTGAAAGTGAGTCCTCTGTGACAACCTTGGTGTTGCTGGATCATCAGAACGTTTGGACTGGAGATTATATTAACGCTACAGCACAGAGGTGGATGTGGTTAACACAAGACTGCTGCCTGACCCTGTTTCCAGTTTCTGAGCTAAAACGTGTTCCTCGTTGACCGTAGAAATAAATGTTAGAAATGTTTCTTTATCTGCTAACGCAGGACTCTTTAAAGTTTTTCTGGTCAAAGACAGATAATAGATAGAGGCATGGGGCAAATAGATTTGCAGTTTCATGCATTTTCATTTTACTATCAGGTGGTTAATTATACATTTACATGAACTTCAGCTTTAATTTTATTCAATTTAGAACTTTAATGTAATATTTAAAAGATATTTTTTAAATATTTTAAATATTATATTCAATTTGTTGTGATTCAACATTAACATAATTTGCGGACCCCCTGTGGTACCAAAGCGGACCCCTAGGGGACACAGACCCCCGGCTAAGACCCATGCTGTAAAAATGATTTATTGATTTTGTTTGATATTAATTTTATTTTTAGAATGTACAGAACTGTGACACAGAGAGAATAACCATAAGTGCAATTGCAAGTAAAAAGACAAGGTGATATTTATTTATGTATTTATTCATTCCTTCATTTATAAATCATTTAAATACGTTGAGGAAAAAAAAAACAGTGTAGCAGGCCCTCGCTGTCCATTTTATTACTACATTGTCTAAGCAGTCAGTCATGTAGCAGCAGCATAATGCATAAAGAATGTTTTAAGTCTCATGAGATTTTTCGACAGAAGAGTCTCAGGATTTACAAAATGGGGTAGAAAACTGAACATACTGAACGATTGACAGATCTTTGGGTAGAAATAGCTCAGAGAAATAAAACTAAATAATGAATTGATTTCAAGCTGCCAGGAATTTGACAGTAACTTATATACACCTGTTCTGGATCCATCGGACATCAACAACTACAGACGGGTCGGTATCACTTCTCTCAGTTCTTTTTAAAACTCTAGAACACACTGTTTTTAACCAACTGTCTGTCAGCAGCATTCAACAGGGTCAACCATAAGACTACCAGGTAACATGAAGGAGGTCGACATCTAACCCACGCAGACCCTCCACTGGTGCATCATAAGGCTCAGTACTTGGTCCTCTCCTTTTCCCTGCTATACCCACCCTCTTGGTGAAGTCATATTCTCACATGGGTTTTATTACCACTGCTGTGCATTTAGCAGACGCCCTTGTCCAGAGCATAGATCAGCAGATCTCCTGGTCAGGATATCAGAATAGCTCTACATAACTCTCTTATGATTTCCCCTCATCCACCACTCGCACCCTCGGGGTAACCATGGACAATTAACTGTCATTTTCCTCACATGTTGCTAATGTGTCTCATTCTTGTTGGTTCTTTCTCTACAACATCAGAGGAATTCAACTATTTCTGCCACACAGGCTGCTCAGGTGCTTGTTCAGTCTCTTGTCATTTCGAGACTGGACTACTGCGGCTCTCTGCTGGCAGGTCTTCTTCTGAACGATTTCCGTCCACTGCAAATGATCAAAAATGCGGCTGGACGGCTTGTGTTCAACCTGCCCAAGTTCTCCCACACCACCCCACTGCTGCTCAAAAAACTGCTCAGAGACTCAAAGCACTTTATTCTGAGCCTTGTAGCATCTCAGCATGCAAAAAAAAAAAACAATAAACCTTGAGTTGGACCTCCTCTCACAATATGTTTGTTTTCATTATTTTTGTGTAAATTCTAAAGACTGTGGTGACTCAAGTGTTTTTCCACTTCTTCCTCAATCACCAGAGCAACTTTATTGTAGAACAGTGGGTGGGGTTCCTTCAACTACTAGTACACTAATCACTACACCTTCACTCAGATCCACTTCATGGTTATACACTGTAGATACAGAAGCTGTTATTTTAAAAAACAAATATATAGTCCCTACTGCAGACCCGTGCAAATGAATCTAAATGATCTCCTGGTGCACTCAGTATGGGTTTGAGACCCAGGGAGGAGCAGACATGTAATCACATGACCTACAGGGTTTTGCTGTTCTGTTTAGGTGAAAACTAGTTTTGGATCAGGGGCAGGCAATAACCATGGTACTGTTTTCCTTCTTTCTCTCATTTTTCTTTTTGTGTGAGTTGAATGTTTTCTAAATTCTTTATTGGAGCTGCAGAAGAACGGCTCTTTAGGAGTAACATTTAACACCATTTCCTTAAACCTATTGCAGTCATAACAATATTTAAAGACTTTAAAGGGTTTGGTCATCAAAAATAAAATGGTCATTTCCTCACCAACATGCAGGTAATTGTTAACTTTTAAACCCGATTAAGGACAAACAGTCTATGCGTTAATAAGCTAAAAAGGAAACGCAGTAAAAGTAGTGGATGAGTCACAGTGACTATTGTAAAATATTTTAAAGATAATTTTGATTGATGAATCGACCAAATGATCCCGACCAAAATCAGTGTTGATGATAATATACCTACTATAGCATAATACAAGGGAAACAAGGTATTTTGGAACTAGCAGTTGTTGACCCTGGAGTGTCGGGAATTGTTTGGAACCAGCACGAGCTCATTTCAAACCTCTTGCCATCAGTCCCAGTGGTGCAGTGGAGTGATAAAAATAAAACCTTTGATAAGAATGGTGATAATGTGCGATAATGCTGCGAAAAGAGAATTTCGTCATCATTACCAGAACGTCATGAATGTGTCCTGTCTGCTCATGCGATTACAAAATGGGTGAAGATACATACTGCAGATAAAACTATTATAAACAACCCAATGCTTAAAGGATTCCATTTCCACTTTAACAACTTTGTCGAAAGTTTCAGACCTTTTTTAAGCACATCTAAAAAAACGGGTTAAACTTTCTCCATTACTTTGAAATAAGTGTTTCTGTTGTATTCAGTTATTAATGATTGTTATAAAAGACTGTTCCTTGGAAGGAAAAGTTTTTTTCAACTGTCTAATTATTAGCACTTAACTAGTAAACATTCACCTATGCTCTGAGTGAACTCTTGCACACTTGAATAACTCCTGCAAAAGCCTGTGTGATGCCTTTCAGTCATGCGCAGGTGCAAATCAAATGTGAACAGCTGCTAAATGTTCAATCTGGTCTTGTAGGTCTTAAACATTCTAGCTGAATAAATGTGTTTCCAAATCTACACTTTCAGGGTCTGAGTCACCAGAAATAAAAGTTTGGTATTAAGTAAGATCAAGAATTCTTTAAGTGTTATTTCTGCTTTTATGAGTTCTGGAAGGGATTTCTTTTTAATCTATTGGTATTTTGACATTTAAATCCGTGCAATATACAGTAGGTGATGGACAATGGAGAATGTAGAACATTTAAACACTGGCTGTAAAGTTATTCAGTAAAATTGAAGATTTACTTAGTCTTTATTGTGTCCTGGAGACTCACAGAATGATCGTTTATTGGATGGTGTAACAGACTGTTTCCTGTAGATATGAAAATAACTCTTAAATCTTGAAATGTATGAATGCATGAATGTGTAAATGACGAGCTATCATACTGTCTGTGTTTACGTGTTTAAGTGTGTATACAGACGTGTGAATTGAAAAAAAAACCACGTATTACATTTTATATTTTTAATTGCACGAGAAGGCGTATATATGCCTCCTGTGTCAAAGTGGACATTTTCCACCAGATTTAACATCTAATAAGCCACAGATGACTTTCTGTTAGATAACATTTACTTTTTTTTTGCATTTAATAGATGCACTTATTCAGAGCAGCTTCCAACCTTCAGATCAACATCTCACCCTGTTTCACAAGTGTTTCACAATAATGTTGACACACTAAGTTTGGTCACATTCAGATTCTAACTCAGTATGAAGAAAATAAAAGCAATCAGCCAAAACAATAAAACCAACCTGTCATAGACTGAAGAAAAGCTTCTATCTGGTTACTCTGCCAAAAGCCCACACAAGTGAAGGATGAACTTCTGCAAGTTTCTCCCATCTCCATACATTAACTTTCTGGAGCTTAACCAGACTGAGCATCAGATTCTTGGTCACCTCACACCAAAGCCCTTCTCCCCTAATTGATCAGTTTGTCCAGGTGAACACTCCTGGTTTTCCCAACCTTCTTCTAATGTGAGAATTATGGGGCCATTGTGCTCTTGAGAACCTTCAATTTTTGCTCTTACCTGCATTTTAAAATATGAAATAGATCTTATGTAGTCAGGTGTGTGCTGTTTCAGATCGTGCTCAATAAGTTGAATTTTCTGATTTATAAAAAATAAATAATTATACTGAACACATCAAGCTGAAACAACAAATTGTGACTAAGAGTGAAGGGATGTGAACACTTTCTGAATGCACTGTGGGCAATAATGACACACAGAACACTCTACATTCACTGGATAGCAGAGCCCTAGTGATGAGATTCCACACTGTCTCTAAAGTTCCTCTTGGCATTCCTCAAAGCTTTCTGGTAGACAAAACCTCTAAGCCAGTGGCTCACCATAGCTGAATGAAAAGTGCATTCTGTCAGTTGAACAAATTTATACAAGTTGAAACACATTTGAAAATGCTTTTGCTCTTATCAGTAAACTTATTGATGTAGCTGACAAAAGAACCTATGCAGAGGTTGATGTCAGTCTTTGTAGCCTCTTGGAGAAACTCCCAGTTTCACAACAGCCCTTTAGCATGTTAATGGACTCCTTTTTCCACCGGCGGAGCATTTAGACTAAACAAAGCTTCATGGTTTAGACTTTTTAACAGATTTTTGTGTGAAGTGGCAACAGTCCATCAGAACCTCCTCTATTTTTTTTTATTTGCATGATAAACTGAACAAATTTGCACAACAGAGGCAATGGTGCAGACAATGTTCTCCACATGCACCTGTTTTTTTTTATTTATTTGGGTATTCAATTACATTCATTTTCAGGAAAATCAAACCTGAGTAAAGGACATAATGGGAGCATCTGCCTGCCTGAAGATCTCCATCATTGGGTCAAGCTTGGAAGAATTCATTCACAAAAGGGCATCAAAACTGTTTTTCTCAAACCTCTGGAACATGTCCAACACCATGTTTTTCTTATCCAGTCTCTTTTTTATTTTCTAAAAAATAACCCAGTTTAACACAGCTAACCAGTTTATAAAATATTCCAATCAACCCTTCTGGTGTAAACATCTGTACCAGGTCCATTATTTACTGTTAAACCTGAAAAATCGAAGATCCGTTCTGACCTTTGATAATAAAATAAGACTTGCATAATAACTCTTAATGAGTTCTTGGAATCGAATATAAACATAATAATGTGTCAGCATGAGGAGCATGTCTGCGACCAAAACAAACACATCATCTATTTTTTTATTCCTGGTAAACTTGAAGTAAAACTTTTACGTTTCTACTTAATAAAAATAAAATAAAACCCTCGCATTTCTGTCCACCTCGATTTTATTACTGAAAAAACAATAAACAAACTTTTACTGATACTAAACGAGATTTTCTGATACTTTGATTATAGAAGATAACAGGAAATTAAATAAATAAACAGGAGCTTTTTAAGTACAAAAACTTGAATATCTTCAAATAAAACATCTGAAAAAAAAAACTTAATGTTGTAACTGCTGGTACAAGCAGAATAACAAGAGAAAACAAAGCCCACCCGGGGGGCATATTTCCAATTTATATATATATATTTATTTCTAATAATTCGGAATGAATTAATTCTTACTTTAAAAGCTGCAATAAAAAAGTTGATCTACTTGTATCGTATGTCCAAAGTCCACACTTGAAACCCACAGCTCTCCAGCTTACCTGGTCACGTGACTGTTTTTCTGCAGGTATTCTTCACACCTTTCCATCACGACTTTCTTGAAACTGTGCGAGTTGTTTTGTGCAGTTACTCCGCAAATAATCGCAATAACCACAACCACAATTAGGAGCACAGCGAATCCTATTAGAAACAATTTCCTTCGGTTTCTGCCCGAATGCCGTTTAACCTTTTCACTTTCCATTTTCACTTAAACTGTATCTGAACTCCAGGAGCTGCAGAGATCCACTAAAGCTCAAGAGAGAAGTGAGAAGTTCCGCACCCTGGACCTTTCCTGGGGCTTCGCCAGTTTGTCGCAATGTCCTACAGCAGAAGGATTAGATTTCCTCCTGAGCTCCGCCTCTTGGTGTTTTGAAAACTCTGAGAACTCAAACACTTCACGTCTACCGAGACAGATGTGATAGAACCCCCCCAACCCCCCAAAGCGCAGAGCTAACAACAAAACATCTGCACAGTCGGGCTGAATAGCACATCTGCTGTTTTTATTATGGGGAAAAGACTGATTTCTGACTCTTGTTCGTTCTCTTTTTACTGCACAATGTGAAACTCAGGGGCAAAATGTGTAAAGCAGGTCTCTCTCGGTGGTATTAATTTCTCCCACACAAACCCCCTGCAATTCCTGCAATTCCTTAACCCACAGTGTAAATATCTCTGGATAGATCATAGAGGAGAAACCAGAGCATGTCCATGAAAACACATTTAAATAACATTTATATAGGATTAAATACTACAGTACAAAATATATCTATATTGATGAAATGTTTTAGGAAAATGCAATAATAATAATAATAATAATAATAATAATAATAATATTAATAATATTTTTATTTAGCACCTTATTCAGATGCATGACAATAAACATAATTCTGAATCTCATCTTTAGGACCACCTGAACGCATTCACACTAATCACAGTGTTTTGTTATGGACTGGAATACAATACCAGTGCTGTCACCTGTTAGACACAACTGTCTTCTAAAGTACCCCATCACATCACCTGAAATTCAGTCATCAATGTAGATAAAATTATTACACAATAAAGAATATTTATGGCTTCTTTTAAATAGTAATGTGTCATTTCTTTCCACTTTTATTTATATATAAAGCTGGTGAAATATTTCTACAAGGAAACCTCACAGGAATGTGTTTGGAAAAGCCTCTGGGTGCTGACCTTGGGTTAGCAGTCTGGGTAAGCTGTCTCTCTAAACAAAAGACTTTTGTGTTAAAGAGACAGTTAATGATCAATGTTTGAAAAGAAAACACCTGGGTATGTACATGAAGCTTTAATAAAACTAGTCATGTTCAAAGCAGTTTGTGTCTGTATTTAGTCAAATCAAGTCAGGTTTATTTGTATTGCGCTTTTTACAACAGACATTGTCTCAAAGTAGCTTTACACAAATCAACAGTGATGGTGAACGGTGTGAATTTGTCCCTGATGAGCAGCCGTGGCGACTGTGGCAAGGAAAAACTCCCTTAGATGTTATGAGGAAGAAACCTTGAGAGGAACCAGACTCAAAAGGGAAACCCATCCTCATCTGGGTGACATCAAGTGTGTGATCATAAATCTTTCAACAATACAGAACACTGGAGAGTGAGAACTAACATGATTACTGGAGTATGAGTTTATAAGTGATGTTCTTTCTGCAGTCTTATACAGTCTATATGGTTAGTAGCTCCGAGTTTTATAAGCTCAGCATTTGTGATCATCACAGATCCAGCATCAGCTTCTCCATGCCAGAGCCTTTAAACACTCCAGGAGGTCCAATGTCAAAACCACACATGTAGCGGGATCCAAATGGCACTGGTACGTCTCTAGATGGTTCGGGATGTTTGCGAGTTCGGCATCTACTTCTTCAAAGGTCCGTAATCATCAAGATGGTGGGAGGTGACTGAAGCTGGCCAAACCTCAGGGTGTCTCGGGATGGGGAGAGAAAGAGAAGCAGTGGAGAGGAATTAGCGTAGCTGCTGTTCATGATATTAACAGCACAAGTTGATAATGTGATGTGATCAGATGTTCTGGAGCACAAGGTTATGATGTGATGTGTGTTATGTGTAGGCTTTGCTAAAGACATACGTCTTTAATCTGCACTTAAACTGGGTGAGTGTGTCTGAGCCCCAAACACTGTTAGGAAGACTATTCCAGAGTTGAGGAGCTAAATGTGAGAATGTTCTATTACCTTTAGTGGACTTTGCTATTCTAGGAACTACTAGAAGCCCAGAGTTTTGAGATCTCAGGGAGCGTGACGGATTGTAGCGAGTTAAAAGACTGGATAGATATATGGGAGCCAAACCATTTAGTGGTTTATAAGTGAGAAGTAATAGTTTGTAGTCTATTCGAAACTTAACAGGAAGCCAATGTAGGGACGATAAGATCGGGGTTATGTGATCATATTTTCTTGACCTTGTAAGAACTCTTGCTGCGCATTCTGAACTAACTGAAGCTTGTTTATTAATGATGCAGGACATCCACCTAGTAACGCATTACAGTAGTCTATTCTGGAGGTCATGAACGCATGGACGAGCTTCTCTGCATCCGATATGGACAACATATTTCTTAACTTAGAAATATTTCTAAGGTGAAAGAAGGCTGTTTTAGTAACTTGATTGATATGATTTTTAAAAGACAAGTCGCTCTAAAATAACTCCCAGGTCTTTTACCGTTGAACTAGTGGTTACAGAACATCCGTCTAAATGCAGGTTGAGATGCTGGAGCTTCTGTGTACTAGTTTTTGGGCCGATGAGCAAAATCTCAGTCTTATCAGAATTTAAAAGTAGAAAGTTATGGGTCATCCAATCTCTTATTTCCTTAACACACTCAGTTATCCAAGTTAATTGAGCTGTATCACCTGGTTTAGATGAGATATATAGCTGAGTATCATCAGCATAACAATGGAAGCTAATTCCATGCCTTCTAATAATATTTCCTAACGGAAGCATGTATATTGTGAAGAGTAGGGGTCCTAGAACTGAACCTTGCGGCATGCCATAATTTACTTGCATTAGCCTGGATAGCTCTCCAGTTAAATCTACGAAATAGTAACGATCGGACAGGTAGGATTTAAACCAGCTTAACGCCTGTCCCTGAATGCCGATGTAATTTTGTAAGCGATTTAGTGTAACCCCTTAGTGTATATCTGTCTTTGTGAGAAATGCAGTGTGCAGGCTGATCAGTAAACGTGTGCAGGCTGATCAGTAAACGTGTGCAGGCTGATCGGTAAATGTGTGCAGGCTGATCAGTAAACGTGTGCAGGCTGATCAGTAATCTGATGTAAGGAATCTGTACATTACTCAATGATTTTATTAAACACAAGATAATTGTATACAACATTACAATGATTGTTATCACTGGACTTGTTGACTGTTAGATTAAAGTGCAGTGTATCAAAAACACAAAACAGTCCAAGTATTGGGTATAAAGGAATATCTTATGTTTGCTAAGTAAACAGTCACAGAAATCGGTCCCTGGAACTCTAAAGTATTGTTGCTATCATGCACGTGCCAGTCCCGGGATATTAGCTGTAATGTTTTGCTAATGGGACGACGTTACCATTCAATACTAAATAAAAGCAAATGCTCTGACTGCTTGTGTGAACTGACACTGAGGCAAAGTGCTTGAAGAACTTGTTGTTAATGGGCACAGGCTCACCTTCATCTATATCATGACTCATCATACACACACTAGTCTTGTATAGAAATATAAGGAAAGAGTGTTGAGTACATAGGGTAAAAAAAAAAAAAAAAAGCCCATCAATGTGGTCACACCTGTAATCAGGTAGATAAGAGAATCATTACTCCAAATGAGTCAGGACAGCAGATTTAGTTGATCACAAGAGATATTCATTTACTTTAGATAATTATTGTCACTTTCTGTAGTTTTTTGCAGTATCATATGAACCAGAGACTTTTGCACCACCGAGAGCATCAGGGGAGCAAAGCCTAACCTTGCCATTGGTGTCTATTTGTTTTGTAAGTGTCCCTTTAACTTCTTGGAGGATGTTGCCCCCACTTTGGTCTCTTGAGCTTCACATTGGTGGTCACTCCCATGAATTGAGAATATCTTTTTTTTTTTTTTGGCTTCCCAGGACAACCCGTATGGGATATTAGAGGGGTTGCTCTGTCAGGATTATGGACTGAGACTAAATTTCCCAGCAGCCACTGAACCCTTCACGCACAGGAGTCACGCAGCATTTATGTTTACAGCTCACACGTTATCACACTACGAATCCAGACATTGATTTTTTGTATGCATTTTAATAGCTTTTTATCAGTGCATGTGAAAAATGAAAATGACATCAAAGTTAGTAGTAACTATAAGCAAAATGATCAAAAAGAATTGAGAAAAAAATGAAACTGATGATGTTGAAAATGCTTGGTTTAAGTGCAGTAGAGCCTGTTAACACGTAGAATGTCGGTGGGGCTCATCTCAGGGGCACCTCCAACAGAAACATTATTGTCTGGTATGGGGATGATGGTCGGTTTGTTGTCGCTGGAAAAAGCACACCTGGACCAACAAAGTATATATACATTTATAATTGTGCACTTAAATATATAATAATAAAAAGAAATAAATTACCTTGAATAGTGCATGACAGAATTGTAGTCATATGGAGTGTTCAAATTGTTGGTGTCTTCTATATCAAAATTTCTCACTTTTTCTGTAAATATATGAATCACACAATTACACTTTTGACTGCATTATCTTCTTCTTTTGTGTGAGCAAGTTCATCAGAAAAGTTATAAATAATAATATTATAAAAATGCCATGTAATTCTATCACACCATAAAGCATTGTGATTACCAGCAGTCGTGTTCAACCCTTTTAACAAGACTCAATATTTTTATAAATAGTATGCCTTAAAAATAAATACAAGGATAATAAAATCTACATGAGAGTTTCAGATATAAAAAAAGTGCTTTTTGAGGGAATGAATTTCCTGCTTTGCTCACCAGGCTTGACATTTTGGAAAAGGATTTTGACGTGTTTGTCACGATCACTACGGCTCTGCTCATGCTTAAAGCCAAGAGCATGGAGAAGCTCATGTTGGACCGTGTGATAATAAATACAGGAATTTTTTTTTAGGGACAAAATCTGCTTTTCAGGCCTCCGACCCACTGAAGAGAAGCACCTGCACAGCAAAGAAAAAAATGCTCATAACAGCTTTTATTACACGAGAACAGGACGGAATGGAATAGAATTAGAATCAAGAATAGAATTGTAGGCATACCCATCTCCTGAGATTATATCAATGTATTGCTCCTCATTGGTACGAGGTATGAATCGGATACAGGTGGACTTTTGGAAAGAGTCCAGTCCACTCTGGATAACGCTTCTTTCAGAGGAAGCTGTCAGGATGAGAGAAACGTGTCAAAAGAAAGCCAATGGATTTCCGACACATCTTCCTTTAAATCCAGGTAAACGTGATACTCACAATACTCATTGGAAATGACGTAAGGCACATAAACATTCCCATCTCGGCTCCTGGGCCACTTGCAGCCATGAGAAGTACATGGAGCTGCATTCTGGAGTCCAGTGTACACCATTATGTCACCATGCATGATGGTGAAATCACCATTTAACTTTCCTGTTCAGTAGAACATAACTTAGTGTATGCATTTTTATTCATTTATTAGTTTGTTTATCTTTAATATAATCAAAAACCAGAACATTAGATCTATTAAACATACAACTTCTAACTTGTAAGTGAACGCCAACATAAACACCAAAAAAAAAAAATAATAATACACATTTGTGTTAATTTCCTCCAATAAAATGCTAATGTTGAATTCATAAGCGAAACTTTTAGCATTGCTAAAATGGTACTGGGTTGTGGAGGTATGATAAAAGTTGATTTAAAAAAATAAAAGAGTTCTTATTTATATTCATTCAAACCCAACAAATGATATATGGTTATAAAATAATATTAACAATATTTAACTCCACAATCAGGAGCCTTCATTTTTAGTAGAGCACATAAGGGCTTTTATTTACATTTATTATGCATATGCACAAATATATATGCTGAGTTACAATAAGTATGAATACATTTTAATGAGGTTTTGTGTTGAATCAGTTTCATGTGTTTCTCTTTCTTACCAACATTCTCGTTGGCTCTTTCGATTATGGCAGAAACCGACATACCATCAGGCATTGCTGTCAACTGAAATGGAATTAACATAAGTATTATTAAAAGGTAAAATCAGCAAAGATGAAACATTTTCGAAACAAAACAGATAAAATCATTAAAATTGTGAATCTTACCAATCTCCTCAGAGGTCACATTACCAAACGCCTATTTGTGAGATGACATTTTTATTAAGAACATATTTATATACTTCATATTGGCCTTTTTAGATTGTATTTTTTTTATTACTCATAATGTCTTTAATGTTGTTAATATTTCTGTAACTCACCCTAATGGAACGACTCTGAACACTGATGCTGAGCAGGAGCAGGACGATGCCTTGTATCAGGTACATGATGAAAGTGTAAGTGTATCAGCACTGAGAGTGGAGAATGTGCTGCAGAAGAACAGATTAAATACTCTCAAGTGTTTCTCACTTCCTTTTCACACAAAGCAGCTTCTCTTTCTAGAAAATCTTTCGCAAAGTCCAAAACATGTTTTTCTTGGTATTTAGAAAACCTTAAGAGGAACCAGACTCAAGAGGGAACCTCATCCTCATCTGTCCATCTATTACAGATAAACGATGTTGAGGTGCAGTGATGAAGATCAGATGCAAACTGTAGTCCTGAATCAGTGTAGCAGACTGTTGATATTAACTACAGTCCAAATCCTCAAAATGTTCATTTAAACAACTGAACTCTCTCTCTCACACACACCACACACACACACACACACTCACACACACTCACACACACTCACACACACTCACACACACTCACACACACTCACACACACACTCACACACACTCACACACACACTCACACACACACTCACACACACACTCACACACACACACACATACTTACACACATACTTACACACAACTGTGTGACTGATCTGCACAAACCGGACTCAACACACATTATACACTTCGCATACACATTATTCAGTACCACTCACACTAATCATTACCACAAAATGTTTACATGCCGTTTTTTGCACATCTTCGGTGATTTGTTCTTTTGCACAATAATCTGACTTTTTTTTGATTGCTGCTATTGTTGAATTGCACAATCCTGTTTACATTTTTCTGTTTACATGTTTCTGTTTACATGTTTCTGCTACTGTGCACCTTATCTCGTTAGGACAGGTTTACTGGCGGAGCTATTTTGTGTTTTGTGTATTGTGTATTGTCCTGCGCTGTCTTGTGTTGTCTTTTTGCAGTGTTTGCACCAGTTGCACAAATGCACTTTATGTGGCGAGGATTCTTTCCACTAGTTGTTGGCCCTGTGTTTTTCTGTTTCTGTGATTGTTGTTTTATGTTGTTTTATAGCACCTGGGTTCTGGAGGAACATTGTTTCATCTCACTGTGTACTGCATCAGCTATATATGGTTGAAATGACAATAAAACCTACTTGAACTTGAACTTGAACTTGAAATCATGGATCTCAAGGCTGTAGATTATAAACATATCCAGCTGCACAGAGTCGCCTCCAGTCTTCATCATCCAGAGGCAGACCAGGACATAGAGTGTGCAGATCTGTGGAGAAGAGAGGAGCAGGAACAGTGATCACTGGAACCCCGAGGCATGTTTATCAAGAGAGAAAGAGAGAGAGAGAGAGAGAGAGAGAGAGAGAGAGAGAGAGAGAGAGAGAGAGAGAGAGAAGAGGGGTGACAAAGAGAGAGAGAGAGAGAGAGAGAGAGAGAGAAGAGGGGTGAGAGAGAGAGAGAGAGAGAGAGAGAGAGAGAGAGAGAGAGAGAAGGCAGAGAGAGAAGAGGGAGTGACAGAGAGAGAGAGAGAGAAGAGAGAGAAGAGAGAGGAGAGAGAGAGAGAGAAGCATTTAGCATTGAGGAGAGAGGAGAGAGAGAGGAGAGAGAGAGAGAGAGAGAGGAGAGAGAAGCATTTAGCATTGAGAGAGAGAGAGAGAGAGAGAAAAAAGAGAGAGAGAAGAGAGAAGAGAGAGAGAGAAGAGGGAGAGAGAGGAGGAGAGAGAGAGAGAGAGAGAGAGAGAGAG
>JBCEWE010000063.1:309932-318220 GCA_039877035.1 Silurus lanzhouensis | reverse complement strand
TTCTTTGTAAGTATGTTTGTCCCTGATGAGCAACTGTGGCAAGGAAAAACTCCCCGAGATGGCATAAGGAAGAAACCTTGAGAGGAACCAGACTCAAGAGGGAACCCATCCTCATCTGGGTTGCACCAAATGTCCATTTGAAGCATATATACAAAGTTGCGGGGTGCAGTGATGATGATCAGAAGCAAACTGCACTCCCGAGTCAGTGCAGCAGACCGCTGACACCAACTACAGTCCAATCCATCCTCAAAGCCACCGTTCTACTCCGGAAAAGAGAGAGAGAAGAGAGAGAGAGAGAAGAGAGAGAGAGAAGCTTTAGCATTGAGAGAGGAGAGAGAGAGAGAGAGAGAGAGAGAGAGAGAGAGAGAAGAGAGAGAGAGAGAGAGAGAGAGAGAGAGAGAGAGAGAAGCATTTAGCATTGAGAGAGAGAGAGAGAGAGAGAGAGAGAGAGAAGAGAGAGAGAGAGAGAGAGAGAGAGAGAAGCATTTAGCATTGAGAGAGAGAGAGAGAGAGAGAGAGAGAGAGAGAGAGAGAGAGAAGAAGCATTTAGCATTGAGAGAGAGAGAGAGAGCGAAGAGAGAGAGAGAGAGAGAGAGAGAGAAGGATGTGGATATTAAGTCTCCTTATTGTTGTATAAAAGGTAAAGACACTGTACAGTGTGATCAGGGTGAAAGTAGGAACAAGACTCACTGTAGCAGCAGAACTAAAATGGAGAAGCAGAAGGAAACACAGACATGAGGATCTCTGGGATAAGAGACGACCCACCACACCACCATCAACAAACCTGAGTGAACGTGTGAGAGTGAGGAGACGACAACATCCAAATATCCCAGTTCACCAAACACTCCATAACCATGATCCCTCCAGATCTGCTCCTTTACCTCACAAACACCTACTGACTAAAGACTCCACTAAATAAATAAGTTTTCAGCCTCGACTTGAACACTGAGACTGTGTCCGAGTCCCGAACACTGATTGGAAGGTTGTTCCATAACTGTGAAGTTTATAAGAGAAACATGCCTAATCCTGTGATTCCTATGCAGGAGACATTTGCAGGAAATGTAACTCAGAAGTATTACTGCCATTCTTATTGTTCTTTGTTTATGATGATGGAATTTCTGAGACTGGTAAGATTTCTCATTTTATGGGCTTTTTTACTGGAAATGTGGTGTCCTGGGCTGTAATAGTTTGGGATGGTGGAGAGCACGTAACCATGAATGCTCAATAGTCTAATAGTTTAAGCGAGTGTTTGATCTGGGGACAGCAGATTGTGCGTTTAGAAGTAAAATGTTTGTGAAATGCAGAATCTCTCGACCCGTATTAAAGTGTGAAATCACTTCCTTTAGCCAGTGGGTTTTTTCCAAGTGTGTGTACATGCCTGAAAAACCATTTGATTATCATGCGACAGTATCTGCAGTTTTGGACTGTCCATGTTAGGATACATGAATAATTGTATTTTAGTGCCATAATGACCGGAATAGATTCACAGAGTATTCACACTATGTGGCGTAAATACATTATAAAGCATTAAAAAAACGTGTTCCAGAATTGTTTAAAAAAAAATTGTTATTGTGGTCACATTGTGCAAGATTAGTTGTGTTAACGTTTGCCTGTAAGTGGTGGCCAACTTTCAATTATTTACTGTAACATGGCTGATTACTGTAACATGGGGTTGAGAAACCTGGTCTCAAACTAACACCTTCTAAGGAAGTTTTTTTTTTTTTTTCAATTCTGGGGACAATGTAATCAATACTCAAACATAATACACTAAAACAAAATGGAACTTCAGCATAGAAAACATTTAAATGCAATTGATCTAAAAGCCTCTGCTCTCGTTGTTCCTTAATTCCTGAGCTTTGTTCTTCAAGAAATGAACTCTTATTAAAGTCATAGAATTCAAGAAGATATCAATTATAGAAAAATGCAGAACGTGTGTGACTATCAGAAATCAACCAAAAAATAAATAAAAGAAAAGAAAATCCTGAATGAAAACTACATCAAGAGGGAAAATAGGAACATGTTAAATACAGTGGACCCCGGTTATGTCGATGTCGTAGGGGGTCACCAAAAAGCATCGAGGTAACCGATGATGGAGATAAACGAAAATCAAAATGGCGGCAGTATATTAACGTGCTTGAAATTTCTTTATGTACATGATGTGCGTTAATAAATGAGAAAGTGCATGCACGTGTTTTTGAAGTTTTTTTTACACAACAGCGTTGCTGCGATTTGTTTGATGAAGTCATGCTATAAAAATACATACAGTACATGTTTATCTGTCAGGAATCCACCTGCCACGCCCCCTTCGGCCCCCTTCAGCGTGTCAGGTGTTTTCTCGGCCGCTTTCTCTGAAGCTCTCGGCTTCAATCGTGCACATATGGTGCTCGTTTATCATCATCACCAGCTCCTATTTAAACTTCCACACTCTCACTGTCCGTTATTGTTGGTATATGTTGGTTCACGGCGGTCGTTGTTATCGCGCATGCGTATCCCGGTACGTGTCTTCACACCGGCACTCTCTCAACGGCTGCGCTTTTCTTCCCAAAGCCGCACCGCGCCCCTACTAACACTACTATCACTACTATCACTACAAACACTACTAACACTACTAACACTACTATCACTACTATCACTACTATCA
This sequence comes from Silurus lanzhouensis, assembly GCA_039877035.1. NCBI lineage: Eukaryota > Metazoa > Chordata > Actinopteri > Siluriformes > Siluridae > Silurus > Silurus lanzhouensis. The sequence continues at coordinate 315,579 of JBCEWE010000063.1, read as the reverse complement.
CTACAAACACTACAAACACTACAAACACTAGCACTAACTAACAGCAGAGATTCACCAGTATACAATACAACTGTCAGGGTGCGAGCGAAAACAGAAGGCGGAAGCCAGAGTACAGCTCGCTCGGGTTTTAATACCAGTGTGAGGGAGAGAGAGAGAGAGACACGAGCGCACACACACACACAATCACAAGCACAAGCACACGGCAGTCCTACGGCTGAGAGAGTCCGAGGTGCGCTGGCTGACCCGAGATGCGCGGGGAGGTGACGCGCAGCCGGTACGGGATGGTGGAGTCCGAATGAAACGGCAAACAAATAACCCATGCATTCAATGGCACGTAGAGTCCAAAACATACAATAACGAACGGGGAGTGGAAGTGAATGGAGAGCTTATATAGAAGCAGGGTGGAGTGATGAGGAGCTTCAGGTGTGCGTGATTTTGCCTGGAGCTCCAGAGAGAGAGGAGGCATGAGTGATGATGAGCTCCAGGTGTGCGTGATTAAACCCGGAGCTCCAGGGAGAGCGGAGGCATAGAGAGCCACCAAAGGGGGCGTGGCAGGTGGATCCCTGACAACAACACCTGTAGCAGCTGTAAGACTTGATTTTTCCGCCACTTCCGCGAGTTCTTCTGCAGCTGCACCGAGATAACCGACATTAAATGGCAAATTTTCCCCCCCTTGTGCTCGAGATATTAGGGTTTGGCGACATAACCGCTAAAAATGCTTAGAAAAAGCGAGAATTTGGCGATTCCACTTCAAAAACGTCGACCTAATAGGGTTGTCGAGGTAACCGAGGGCGAGATAACCGGGTTCCACTGTATTACATATAAAACTGATTCACTTTGAACTTTTCTCCACATTCAACACAAAAATCTAATTTTTTAACAAAAACAGTTAATGAGAGGTGAGTAAGAATCTAAAGTATCTCAAATAAACCTGCACACATCCACACAGATTTCACTTCTCACCTTCAAATTTACTCATAATAGATATTTTATGTCCCATTTGTATCAGTTCATCTTCTCAGCAACTTCACAACTTATATTTGAAATATTTTATATATTTTTTTATGTTTTCAGCAACTTGACAATTGTGAACTTTAATGCCGTAATCATACATCAAGATGCGGTACTTATTTTATATCGTTCCACTTCATGCATGTGAGGATTAAATGAATTTCATGTATCATGCATTAAATGAGTTCCATGTGCTATGTTTGGGCAAAGATCTCATTTATCTTCATATTATCTACTGTAAGTAGTAAAATACATCATGCAGATGCACTGGGACACATCATCAGGGGACAGGAAGGTGTCTTGCTTTTAATCCAGAGGTGGAGGTTTGCAGGCTCCAATTAAAAAGCTTACCAAGGCTCTTAACTGGCTGTTTGGTGATGGATGGTATGTTGGCTCCATTCAACAAACTGAAATGGAACTTGTCCACCACTTTCCCCATTTTGAGCACGAAGGACCCTGATTTTGCTGGTTTAAAACTCATCCTTGCCCAATTAATGAGATTCTCTAACCATTAGAGAATCCACCTACTACCCAGATGATGTGATCCATAAAGGCTCTTGATGGGGACTGTCACACTCCAGTTTTCATCACAGGGTCTCTACACTCTACCTCTGCTGATTTGACAATCATATTCATGGTGAGGGTGTGCGGTATGGATCCATACGCATTAGCAAGGTCCAACAGTAACACAGTAAAGTCTCCTCTCTCTTCTCAAACCTCCTTAATGAGTTTTATAATCGCTCCACTGTGCTCCAAACAGCCAGGCCCTCCCGGAATACCACCCTTCTGCACAGAAGTATCAATATAATTGTTCTTCAGGAGGAACTCGGTTAGTTGTTGCGACAAGATACTGAAAAGCATCTTGCCTTCAACACTCAACAGACTACTGTTATTTTTTATATAACTCTTATTTATTTATTTATTTATAACCTTTGACTTGACCATAGACTAAAAAAGTTTAAGCAGAAAGGTAATGAGCTTCAAAATTATTGCTTCAAATATTGCTACAACTACTTCCTTTTTAACTTCCTTTATAATATCTGACTCAATATGCATGTTACTGAGTGCCTCGCAATGGTGATAAAAGCTTTCACAGATTAGAGTTTAGCATTAGCATGATCCTTCTTATTTTTAGGGACGATTTGAGGTTCTAAGAACAAAATCTATAACATATTATTATTATTATTATTATTATTAAATGTGCACTGAGGGGCTCCTTGATCAAAGTGTCTCAATCATAGATCTTTGTACATCCTGCACCAGATATTTTAAAAATGTTCAGTTAATGAATATTGGTGGTGATGAACAACTTCACCTGGAACAAACCTATAATTTAGTGCTCTATGAGGTTTGTAAAAAAAACAAAAACATTTTGAAACAACAACACATCAGTAAAAATCTTCTTACAGCCTGTAACCTATTGGACTGACCTCCAGTGGCAATTATCCTAAACTTTTCCTGATAGCAGTGGTGGAAGTCACACACTTGAGCCATGCACATGCAACCTCCCCATGCTCAAAGAAAAGACTGGGACAAAGCTGGAGATGTAGAAGATTGCAGCAACTTCTGGGATGGCTGTCAGCCTCCACCTGCTCCTGCTTCAAAGTTTCCCTGCTGCTGGTTTTCAAGTTTTCAAACTCAATTCAAGGATCTTGGGATTTGGTTTTGGCACCACTCTATAGAACCCTGGTGGGAACACTCTGTAAGATGGGCAGAACATTAACTGTGCAAAGGCTGTTTTTATATCATGCTTTTCAGAACACTGCTTCAACTCAACACTCCTTAAAGTTAATCTTTAAACTGCAGCCTTAAAAAGACCATCTAGAGAATTGTGCAATCAGTTCAGACTAATCCACAGTTCATAACAATCCAGTTCACAGCAAACATGGTGAGCTACAATGATGGCTGTTCCAAACTGCTCTCCACAGAGTGCTCACTCACTACCCAGCACACACTCTTAATGGCTCTGTTGATGGCATATTGCAATATGATTAGTTGAAGGTTCATTGGCTAAAACTCAAATGTTCTTATATTAAAAGTTGGGGTTCAATCCCTCGTGATGCCCAGTTGCCATTTTGGGCCCCTTAACCCAAAAGGCCAAATGATCTCTGCTGCAGGGGTTCTTTATTGTGGTTGACATTAGTTTCCTAACTGGGATATGTGAAAAAACAGATTTTCACTGTAATGCAATGTATATGTTATAAATAACATCGTCTTCATCAAACACACTTCCTAATTATGCTCTCAGTTTGTTTTTGTGCTGTAATTTTGTGCTGATTTATTGTGATTTTTAACCTGTTTACTGTTTATGTCTCTGCCTTGCCTGCTTTCATCTGTCCGTTTTTTGCCAGAGTTTTGCCACGTTTTTAACCTCAGGTTAAAATAAAATAAAATTAGGTTTATTTGTAACCTTAGTGCTTTTTTTTTACATTGTGGCGTTAATATTGCTGTTTTCAATAAAGATGCAGATTGTGCTTTGGTAAACTCGCATTAGCTTTTAGCCTTCTACATTTATCAAAAAAGAGAGCATTCTTTTTTATTTTATAGATGCCATGTGTTTCAGGGTCATGGAAATAGTCACATTTTGCTCAATTCTGTGTCAAATGAAAAATGAATTCCAGAACAGAACTGAGAGAGCATCAAGGTTTAGTAGAAACTCCAAGCCAAAATAAACACAGATTTGAGAAAGTTTATATTCAGAGATGGGTCATGTACTTCACCCCCAGGCCTTCAGTGGTGTCCGATCCACCTCTTATTACCACCAATATTATACAGAAACACAGTATAACAGAGCACTGCATCACAGACAGTGTGAATGAGTGTTTAAAAGCCTGCAAGGGGCCTGGAATCTGTATGGAGAACAACTCCAACATATACAGATGCTGCACTGAAGAAATGCTCTGAAATAAATAATATCAACTATTTGGAATAAACTTATGGACGAAAAATATATATTTAGTAGAAAGTCAGTTATTCTGATAGAGTTCAGGACGGCAGAGAGGGTCTTACCGGCCCACCACTGGTGCCAGGGTTCTAAATGGGAGAAATACATGGGGTGTTATATCTGAATTGTGTTCCAGAAGGTTGGGAAAATTAAAACAGGTCTTCATTGCTGACCAAAAGGTCTCTATATGTACATGTGTGGATTTCGGTTATAAATATTATATTTTATACAAAATATAAATTTGAACTCATTTTTAGTTAAGATGTCACAACAATCAAAAATATATATTAAAATTTTACCGCAATGATTTAATATTGAAAAACCGAACCAAGTTATATTTTAGTAACAATTACATCAATATTTATTGAACATTATAGAGCTGATGTTGAAAATGATTGTTGTTGCATACAAAGACATGTTTTCAAGCAAGAAATAACGCTTTGAGCTTTTTATTCAACATGTTTCAGAAAAAGAGCTTTTTTTTTTGTTTGTTTGTATTTTTCTTTTAACAGTTTTTAATCTTTTAATTCTGCATGTGAAAATAAAATAAAAAACATTCCAGAAAAGCAGAAATGAGATAGCATCAAAAGTAGAAACTTCAAGCAAAATAATCTCAGATTTGAGAAAATGTTTTAAACTTTGCCATTTTTCTGTAAGCAGTTTGTGAAACACACTGATGATGTTCAGAAAGTGGCTCGTTTAACTGCAGTACAGTCTTTTAACACGTAGAATGTCATTGGCGCTCATTTTGGTGGCACGTCCGATGGAAACGTTTTTGTCTGGTTTAGGGATGATGGTTGGCCGGTCGCTCTTGGAGAAAGCATATCTATACCAATAAAAAGTATGTTTACAATTATGACTGTAAGCTTAAATATGATGTGAAAAAAGAAATAGAATAATACTTTACCTCTCAAAGTGCATGACAGAATTGTAGTCATACGGAGTTTTCAAATTGTTGGTGAGCTCTATTTGAAAATTGTCCACTTTATCTGTGAACATATGAATCATCTAACAATCATATAACAATATTATTCATTGCATTTCTCAGTGTTGGAAATCACTTGTTATGTGATTTTCAACACTGCACATGTTTTCCACGTGAGTTTACGCCTCGGTTGATTGAGAAACAGAATGTTTCGAGTTTCCAGATGCCATGAACACAACATTAACAGTCTCAGCTTAATGTCAAAATAAACCAACATTTAATAATAAAAAAGAAGAAACTTTATTAATGAGAAATAAGAAGTGAAATGCTTGCTCTGCTCACCAGGCCTAATATTTTTGTAAAGGATTTTGACGTGATTGTCACGGTCACTACGGCTCTGCTCATGATGAAAACCCAGAGCGTGAAGAAGCAGATGTTGGATGACATGACGGTAAACACATTCATTTATTTGTATGGACAAAACTTGCTTTCTACGAATGCATCCAATGTAGGAGAAGCACCTGTACAGCAGAGAAGAGATTCTCAAGACTGCTTCATCACATGAGACCTGGATAGGAGGTAAAGCAACTGTTTTTTTTTTTTTATTGTATCATCGGTAATTGTTTTGTTGTCATACCCATTTCCTGAGATTATATCAATGTAATTTGTTTCATTGCCGCGAGGTCTGAATTGGATACACGTCGACTTTCGGAAGGATTTCATTGCACGCTGGATAACACCTAATTCAGTGGGTGCTGTCAGAAAGA
>JBCEWE010000063.1:134932-307432 GCA_039877035.1 Silurus lanzhouensis | reverse complement strand
GTTATATTGCCTTAGAATAATATTGTTCAGTTTAGTTTAAAGATCATAAAAAATTAGTAGAAGGCCGGTGTATTATGTAATGATACATGGCAGTATTCGGGTAATGGAATGTTTAGAGGATAATAGACAAGGTGATTTGTGTAATGTTATTAGTAATGGCTTATATTTGAAAAATATTTGTATTAATATGTTATCTGTATGAGCTGTTCATATAGAGCTGGTAATATTCTTATATCTGTTTTCACTTTGCTGCTTTCTGATTATTGTTGCCTCCTGTTGGGTATTTAAAGTTGGTTGTAAATAGGGTTAGGGATCAATAAGTGTTTCACTTCAGCCTAAACCCCTTCAGTCACTGCTGTACTATAAATGTTTTACATGTTTACATGCGGTCTTTGCACCTCCTTGCTGCTGTTTTTTGCACTACATTGCTCTGTTCTGTTGTACTTTTTCCTGGGTATAGTTTTTACATTTCTCCTCACACAGTACTGTATATTTAAGTACAGTAGGTTTACTAGTCGGCGCTATACTTGGTTTTTGTCTTTTGTCTTGTCTTGTGTTGTCTGTCTGCACTCTGTCTGTCTGTACTGTTCTTTTGTTTGCACTGTTTGCACCAGGCTGCACTCGATGCACTTTATGTTGTTTTGTTGTTTAGTGTAGCACCAGGGTTCCGGAGGAACGTTGTTTCGTTTTTACTGTGTACTGTGTACCACTGTGTATAGTAAAAATGACAATAAAAGCCACTTGACTTGACTTGACTTGACTTGACTAAACATTCTGTTTGTGTATGTTGTTATGTTTGAATGAATGAAGAAAAAATAAACTAACTAACTAAACTAACTAAAAATTATATATATTAAGTTTATATTAAGTGTGTAATCTTGAGTACCAGTGTAGATTTATTCATTACTAGAGACTCAAAGCACTTTAGTACGTCGCTCTGGATAAGGGCGTCTGCTAAATGCCGCAAATGTACATGTAAATGTAAAATTACTCTAAATATTTATTCAATTATTTTATAAAATACGGGCAATAGTTAATTTTAATTAATAATAGTTAAAAAAAATTAAGATATTTATTAAATCAAGACCGGATGTTGTAGAAAAGAAATCAACAAGAATGACTCAGATTAGCAACATGTGAGGAAAAGGACAGTTGAAAGTGACCTGGAGATGAATCACCTGGAATGACCAGCAGTTCAGTTTTGCTGGGATTGAGTTTCAGCTGATGAGCAGTCGACCATAAGGATATGTCCACCAGACATGCAGATATCTGAGCAGAAGCTGTGGCTCCAGAGTGGAGTGTCATCAGCATAGAAGAAAACCCATGTGAGGATATAACCACCAAAAAAGTGAGTATGAAGAGAGAGAAAGAAAGGACCATATATTTAGCCTTGTGGGACACCGGTGCCTGCATGTCAAGCCCTCCATGTTACCTGATATGAGTGACCTTTTAGCCTTCTAGGTAGGAAGCAAACCATTTGTGAGAGTCTTATGATTGACTGTGTCAAATGCAGCTGAAAACTTTTAAACCAGACTGGTTGGGATCTTGGAGGTTGTTCTTAAAGAGATAGACAGAGAGTTTTTATAAACAATGCATTTCACACTTTTAGAAAGAAAGGTTATACTGGTCTGTAGTTGTTGAAGTCTGAAGGATAGCCTTAGCAGTAATAACCCTTGCTCTCTTGAAGGTAGTTGGTACATTGCCAGATGCTTTAAATCTATTGAGGTTTTGTGGTGATGAAGGTCTTGTAAGATGGTATGGAGCATAGTGGAAGGGCAGGTGGATGGATTGGAGAAATTGTAGTATCTCTTCTGCTGCTACGATTGAGAAATGTGAGTCTTGAGCCACTTATCACAATTCTACAAAGCATTGTGAAGGAACGTATGAGTCATGTTTTTCAGTGTCTGAGTAAATCATTTGACCAGCCCATTCATCTATATGTAATACCCTAATATTGCAGCATTGCGTGAAGTGTATGGTTGTGCAGAGTCGTATATTGCGCTGCAAGAAACATTTTTCTCTCGGCGGCAGCGCGAAGCAGAAACATTATTGGAGTTCTCCTTGGTATTGTTGAGTCTTTTTGAGAGGGTAAAAAGCTAGTCGCCACGTGAAGTTTTAAATGGTGATTTCATTGTGCGAGATCAATTTGTTGAATAAGTTTTAGATAATGCGCTTCGTAGAGAATTAAAACAACTGATACGATGTCAGCCCACTGTAACGTTGCTAGAGGTTCGGGGAGAAGTGATTCGTTGGGAACGAGAGGGATTGCCAGGGGGTGCTAGGGGTAGAAGTCAGTCGGTCCCCCTGGTGAGCGGAATCCAGTATGAGGTCCGGGAAAGTCCAGAGATAGGTTGGGCTCAGGGAAGTCGTACATCTGAGTTAAATGAGCTACGAGAAATGCTGCATCGGCAGCAGCAGCAGTTAGATTTGCTTACCCAAACTATCGCCCGGAGTCAGACTACCTTTTCCCAAGGTTGTGCACCTCGTCCAGCTCAATTGATCTGTCGACGGTGTCAACAACCGGGTCATTTTGCAATAGAGTGTGATGGGGAGCGTCTCCCCTCTCGCCCTCTGCCATGCCCAGTTGTTGCCCCTTCGACTGGTGAACCAAGGTCCTTGCCTGGCCTTAACCGTTCGGAAAACTAGCGCCTACCGAGCTGTTGAGCCACAGTTCGGTAGGGAGTGTGCGTGGCTCTCGTATTGTTAATAAGATTGCTCCCCGTTTAGTGTCCTCATGTCCACACCTTGTTGTAAATATTGGGGGGGTTTCATTGCCCTGTCTGGTAGATACTGGTTCCATGGTGTTTACCATCACGGAATCTTGTTTCCGGTTACGGTTTGAGCCTTGGGGCCCGGATCGTTTACAGTCATGTCAACAATTCCGTATATTGGCTCTCGAATTGGATATTGAATTGTGTGGTAGTAAAATCCCCAATTGTGGTGTGTTGGTGGTCCATGATCCTCTGGGCAGTGGCACAGACACGCCTGGTATTTTGGGCATGAATGTGCTTAGTCGTTGTTATCGGGAGCTGTTCGGTCGACACGGATCCAATTTATTCGAGTTGCCAGGTGTGGTCGAGGATGAAAATATGACCCAGGTATTTCAAAATTGCCAACAAGTTGTCCGCGCTGCTGACCGTGGGAATAACGTAAAGGTAAGGGGGGCGTAGGGTATGCCGCATTTTTGGCGGCACTTTGACGTTTGTCACGGCCACCTGTTCCTCCTTGTTTGCTGGTAAGACCATGTTGTTTGAGCCCACCGAGACCGGTTTGCCTGCGGGACTATTGGCTTTACCCTCTTTAGTACAGGTGAGAGGGGGGACTGTCGCGGCCCCTGTCATAAATGTCGGTACCGTCGACGTAGTATTGTATCCCACTACGGTTATTGGAATGCTAAGGGAGGTATATTTAGTTTGGCTACCAAATGGATTGACCGAGGTCTCAACCGTGATCGCGCAGGTGGCCTCTTGTGATACATCGGATATGTTGGTGCAGATAGAGTCGGTTGATTTAGGAGGACTGTCGGTCGAGGAACAGGAGCAGGACCTGGGTTGTACCAACTTACTCTCCCACGAGATCCCCCTAACCGACGACATTCCAGTTCGGCAGCGGTACCGACGTATTACACCATCCGAGTATGAAGTGGTTAAGACCCACATCAGTCAGTTGTTAGACTCACAAATCATCCGGGAGAGTTGCAGCCCATACGCCTCCCCCATCGTGTTAGTTAAGAAGAAGGACAGTAGCTTACGCATGTGCGTAGACTACCGTCAGCTTAATTCCAAAACGCGGAAGGATGCGTTTCCGTTACCTCGGATTGAGGAGACGTTGGATTCATTGACCGGTGCCCACTGGTTTTCCACTTTAGATCTAGCCAGTGGGTATAACCAAGTTCCCGTCTCTGAATCCGACCGTCCCAAGACTGCCTTTTGCACGCCATTTGGGTTATTCGAATGGAATCGGATGCCGTTTGGTTTGTGCAATGCGCCAAGTACGTTCCAGCGCCTGATGGAGCGGCTCTTTGCGGTTAGAGCGGTTAAGGATGGTGCTGAGCGGTGTGGTCTCCACAATGTGAGGAGTCATTTCAATCTTTGAAGCGAAAGCTTACCACTGCACCAGTGTTGGCTTATGCAGACTTTACACGGCCTTTTATATTGGAGGTTGATGCCAGCTATGCAGGGCTTGGAGCTGTGTTGTCGCAGGAAGTTGAAGGGAAGGTTAGACCCGTTGCATACGCTAGCCGCGGTCTTCGGCCTGCAGAACGGAATACGGCCACTTATAGTTCGATGAGGCTCGAATTCTGGGCCATGGCTGAGAAATTTCGTGAATATCTGTTGGGACATAAGTGTGTCGTACGTACGGATAACAACCCACTAAGTCATCTGGCTACAGCCAAGTTAGGTGCTACCGAGCAAAGGTGGGTTGCTGAGTTGGTTGCCTTTGATTTTGTGATTTAGTACCGGGCGGGCAGAACCAATCAAAATGCCGATGCGCTGTCGCGATTAACAACTGTGCAATCGGAGGCTGACAGTAGTGGGCAGTCAGGGGCTGTGGTGCCTGAGCTTTTGCGGCGAGCAGTGATCGTAGTCCAAGCGGAGGTTACCACTTTGCATGCGATGCAGGCTTGGCCCAGTCGCTCGGCACCTGATATTAGCACTTTACAGCAGGTGGACCCAGTGGTTGGGGAAGCCTTGAGGTTTTGGCAGCAAGGGCAGCGCCCAGGCCCTCAGGAGCGACGGACTCTTGCTAAGCCAGTGATTACACTTCTCCGGCAATGGGACCGGTTAGTAGAGCAAGAGGGCCTATTATATCGTAGGGCTTCCCAGCCCGATGGAGGGGAGACGGTGCTTCAGGTTGTCGTGCCAGTTTCTTTACAGCCAGAGGTGTTAACTTCTTTACATCAGCAGCATGGACACCAAGGTGTTGAACGGACTTTGGAGCTGGTCCGGCAACGCTGCTACAGGCCAGGTATGTCCGCAGATGTGGCTCAGTGGGTTCAGAAGTGCGAGCGGTGTCAACAAGCTAAAGATGTGGCACCAATTCCTCAAAGCTACATGGGCCACTTATTGGCATCTCATCCAAATGAGATTGTAGCCGTTGATTTTACTGTGTTAGAGCCGTCTCAGGCTGGGCAAGAAAATGTGCTTGTGATGACTGACGTTTTCAGTAAGGTAACGGTGGCAATTCCTACTTGGGATCAGCAGGCTAGTACTGTGGCCAGTGTCTTGGTAGAGAAGTGGTTCTTCAAATTTGGGGTTCCTGGTCGGATTCATTCCTGAGTCCAATTCTGAGTCCAGCCTGATTCAACAGTTGTGCAGCCTGTATGAGGTGGGAAGGTCACGCAGCACTCCATACCATCCGGCCGGCAACGGCCAGTGTGAGCGGTTCAATCGGACCTTACACAATTTGTTGCGGACCTTGCCCACCGATCGGAAGAGAGATTGGGCATCTTGCCTAGCCCAGGTGGTGTTTTGTTACAACACCACTCCTCACCAAGCTACGGGTGAGTCGCCTTTCTTTTTAATGTTTGGGCAAGAGCCAAGGTTGCCTATAGATTTCCTGCTCGGTTAGGTACGAGAGCCGGTGGCAGGTCAAGTCCACAGGTGGATAGAGGAGCATCAGGCACAGCTGCAGGTGGCGGTTGATGGTGCCCGGGAGCGGCTGCAGGCTGCGGCAAGCCGGCGTAAAGCAGGACATGATCAACGGGTAAAAGAGCTGCCGTTGTGGGAGGGCCAGTTGGTTTATCTGAGAGACTATGGGGTCCGGGGTCGACATAAGATGCATGATTTATGGAGCTCTACTGTATATCAGGTGGTTAACCGTTCCACGGACGATGCTATCTCCACAACCCTTCATCTGGCCCTCACCCACCTGGATAACAAGGACTCGTATGTGCGAATGCTGTTCATTGACTTCAGCTCAGCATTCAACACAATCATTCCTCAGCACCTGATCGAGAAGTTGAACCTTCTGGGCCTGAACACCTCCCTCTGTAACTGGATCCTGGACTTCCTGACTGAGAGACCTCAGTCAGTCAGGATCGGGAACAGCATCTCCAGCACCACCACACTGAGCACTGGGGCCCCCCAGGACTGTGTGCTCAGCCCACTGCTGTTCACTCTGCTGACTCACGACTGTGTGGCAATGCACAGCTCGAACCACATCATCAAGTTCGCTGATGACACGACCGTGGTGGGTCTAATCAGCAAGAACGACGAGTCAGCATATAGAGAAGAGGTGCAAAGGCTAACTGCCTGGTGTGGAGCGAACAACCTGTCTCTCAACGTGGACAAAATGAAAGAGATGGTTGTGGACTTCAGGAGAGCACAGAGCGACCAATCTCCACTGATTATTGATGGATCCTCAGTGGAGATCGTCAAGAGCACCAAATTCCTTGGTGTTCATCTGGCAGACAACCTCACCTGGTCACTTAACACCAGCTGCATCACCAAGAAAGCCCAGCAGCGTCTCAACTTCCTGAGAAGGCTGAGGAAAACCCACCTCCCTCCCCCCATCCTGTCCATGTTCTACAGAGGGACCATTGAGAGCATCTTGAGCAGCTGCATCACTGCCTGGTTTGGGAACTGCATCGTCTTGGACCGCAAGTCCCTACAGAGGATAGTGAGGACAGCTGAGAAGATCATCGGAATCTCTCTCCCCTCTATCATGGACATTTACACTACACGCTGCATCCGCAAAGCACACAGCATTGTGGATGATCACACACACCCGTCACACACACTTTTTACACTTCTACCATCAGGAAAACGGTTCCGAAGCATTCGGGCCGCCACAACAAGACTGTGCAACAGTTTCTTCCCACAAGCCATCAGGCTACTTAATACACAGTAATGAAACGGAACTCTCACACACACACACACACACACACATGCACTCAAATGTGTGTAACGAACTGAAAACATTTTCCTGGACTTAACACTTAACACACACTCATCACTCATCTCAATCCATTCCACCACCATTCATTTATTTATTATTTATTATTCTTAACTGTACCACACTCTCAACTGCTGTTTTTTGCACATTTATCACTTTCACTGTATTATACTGTTTACATGCTGTTTTTGCACCTTCGACTGCTGCTGTATTTTTTTGCACTACACTGTTTATAGTCACTTCTGGGATATTTTTATTTTGTATAGTTTTTACAGTTTTCTTGTACAGTACTGTATAATCTAGTATACAGTAGGTTTACTGGTCGGCGCTATATAGGGTTTTGTGTCTTGTCTTGTGTCGTCTGTCTGCACTGTCTGTCTGCACTGTTTGCACCAGGTTGCACTCGATGCACTTTATGTAACTTGTGTTTTAGCTAAATGTTGTTTTGTTTGTTGTTGTTTAGTGTAGCACCAGGGTTCTGGAGAAACGTTGTCTTATTTTTACTGTGTACTGTGTACCACTGTGTATAGTAGAAATGACAATAAAAGCCTCTTGACTTGACTTGACTAAAGCTCCTCTGTCTGGTGGTTCCGTGATTATGCTCATTTACCTGCCTATAAAGTCGTTTCGGTTTGTGTTGTGGGTGCGTTTGCTCTTTTGTCCGCCGTACTTCCGGGTTTACGTGCGGATAGTGGCAAGGTAGGAGCTGTTGGCAGTGAATGTTTTGTAATATTATGGTCTATCACACTGGGTCTTTATAAAATTATTTCATTTAAGGGTGGACTGAGGAGCTTTGTGGGGAAGTCGCTAAGTGTTTAGAAAGATGTGCTTAATAAACGTCTGCATCCGTGCCTCGTGAGTCGTTGTACAGGTATGTGTTGATGCTGACATTATTGTTAACGATATATGGGCTTTAACAATCAGCTGATTAAAGTGTGTGTTCCCTATTTAAGGTGCGGGTCAATGTGCAAGGGACGTTACAGTGGGCTGCTGTAGTGGGCTGCTCTAGTGGGCTTTTCGCTTGCTGTGTGGCTTTCCTGCGCTATGTGCATCGTTTACACCGCTTTGATGTTGGCTTGACTGTCTGCTTTTTCCGACTGCAGCTGTTCCGCGCTACATCTGTGCTCTGCTTTGCCTGCTTCACTCTGCGTTGTTTGCTTCGCTGGGTTCAGTTGGACATTGTTAATTTACGTTCCTGTTCTCTGGAGCTCATTGTTACTTCCATTTGGCACCAGCTGATTGACATTTTGCTGCTTTTGTATGCTAACATTTTCTTGTTGCAGCATTTAACTACCTGCAGGATCAGCTGGACTGGGGACATGTGCTTATTTACAACGGTAGTGTGAGTAACTGATTTAGAAGTGGCGTGTTACAGGGTAGTCATTACCTGATTCTTTGTGTTGTGATTTAATCATTTATTTTTGCATTAGCTTTATTCTTTTGTTTATTATTTTCCTAACTTTTTTAGGTTGAGGTTTCCCTATTTTAATGGCAGCAGTCCCGGAAATAGCCCCCGGGTGGCGTAGTCGGTACAAGTTACGAGTCCACAATGCCACATGTACATTGTCTTTAACCATTACATGACAATACGCCTAATTATCAGTCTGTATTTCTCACCTTAACACATTCAAATGTAATAAAAGTAACTAATGTTCATGGTCTTTTTCAGGATCCAGACTCAGGATCCAGAGAGACATGGCTTTCAGATATCACATTGAATAATCCATAAACTAATACAAAGCGATCTGCTGCTTACGTGCATCATTCTGACGGCTTCACAAATTCCATGCTGAATCTTTTGAAGGGACTTTAATTAAGGCTAGAGTGTGCAATGGTACAATACACACGTTCATTAGCCATCAGCTTTATAATGTTAAAGGAATAATGATATGATTTCCACTACTTCAATAACTTGCTACATTTTCACGATTTTTCAATACACAGCATGTTAAAAGCTATATACATCGGGTCAAATAAATATTGAACATGTCACCATTTCTCTCAGTAAATTTATTTCTCTCCCTTATCTGCATGAGTCTGTTTACTCTTTACCTGAACTTTGCCTGTTTGTAACCCCGATGCTGATTTTGATTTTAATTTGTTTATGTGTCTGATATTAAAAGCTGCACCTGCACCCATCTTCACCTTCTTCACATCAGAGCTTCCAACCTTGTTGTAACAGTTTGGGGATGAAACATGTATCAGTATGTTATTCATCTGCCCACATACTTTTCACAGTATTTAGTGGAAATTACAGCATTAACACCACAAAACACCAAAAACTAAGAAGGATGCAGCTCAGCACTTGGTATTAAAATATGAATTCAGACACTGATATTTTATATGCATTCTTTTTATTGTTTTTGAAAATTGCATGTGGAAAATAAATTCCAGAAAAACAGAAACAAAAAAGCATCAAAAGTACAAACTCAAAGTAAAATAATCCTGAATTTGAGAGAAATGATTATACTTTTATTATATTTAAACTGCAGGCGGTTTATGAAAGCATGTGAAACACTGATGATGTTCAGAGTGCTGCATTTAAGTGCAGTAGAGCCTGTTAACACGTAGAATATCATAAAAGCTCATCTTTTTGGCATGTCCAATCGGAACATTATTGTTTGGTATGGGGACGATGGTCGGCTTGTCGTTCTTGGTGAAAGCAAACCTGGAACAATAAAGTGTGTTTGCAATTATGAATATAATTTTGCTTTTAAATGTAATTTTAAAAGAGAATAATATATATTTATTTTACCTGTCATAGTGCATAACAGAATTGTAGTCATATGGAGTGTTCAAATTGTTGGTGCGTTGTTTTTTAAAATTGTATGCTTCACCTGTGAATATATGAATCACATAATTACAATATCTTCTGCTTTTTCTTGTCAGAACAAAACTCTTTAAAAATAAACTAGAAATATAAGAGTTCAGATTTCTCTGTTATTTGATTGTACCATTGCAACATGGTCCTCAGTCAAGATTTAGGTGTATTTTAAGTTTTGAACCAGATTTCTAGCTTTCCTTTTATGTAGGATTTGCTTTAGGATCTCTCAATAAAGAAGAATGATCAGAAAGTACAACATTTAATATAAATGAAACATTAAAGAATCAGATCCTAATGGAATTTATTAAAATCCATTTGAGAGCTTTTTAAATACACATGAACAAGTGATTTTAAACACTGCACATTTTCCCCAAACTGAAACAGGTGATTTTACACCTCAGTTTACTGAGAAACAAAAAGTTTTGAGTTCACAGATGCCATGAACACAACATTAACGGTCTCAACATTGTGCCAACTTAAAGTAGTATTTTACTTTTCTACTTTACTTTAATCTATTTTACTTTAACTGAATTTAAATTAAACTAGCCAATAATATAAATTAATAAGAAGAACTTTATTAATAAGAATTAAAGAAGTGAAATTTCTGCTCTGCTCACCTTTGATAACATTTTTGAAAATAATTCTGACATGTTTGTTACGGTCACTACGGTTCTGCTCATGATCAAATCCCAGAGCGTGAAGAAGTTCATGTTGGATAACTTGGTGGTAAACACAGCCATTACGCTCTAAAGACAAAACCTGCTTTCCTCCAATGCGTCCAATAGAAGAGTAGCACCTGTACACAAAAATACATTCTCAAGACTGCTTTCATTACATGAGAACTGAATTGGAGGTAAAACTGTTTGTCAAAATAGTCATCAATAACAGGATTAGTGACATACCCTTTGTCTGAGATGATATGAATGTAATTTACTTCCTTTCTGCGACGTCTGAATCAGATGCAGGTCGACCTTTGGAAGGAGTTCAGTGCACGCTGGATAACGCATCTTTCAGAGGGTGCTGTTAGAAAGAGAAGCTTGTTTAAAGTAAATAATGAATCTCAGACACATTAAAACCAGATAAAAAATAGAATTATACTCACAGTACTGACTGGAAATGACGTAAGGCACATAAACTTTCTTATTCTTTTTCCTGGGCCACTTGCACTTTTTATAAGTACATGAATCTGCATTCTGGAGTCCAGTGAACACGGCTATGTCACCTTCTATAATGGTGAAATTACCGTCTGGCTTTCCTGTTCAGTAAAACACAATTGTGGATTTTATTTTATTTTCATTCATGTATCAGTTTATTCATGTTTATAAAACACACTGACCCTCGATTTAGTGAAAATGTTTGTTAGTACATGACTACATAGTAATGTGGTATTTAATTGAATGTGCTCTCTCTCTCTCTCTCTCTCTCTCTCTCTCACTCTCTCTCTTTCTCTTACCAGCATTCTTGTTGGCTCTTTCAATTATGGCAGAAACTGAGTAATAATCGCTGTCAATGCTGTTATCTGAAATGGAATTAATAATATTAGTAAAATGTAATATGAGTATAGATGTAAAATTTCTAAATGGTGAAGATAAATTATCTATAAGTGTAAATCTTACCATTTTCCTCAGAGGTAGCATTACAGAATGCCTATTTATAATATAAAATAATATTAAGCACATATATACTTCATATCGGCTTTTTAGATTTTGTTTAAATTACTCATTATATCTTTAATGTTGTTAATATTTCTGTAACTCACCCTAATGGAACGACTCTGAACACTGACGCTGAGCAGGAGCAGGACGATGCCTTGTATCAGGTACATGATGAAAGTCTCAGTGTATCAGCACTGAGAGTGGAGAATGTGCTGCAGAAGAACAGCTTAAATACTCTAATACGTGTTTATCACTTCCCTTTCGCAGAAAGCAGCTTTTCTTTCTTTAAAAAAAAGTATTTCGCAAATGTTTTTTTCTTATTTCATATGCAGCACCTTTTTTTCAGGACTTGTTTGGATTCACAATTGTAGAAATGTCTTTTAGATACTTGTACATATATGCACATATATTTCAAAATATTACAAAAATGGCTGTTTTTATATGTAACATATAATTTGGATTGTATAGGTTGTTACCAACATCTGGTAAAAAATGTATGACGTGTTCAATACTTATTTTACCAGCTTTATGCTTGGCCAATAGAAACAAGCCTTCATATGCTTTATTGGGTCCAAATGACCACATGGAAAAATTTCCTTTACAGCTCAGTGAGACCAATATCTAAGCCATCTTATTGTTCTTATTTAAGTGTACTGCATCACTCAATATAAACTCATTTAATAATCAAATATATGGAGGTGAGAGTGCAAAATTAAACTGATTTAGAAGAACATCAATTACTTTCATTTGGTCAAAGACATGCCTCAGGGTCTCGTCTCATTACTGATCCAAGAAAAATCCATCAATGGAATCAGAGGGAATCAGAATTGAATAATGACTGGAACCAGGGATTCTGTATTATAAATGACCTCAGCTTCCAAACAAGTTTATCTGAAGAGAAGCATTTTGCTGTGATGTACATGTAAAAAATAAATGTTTTTCTGTTTTGATTGTTTTATACTGTTTATTTCTCTCCCTTATCTGCATGAGTCTGTTTACTCTTTACCTGAACTTTGCCTGTTTGTAATTGCCTGTGATGTTCAGAGTGCTGCATTTAAGTGCAGTAGAGCCTGTTAACACGTAGAATATCATAAAAGCTCATCTTTTTGGCATGTCCAATCGGAACATTATTGTTTGGTATGGGGACGATGGTCGGCTTGTCGTTCTTGGTGAAAGCAAACCTGGAACAATAAAGTGTGTTTGCAATTATGAATATAATTTTGCTTTTAAATGTAATTTTAAAAGAGAATAATATATATTTATTTTACCTGTCATAGTGCATAACAGAATTGTAGTCATATGGAGTGTTCAAATTGTTGGTGCGTCTAATATCAAAATTGTGTATTTTATCTGTGAATATATAAAATCACATAATTACAATATCATCTGCTTTTTCTTGTCAGAACAAAACTCTTTAAAATAAACTAGAAATATAAGAGTTCAGATTTCTCTGTTATTTGATTGTACCATTGCAACATGGTCCTCAGTCAAGATTTAGGTGTATTTTAAGTTTTGAACCAGATTTCTAGCTTTCCTTTTATGTAGGATTTGCTTTAGGATCTCTCAATAAAGAAGAATGATCAGAAAGTACAACATTTAATATAAATGAAACATTAAAGAATCAGATCCTAATGGAATTTATTAAAATCCATTTGAGAGCTTTTTAAATACACATGAACAAGTGATTTTAAACACTGCACATTTTCCCCAAACTGAAACAGGTGATTTTACACCTCAGTTTACTGAGAAACAAAAGTTTTGAGTTCACAGATGCCATGAACACAACATTAACGGTCTCAGCATTGTGCAAAAATAAACCAATATTTTACTTTAACTGAATTTAAATTAAACTAGCCAATAATATTAATTAATAAGAAGAACTTTATTAATAAGAATTAAAGAAGTGAAATTTCTGCTCTGCTCACCTTTGATAACATTTTTGAAAATAATTCTGACATGTTTGTTACGGTCACAGCGGCTCTGCTCATGATTAAATCCCAGAGCGTGAAGAAGTTCATGTTGGATAACTTGGTGGTAAACACAGCCATTACGCTCTAAAGACAAAACCTGCTTTCCTCCAACGCGTCCAATAGAAGAGTAGCACCTGTACACAAAAATACATTCACAAGACTGCTTTCATTACATGAGAACTGAACTGGAGGTAAAACTGTTTGTCAAAATAGTCATCAATAACAGGATTAGTGACATACCCTTTGTCTGAGATGATATGAATGTAATTTACTTCATTGGTGCGACATTTGAATCGAATGCAGGTCGACCTTTGGAAGGAGTTCAGTGCACGCTGGATAACGCATCTTTCAGAGGGTGCTGTTAGAAAGAGAAGCTTGTTTACAGTAAATAATGAATCTCAGACACATTAAAACCAGATAAAAAATAGAATTATACTCACAGTACTGACTGGAAATGACGTAAGGCACATAAACTTTCTTATTCTTTTTCCTGGGCCACTTGCACTTTTTATAAGTACATGAATCTGCATTCTGGAGTCCAGTAAACACGGCTATGTCACCTTCTATAATGGTGAAATTACCGTCTGGCTTTCCTGTTCAGTAAAACACAATTGTGGATTTTATTTTATTTTCATTCATGTATCAGTTTATTTATGTTTATTTTCTGTTCCAAAATCACTGACACTCGATCTGGTGAAAATGTTTGTTAGTACATGACTACATTAAAATGTTGTTTGGTATTCAAATAAATGTGTTCCCTCTCTCTCTCTCTCTCTCTCTCTCTCTCTCTCTCTCTCTCTCTCTCTCTCTCTCTCGCTCTCTCTCTCTTACCAGCATTCTTGTTGGCTCTTTCAATTATGGCAGAAACTGTGTTATAATCGCTGTCAATGCTGTTATCTGAAATGGAATTAATAATATTAGTAAAATGTAATATGAGTATAGATGTAAATTTTCTAAATGGTGAAGATAAATTATCTATAAGTGTAAATCTTACCATTTTCCTCAGAGGTAGCATTACAGAATGCCTATTGAATAATATAAAATAATAACTATATATATATATATATATTATATACTTCATATCAGCTTTTTAGATTTTGTCTAAATTACTCATAATGTCTTTTAATGTGGTTAATATTTCTGTAACTCACCCTAATGGAACAACTCTGAACACTGACGCTGAGCAGGAGCAGGACGATGCCTTGTATCAGGTACATGATGAAAGTCTCAGTTAGTGTATGAGCACTGAGAGTGGAGAATGTGGAGTAGAAGAACAGCTTAAATACTCTCATATCACTTCCCTTTCTAAGAAATTAGCTTCTTAGAAAGAAGAACCTTGTGCAAAAGTACAAAAAGTGTTTTTCTTGGTATTTAGTTTTGTTTTTTATGATTTAGCTTTGATTCATGTTTTCAATCGGTTTGTCACTGTTAAACTGCCACAACTGCATCTGCAACTTTGATGCCAAAGTAAACATTCTCATCGGGTCCTTGCTGCTCGATTCCAACTTTCCCTGTTTTACTTAACATGATAGAATTTATGATGTTTGCAAAATTTCCCATTTTACAGGCTTCCTCCATGGCAAGGTAGTGTCCTGGGCCATCATGGTTTTTGGGGTTTGATTATTCTCCAAAAAGAAAGGAAGTGGGAGAGAAGCTACTACAATCATGGTAGTAGTAGTGGTTCAAGCCACATTGAAAACCCTATTCCAGGTGCAATTGAGTATCCAGAGCCAATGCAGATTGTGTACAAATGTGTCAGTGAGAAGACATGGAGAAGTGTCCATCTGCAATGGACAATATGCTACTGTGTTCACTATGGGAACACTACTTCATCCAGCAGAGCAACAGCAACTTCAATTCACTACTGCTGATTCAATACTATATTTTGTCACAAACATTCACAGGGCCAACATACATTATGGTATGTTGCTTTTGCATATTTTCTATTCTTAAAACTGATTTCACTTTCGAGCAGGAAGAAAGTTAAATGGAAAGATCTGGAATGAATGGCAACCCCCAGCGCGGAGTTTGCAATGTGGGTCGCAGAAAGCACTGGTCAAGCTTGCTGGACGGGGTGAGCTTTCTGCTGATCGGCCGGCCAGTCTATTTCTAGCTTGGCTTTGGCCCGAGGCACCACCTTCAGTAGCTCCTTCGCAGAACATGCCTATTTCAAACCAACTACTTGCATGTCTTCCCTGACCACATCTATAAACCTCCTCCTTGGTCTTCCTCTTTTCCTCCTTCCTGGTGACTCCATCCTCAGCATTCTCCTACTGATATACCCCATGTCCCTCCTCTGCACATGTCCATACCTTCTCAATCTCACCTCCCTCACCTTGTCTCCAAAACGTCCTACATGCGCTGTCCCTCTAATAAACTCATTTCTAATCCTGTCCATCGTCGTCACTCCCAACGAACATCTCAACATCTTCAGCTCTGCTACCTCCAGCTCCACCTCCTGTCTTTTACTCAATGCCACTGTCTCTAAACCATACAACATCTCAGGTCTCACCACAGTCCTATAAACTTTCCCTTTCACTCTCACAGATACTTCTTTATCACAAATCACTCCTGCTATCACTCTTCTCCACCCACTCCACCCTGCCTGCACTCTTTTCTTCACTTCTCTAACACATTCTCCATTACTTTACACTGTTGACCCCAGGTACCTGAACTCCTCCACCTTCTCCACCTCTTCTCCCTGCAACCGCACCCCTCCACTGCCCTCCCTCTCATTCACACACATGTACTCTGTCTTACTCCTACTGACTTTCATTCCTCTTCTCTCCAGCGTGTACCTCCACCTCTCCAGGATCTTCTCAACCTGCTCCCTACTCTCACCACAAATCACAACATCATCCACAAACGTCATAGTCCACGGAGACTCCTGTCTGACCTCATCCTTCAACCTGTCCATCACCACTGCAAACAGGAAAGGGCTCAGAGCCGATCCTTGATGCAGTCCAACCTTCACCTTGAACCAGTCTGTCGTCCCTACTGCACACATTACTGCTGTCACACTGTCCTCGTACATGTCCTGCACCACCCTCACATACTTCTCTGACACACCAGACTTCCCTATACAATACCACAACTCCTCTCTCCACCCTGTCGTACGATTTCTCTAAATCCACAAACACACAATGCAGCTCCTTCTGACCTTCTCTATGCTTCTCTATACATCAACATTCTCAAAGCAAATAAGGCATCTGTGGTGCTCTTCCTCGGCATGAAACCATACTGCTGCTCACAGATGGTCACCTCTTCTCTCAGCCTGGCTTCCACTACTCTTTCCCAGAACTTCATGGTGTGACTGATCAACTTTATTCCCCTGTAGTTACTGCAGGTCTGCACATCTCCCTTATACTTAAAGATCGGTACCAGCACACTCCTTCTCTATTCCTCAGGCATCTTCTCACCTTCCAAAATCTGGTTAGAAACTCCACTTCCATCTCTCCTAAACATCTCCATGATTCTACTGGTATGTCATCTGGTCCAACCGACTTTCCACTCTTCATCCTCTTAATAATGATCTCACTTCTTCCTTCTCACTTCCACCTTCTCAACATACCTGTGTGCACCTTCCTCCACTCTTATACGTCACCCTATGATCCTCCTTCTTCTTAAAATAAGTAGTTATCAATGCCTTTCCAACCTTTTAGCAAAATCTATCACCATCTGCTCTTCCACATTCCTCTCTTTAAAACCATACCTACCATCACCTCCTCATCACCTCTGTTCCCTTCTACTACATGCCCATTAAAGTCTGCCCCAATCACCAATCGTTCATTCCTAGGTTCACCTTCTACCACATCATCTAACTCACTTCAGAAATTTTCCTTCTCCTCCATCTCACAACCCACTTGTGGAGCATAAGCACTGATGACATTTATCACCCCTTCAACTTCCAGCTTCATGTTCAGAAACTCCACTACACTCCTACTGTACTCTTCCTTCAGAATCCCCCTACACCAATTTTCTTTCCATCCACACCATAATAGAACAGTTTAAACACCTACAGTGTTTCTGGTCTTACTCCCTTTCCACTTGGTCTCCTGAACACACAACATATCTACCTTTCTCTTCTCCATCATATCAGCTCCCACCCGTCATAGTACCAACATTTAAAGTACCAACCCGAACCTCCACTCTCCTCCACTTCTCCTTTTCCTGCTGTCTCTGTAGACATCTAACAATATTCAATTCAATTCAATTCAATTCAATTCATTTTTATTTGTATAGCGCTTTTAACAATGAACATTGTCTCAAAGCAGCTTTACACAGATAATGTGGTGATTAAAAGTAAATATGTTCTTTGTAAGTATGTTTGTCCCTGATGAGCAACTGTGGCAAGGAAAAACTCCCCGAGATGGCATAAGGAAGAAACCTTGAGAGGAACCAGACTCAAGAGGGAACCCATCCTCATCTGGGTTGCACCGAATGTCCATTTGAAGCAGATATACAATGTTGCGGGGTGCAGTGATGATGATCAGAAGCAAACTGTATCCTGAGTCAGTGTAGCAGACTGTTGACATTAACTACAGTCCAATCCATCCTCAAAGCTCCCGTTCTTACTCCGGAATTTCATGGAACCACCCAAGGTGTTGATGAGAAACCGTCCCAAGCTGCACAGAGTGGCCTCCAGTCGAAGAGAACACTATCCAGGCCTGGACGAAGTGGGAAGATTCACGGAGGTGAGAGGGGCAGGAACAGTGGTCACTGGAGCCTCAGGAGCAAGTTTAACTCGACCGAGAGAGAGAGAGAGAGAGAGAGAGAGAGAGAGAGAGAGAGAGAGAGAGAGAGAGAGAGAGAGAGAGAGAAGGATATGGATTATTAAGTGTCCCTATTGGTGTATGAAAGTTAATGTCACTGTGCAGTTTGGACTCCGGCAAGACTCGCTATGGCAGCATAACTATAAGGGAGAACCAGAAGGTAACACAGACATGAGGATCTCTGGGATAAGAGACGACCCACCACACCACCATCAACAAACCTGAGTGAACGTGTGAATGTGAGGGGACGACAGCATACAAATATACCAGTTCACCAAACACTCTATGTCCATGCTCCCTCCAGATCTGAGCCTTTACCTAAGAAAAAAATCTACTGATCAAAGGTTTGACTAAATAAATACGTTTTCAACCTCGACTTGAACACTGAGACTGTGTCTGAGTCCCGAACACTGATTGGAAGGCTGTTCCATAACTGTGGGGCTTTATAAGAGAAAGATCTGCCCCCTGCTGTAGTCTTTATTATTTGAGGAACCAACAAATAGCCTGCACCTTTTGATCTAAGTAGGCGTGGAGGATCATACTGGTACAGAAGTTCACTCAGATACTGCGCCGTGAGAGCGTTAAGTGCTTTATACGTCAGTAGTAGTATTTTATAATCAGTGTGAGATGTAATTGGGAGCAGTGTAAATTGATTAAAACAGCGCTAATGTGATCATATTTTCTAGATCTAGTGAGGACTCTTGCTGCTGCATTCTGAACTAACTGAAGCTTATTTCTGCACTTACTCCAACACACAGACAGTAAAGCGTTACAGTAGTCCAATCTAGATGTTACAAAAGCATCAACTAGTTTTTCTGCATCCTGTAACTACATCATATTTCTAATTTTAGCAATATTTCTAAGGTGAAAGAAGGAGATCCTGGTGATATTATTCACGTGAGACTCAAAGGAAAGACTCGGGTCAATAATCACACCAAGGTCTTTGACAGCCGTACACGCTGAAACAGAAACACCATCCAGAGATGCTACGTAATCGAAAAGTTTACTTCTAGCTGCATGTGGTCCTAGTAAAAGTACTTGCGTCTTATCTGAGTTAAACATTAGTGGTCTGTGGTGGTCGTTGGTAACTCGTCCTATATTTGGTAACCCGGGCCATATTTTCTCGACCTTGTGAGAACTCTGGCTGCTGCATTTTGGATAAACTGTAGCATGTTTATTAATGAAGCAGGACATCCACCTAGTAATGCATTACAATAGTCCAGTCTGGAGGTCATGAATGCATGGACAAGCTTCTATATGCGGGTTGAAATGCTGGAGCTTCTGTTTACTGCTTTTTAGGCCGATGAGCAAATCTCTGTCTTATCAGAATTTATTAATAGAAAGTTATGAGTCATCCAGTCTTTTATTTCTTTATCCGAGTTAATTGAGCGTATCGCCTGGTTTAGATGAGATATATAGCTGAGTATCATCAGCATAACAATGGAAGCTAATTCCATGCCTTCTAATAATATTTCCTAACGGAAGCATGTATATTTTGAAAAGCAGGGGTCCTAGAACTGAACCTTGTGGCACCCCCTAATTTACTTGCAGTAACTTGGATAGTTCTCCATTTAAGTCTACAAAATGGTAACGATCGGACAGGTAGGATTTAAACCATCTTAATGCCTGTCCCTGAATGCCAATGTAATTTTGTAAGCGATCCAGGAGAAGATCATGATCTATAGTGTTGAATGCAGCAATAAGATCTAGCAAAACTAACAGCGAGATGTAGCCTTGGTCTGAAATTAAAAACGGGTCATTAGTGATTTTAACTAGAGCAGTTTCTGTGCTGTGATGGTGCAGTAGTGGCAGAATGGCTTGAGGCAACCAACTGGATGTAACTGCAATGCTTCCTAAGCTATGCAAAATGTTACTGCTGATCATCTGTGACTACAGCCATGTTGCACTAATCATCCCCTCCTTTATTGCTTCTATTTTTTTACCCATCTTACTCTTTCATTGTGAAGGTCTAAGCCTCAGACTCAATGCCTGACTTCTGCCTAATGAAATTATCAAGTTTGCCCTAGAGCATATGTGTCAAACAACATGTCAAACAAAACAAATCCTGCCTGGCGTACAATTATATCCAGCCTGCAAGATCATTTTATATATCTTTTTTTTTAATGGCCTGGCGATATGGACCTCATACCGGGTTTATCTACTGTTATTTATTGTAAATAATCCACTTATGCACTTCTGGTTAGATGCTAACTGCATTTCATTGACTCTGTACATGTAACTTGCACAATGACAGTAAAGTCGAATCTAATCTGATCTTATCTAATATGAAGCACCGATAACAAACAAACTACAAATCCTCAAACATAAACAAACTTGTTGCCAAGAAAAGATGCCAAGCATCCAGCTTCACAGGATTTGGTGTAATACCTTAATAAAATGTCCTCAAATGTGTTACAAAATTGTATTAAGAAACATTGTTCGCTGTGGTGAAACTGCATGTACTTACAGTATGTGTTCATCTTTGCCTGTAAGTGCTTTCTTTTACTTATCTACTGTAATATTGTGGTTTACTTCTGTGCAGACTTTCATGTGTGACACTGGGGTTGAGAAACCCTGCTCTTCAGCTAACACTTTCTGAGAAAATCTGACATTAAAATTCAGTTGCTGAACTCTGACCAAGGTGAATAATGAAAACTATACTTACACATTATACAGTAAAATTATACTGAACTTCAGCATATAAAACACTTATATGCACCAGATCTAAAATCTTCTTCACTCAGTGTTCCTCAAATCCTGAATACATTTTATTAATTCAAATTTAATTACAATTCAATTAAGAATATTTTAAAAAAGGTTCATGGAAATCCAGAATAAAAATTTCACCAAGAGGAAAAATACACCAGATAATTGACTTTTACAAAAAAATATTTAGTCATTGGGAACTGATGTGCGCATTCAAAGCAAAAAAATGATTCTTGAACAAAAAGTTCAAAAGTTCAAACAAAAAGAGAGGTCAATGAGAATCTATTGTGTAACATGAACTGAAAAACAGCAATACCTTGAAATAGTTTGGACAGATCTGACCACATACCATGCAGCTGTGATCGAAAGCTTTCTTTATATTACCCCATCATGCGCATCTGAGGACATAATGAAATCCAGCTATGTCTGTATTAGTATAAGGTGGTAGCTCGGTGGTTAAGACACTGGACTTTTGATCGGAAGATCACAAGTTCACTGCCACTGCTGGGCCCTTGAGCAAGTCCCTTAACCTCATCTGCTTTAAAGTCACTTTGGATAAAGGCATCTTACAAATGCCATAAATGTCAATGTGAATGTATTTTCACTGCACAAATGCTGCCTGGAAATAGAGATAAACGCTTTTAAA
This sequence comes from Silurus lanzhouensis, assembly GCA_039877035.1. Taxonomy (NCBI): domain Eukaryota; kingdom Metazoa; phylum Chordata; class Actinopteri; order Siluriformes; family Siluridae; genus Silurus; species Silurus lanzhouensis. The sequence continues at coordinate 285,962 of JBCEWE010000063.1, read as the reverse complement.
GATCAGAGTTCAGAGTGTGCATGACCCTTCTCATACTTAATGACTATCTGCACTTCTGAAAACAACATTCCTGTTTTAATGTTGCATAATATAACAGCAAACTCATTATTATTATTAGCAAGCCAAGCACTGTAGCTGTGTAGGTACCCTACTGTTATTCTCCATTTCTTCTTGTTTTTTTTCTCTTCTTGCTAGAGTATTAATGGCAACCATAAAACTGTCTGGTAAAATGTGACTTGTCCAAACATAAACAATTTAAAACATAAAAGCTGATCAATAGTATTTTGAATAATCTAAAATAGTTGCCTATAACAGCAAAGCTGCCAAACAGTAAAAGAGGCAGGATCTCAGCATCTGTTTAGTGCACGGACACACGCCACCTACTGGTCAAAAGAATCTGAGAATGGCTTTTTATTTTTTCATTAATGAGTATATTACTACAATAATAAACCTCCTAGACAGAAATACACTGACATTTAGACTTACCAACAGACAGAGGATGGATAGATAAAGGTGTGTATGCAGCTCTATCACTCATTTCATTGTGAAGATAGTAAAGGTTAATGCATTTAATAAAACAGGTTAATAACTGTATAGCGTTTCGATTGTGCTGTGTTGCCTGCTGTGCTTTTACACATAGAGCAACAATATTTCTTTTAGCTTGTGTTTTGACACTGAATATAATGTATTTCTGGATCTGCCTCTATTTTGAAAAGGAGGTGAGCAAGCAGGTGCTCTTGGGGTGTGCAAAAAAAAACATGAGGGTTCAGAAAAAAAAGTTGGAAGGCTATGAGAAAGATATCACTGCATATAAGGGCCAATATGGGATACAAAAAAAACTGAAAGAGGAGGGCAGGGAATTTCTGAGAGTAGAAATTTTTAAGAAAAAAATACTTAAAAGTTTTGTGTTTAAAACTCAAAAATCTGTGGGGTTTTGATTTCTATCAAGGAAGAAAACTGGGTATACACTTGTTGGGCAGATGTCACTTATTTTTCATTTTCCCTTGGATTTAGCAACAAGGAAATACTTGTAATTTTAGAAAACTTGAAGATTTCTACTTACAACTTGAAAAGGCTAAGTTTTAAACTCGGAAATTTCCTGCCCCACCCCTTCCAGTTCTTTTTGAAAATCCCATATTGGCTGCAATACACCAGCGTATTATATGCGGTTTTCTTCCTTGATAGAAGGAAGAAACGAGTTTTACACTTAACAATTTTGAGTTTCTTTGCGAAAATTTAGAGTTTAAAACTCGGAGGTTCCCTGCCCCTCACCTTTCTTTTTTTCAATTTTTTTTATTTTTATCCCATATTGGCCGTAATATGCCATCATAGAAATAATTTCTCTTTAATATCCACCCACAACTCTTATAACATTATAATCTATAGTATGTAGTTTATCATAATGTGTGTAGATTATACTGAAGGAGGGCCGTATTTAAATAGTTGTTCCAACTTCCTCCACAGACTCGTTTTAAATGTCCAGTGTTCACACTGAACACAGCTGGTTAAGCCTCTTCTGGTCTGGGGCCTGAAACGGAGGAGGAGAGAATGCCTGGAGCATAACAGGTTGTGGGACAACAACTTAGAAACCCAACCCGTGAGGGAAGCATCTATTGTTAGCATTACATGATGACCAGGAACTCCCAACACGGGGCTCTGAGACAGGAACCCAGGATCTCTCCAGACATCTAAGGCATGCAGGGCTCACCATGTGACCTTGGTTGCATGGAGCAGATTGCCCCTTCTGAGAGAACCCCCCAGGTCCTGAGCCACCACTAAAGGGGTCTCATGTGCAGGATGCCAAGTGGTCATCAGCCCCAGCAGTCTCTGGACTTCTTACCAGAGTCAGGCATGAGATTCCCATTGGGATCAGGAGGAGACGCCACGGGTACAGAGCCGGTATGAAGATGCGAGTAAAGCGGAGGAGATTAAAACTGCCGGTTCCATCTGTCATCTTCTGCCACGACACTATTATTCCTTCAACAAGCCTTTTCATCACCAGCGACTTGAAAGAACTGTTAAACAAGAAGAAGAGAGCTTTTAGGTCTGGTGACATGGATATACTGAAAAGGATACAGTAGGGAATGAGAGAGTGCAAGGACTCGTATCAACAAAAGCTGGAGAGTAAACTTCAGCAAAACAACATTAGAGATATGTGGACGGGAACGAAGCATATCACTGGCTTTAACGTTAAAGACCGTCAGCAGGGGGCAGCCTGGAGCTAACAAGCTGAACTTGCATTTTAACAGATTCATATGTTAAAGAACATACCTAAGAAGGCTGTGCATTCTAGCCTCAATGACCGCAGACCAGTCACACTGACTTCACATGTCATGAAGGTGTTGGAGGACCTAGTTTTGGCACATATAGGACTACTGGTTAAACCTTCTCTGGTCCCACTACCTTTTGCCTTCCAGCCTCATGTGGACCTGGATGATGGGGTGATCTACTTGTTGCAGTGTGCTCACTCTTTTCTGGATGGATGTAGTGGTATTGTAAGAATTACGTTTTTTTATTTCTCCACTGTCTTAAATACAGAACAACCATTTCTACTGGGTGAGAAACTGCTCAGGATGGGTGGCAGCAAGTCCATTGTGTCCTGGATAACTGATCTTTTAGATAACCCCAGTTTGTAAGGTTGGGGAATTCCCTGTCTGATGTTGTAGTCAGTAACGCAGGAGAACCTCAGGGGACTGTCCTTACTCTATTCCTTTTTACTTTGTACACCTGCAGAGTCCTGACACCTGCAGAGGTTCTCTGATGACTCTGCAATGTGGGGTGTAATAGGGATGGACAGAAGTCAGAGTACAGAAAACTTCTGGACAGATTTGTAGAGTGGTGCACCAGGAATCATCTGCTCCTGAACATCATGAAAACCAAGGAGATGTAGTGGACTTTAGAAACTGTAAAACTGTGATTAACCCATTACCATCATGGGTGAAGGGGTTGGGGTTGTGAACAACTACCTGTACCTGGATGTTCACCTAAACAGCAGATTGGAATGGAGGACCAACACTGATGCTTTGTAAATAAAGGGGTTGAGCAGACTTTATTTCCTGAGGAAACTCACATCCTTCAATGTATTCAGCAGTATGCTGGAAATCTTTATCAGTCTGTTGTGGCAAGTGCCCTTTATAGTGATGTGGTCTTCTGGGGAGCAGCATCAGTGTCAGGGATGCAGGCAAGATCAATAAAATTGATCCTCTTCACACCTGAATACATTATCGGACACAAACTGGAATGATTGGAAAGAGTGAGGGACACCAATCTCCTGTCAATTATGTCAAATCCATCACACCCACTACACTATCCCATACAGAGACAGCGGAGTCCATTCTCCAACAGAGTGATTCAGAGTCACTGTCACAAAGAACGATTCAGGAAATCATTCCTACTGTATGCCATTGCACTGTATAATGACTCACCTCTCTGTAACAGATGATAATAGTAACCTAAATACCCATCCCATTACTCACTGTGACTTAACACACACATACATACACTGACAATTTGCCCAATTTCTTTCTTTTTTAATTTCTTCTGAATTGTATGCATTATGCAATGGAGAATTAATGACTAATTATGCTTTTACAAAAACAAAACAAAGGAAGGCATCCAAGTGTAGTGGGACGAACTGTGGGTGTCTCTTTAAATTGTCATGAAAGCATCAGTTGTCCAATCAGATACATGCACGACTATATAAAAGGGGACTTTTAATGCACCATGTCGTGTGATCACCGCTTGTGTGTCATTGCCCGAGGCCCGCCCCTTCCTGGTTTAGACTCTTCCTGTCTCACAGGTATGTGCTTGCTAGCAAGTGTGTATCAATGTGTGTGTTTGTGGTAACCAGCTTTATTTTAATTATAGTTTCCAACGTGTAATCATTCCATGTTGCTCGGCGACTGCTTTTAAACATGAACCCGCCGTAATCCCGTGCCTTCTTGCTGGTTTGATGTCCGTTTGCCTGTGCGGCTGGACTTGTGGTCGAAACGACAATATTAAGGTATGTGTAGCTATCTCTGCTGAGGTTTGTGGTGTTTGGTGGGATGAATAAATGTTCTACTTAATCCGTTTTAGGTGGAATAGTTTTAAGAGGAGTCATTCAAGTCAATTCAATTCATTTTTATTTGTATAGCGCTTTTAACAATGAACATTGTCTCAAAGCAGCTTTACACAGATAATGTGGTGATTAAATGTAAATATGTTCTTTATAAGTATGTTTGTCCCTGTTGAGCAACTGTGGCAAGGAAAAACTCCCCGAGATGGCATGAGGAAGAAACCTTGAGAGGAACCAGACTCAAGAGGGAACCCATCCTCATCTGGGTTGCACCAAATGTCCATTTGAAGCATATATACAAAGTTGCGGGGTACAGTGATGATGATCAGAAGCAAACTGCACTCCCGAGTCAGTGTAGCAGACCGCCAAACCAACTACAGTCCAATCCGTCCTCAAAGCACCCGTTCTACTCCGGATTTTCATGGAACCACCCAAGGTGTTGATGAGATACCGTCCCAAGCAGTGCGGCCTGCGGGGCAACGTACTTTGATGCTGCTGCTTTGCTAGCTTTGTTTATGATTTGTCTGCTTTGTTTAAGCTTTGTTTATGCTACTTTTACGTTTTGTTTATGTCTGTTTTGCGATCTAACACAGAGGCGTGAGCGGGCACGTGCATTGGTCCTCTCTATTGGACCAACTCTTCCGCGTCTGTACTTGCTTTATTGTGAAGTTTGCAGTTTGTTTGTTTAGTTTGGTTTTGAATTCATCCATTTAATTTAGTTATTCATTGTTGTATGGTATTTTGTTTTTTTACTTTACTTTGTTTATGTAAGTTGTCTGATTTGTGATTGTGCTTTGTTTGATTTAAGTTTTTATTTGTTTGATTCATTGTATATTCATTCAACACTCAACATTAAATTATTATTCTGTAGGCATTGTCAAAAACCAGGCCATTTTGCACGGGAATGCGAAGGGGAACGTGTCATGTCCCGGTCACCATTACGTTCTCGTGTTGATCGGGCCATTGGAGGTGTGCAGTCGCAAGCTAATGTGTCGGAAAACTAATTCCGGCCGTGCTGAAGAGTCACAGCTCGGCTGGGAAAATGGCTCAGATGGTAAGAAATCTAGTTCAGTTCCAAATTTAATGTCTTTTTGCCCGCATCTGAATGTTTCAATTGGTGGTGTGTTAGTCCCTTGTTTAATTGACACCGGTTCGATGGTATCAACTATTACGGAAAGTTGTTTTATTCAACATTTTGAGCCATGGGGTTAGGAGCGCTTGAGGTCGTGTTCCTGGTTGCAGCTAAGAGCTGCAAATGGGCTCTCAATTCCATATATCGGTTATATGGAATTGGATATTGAGCTCTGTGGTAGGATAGTTCCGCGATGTGGGGTGCTGGTGGTCAGGGATCCTGGTGGCTTGCGCTCTCAAATCCCTGGTGTGTTGGGGATGAATGTACTTGGGCGATGCTACCAGGAGCTCTTTGGACAGCATGGCCCCGCTTTGTTTGATTTTCCTCCAGTTTCTAGTGCGCCATTTTCAGTTTTTCAAGCCCTACAACACTGCCATCAAGGTAGCGAGCAATCTCTCGTTGAGTGTATGACTAGGGTAAAAGTGCGTGGTCCTCGGGCATGTCGTGTCACAGGTGGTACTATTAAGTTGGTTGCGGCAACTTGTGCAGAACAGTTGGCAGGTAGTACAGTACTATTCGAGCCCATTGAGTCTGGGTTACCCGAAGGGTTGTTGGCATCCCCCGCCTTGGTGCGAGTGATTGGAGGCTCAGTTTATGTGCCAGTGGTCAACATAGGCATGTCTGATGTCCTCCTTTTTCCATGCAGAGTATTAGGTACCCTGGGTAGAGTGCATGATGTTAGTTTGCCGGCAGGTGTTACTGAAGTTAGATCCACTACAGCAAATGTGTATTCTCAAGCCACTCTAGCAGTTAGTGCCCCTGTTTTAGAGCAGATTGCAAAAGTAGACCTGACTGCATTGCCAGAACTGGAACAGGCAAGGTGAGGGCCTTACTTACTAAATATCAGACGGTATTCTCTGAACATGATGGTGATTTGGGATGTACAAGTCTTACATTTCATGATATCCCACTCTTAGATGATATCCCTGTGCGGCAGCGACATCGCCGGGTACCTCCCTCTGAGTATGAGGTTGTTCGAGCCCACATCAATCAGCTGCTGGAGTCTCAGGTAATTAGGGAAAGTTGCAGCCCATATGCCTCCCCAATTGTCTTGGTAAAAAAAAAAAGGATGGTAGTCTACGCTTATGCGTTGACTACCGCCAGTTAAACGCCAAGACCAGGAGGGATGCATTTCCTTTGCCTCGGATTGAGGAGTCGCTGGATGCGTTGACGGGGCCTGTTGGTTTTCCACTATGGATCTAGCTAGTGGTTATAACCAGGTCCCTGTCACAGAGGGGGATAAGCCAAAGACCGCTTTTTGCACTCCATTTGGCCTGTTTGAATGGAATCGTATGCCCTTAGAGAAGTGCGCCTTTCTTCAGCAAGAGGTGAAATATTTGGGTCATGTTCTCTCTTCCAGGGGTGTGGCAACTGACCCTAGTAAGATCGAGGCTGTGGCCCAGTGGCCCCGTCCCTCTAGCATTACAGAGTTAAGATCCTTTCTGGGTTTTTCCAGCTACTATCGGCGGTTTGTGGAGGGGTTTGCCAAGTTGGCTGCCCCGCTGCATAAGCTGGTGGGGGAATTTGCTGGTGTAAAGGGTAAGCAGAAAGGTAGGAGTTTTGCTAGTGCCTGGAGTGAAAACTGTCAGGTGAGCTTTGAGGGGTTAAAGGAGAAACTGACTACCGCCCCAGTACACGCGTATGCGGATTTCTCTAAACCGTTTATTCTGGAAATGGACGCCAGTTATCAAGGGTTAGGGGCAGTCCTTTCCCAGGAAACTGAAGGTAAGGTAAGACCAGTGGCATATGCTAGTCGCAGTTTAAGGCCCACTGAGCGCAACATGTCAAATTATAGCTCTATGAAGTTGGAGTTTGTTGCGCTCAAGTGGGCCATGACGGAGAAATTCCGTGAATATCTGTTGGGTAATAAGTGTGTGGTATTCACAGATAATAATCCCCTTAGCCATCTGACCTCTGCAAAGTTGGGGGCGACTGAGCAGCGTTGGGCTTCTCAGCTGGCGGCTTTCGATTTTGAGATCAAGTATCGCTCTGGTAAGAGTAATAGAAATGCAGATGCGCTGTCACGGAGGGATCCCCTGGAACCTGGTGGGTTGGATGGGTTGACCCCCGGCACTGCAATTCCTGAGTCTTTGCGGTCATTAGCTGGGGTAGATTCTGTGGGTATAGCGACCCAGTGTATGGTCTCTAAACTTCCTGGTTATTCTGCTGGTGACTTGCGTTCTTTGCAGGCAGCTGATCCAGTTATTTGGGAAGTGTTGCGATTTTGGAGACAAGGAAATCGCCCAGGACCTAATGAGCGGCGCCAAATGACTAAGGCAGCCTTAACCTTGCTCCGCCAGTGGGACCGGTTGAGGGAGTTAGATGGTATGCTGTATCGTCGGGTTCACTGCCCTAATGGTAAGGAAGAGATGTTGCAATTGGTTTTGCCTGCTGCCTTGAGACCAGAGGTGTTAGGGCAGTTGCATCAGCAACATGGACACCAGGGCAGGAAGCGCACCATGGAGTTAGTGCAACAGAGGTGTTATTGGCCGGGTTTGTCCTCGGATGTGGCAAGTTGGTGCCACGAGTGTTACCGGTGCCAGGCAGCCAAAGACACCCAGCCACTGGCTCAGGCTTTTATGGGGCGGTTAATGTCATCTAGGCCAAATGACATCTTGGCAGTGGACTTCACAGTGTTAGAGCCCACAAGCTCTGGCATCGAAAACGTTTTGGTGATGACTGACGTTTTCAGTAAGTATACCCTTGATGTTCCAACGAGGGATCAGCGAGCGGAGACGGTGGCACAAGCCCTGGTGACCGAATGGTTTTACAGGTTCGGTGTTCCGGGCCGTCTCCACGCAGACCAGGGTCGAAATTTTGAGTCTTTGTTGATACGTCAGTTATGTGAGCTTTATGGTGTGGTGAAGTCTCGTACTACCCCCTATCACCCGGCCGGCAACGGCCAGTGTGAACGCTTTAACCGTACTTTACATAATCTGTTGCGTACTCTGCCAGTGTCCAGGAAACGAGACTGGGTAGCGTGTCTTCCCCAGGTAGTGTTCAGTTATAATAGCACCCCTCATCAGAGCACAGGGGAATCACCACACTTCTTGATGTTTGGACAGGAGCCACGATTGCCCATAGATTTTCTGTTGGGCAGAGAACCACAGCTAAGGAGGGTAGTGTGCATGACTGGGTCTTGGAACATCAAACGAGGCTCCAGGAGGCCTTTGCAGGTGCACGGGAACGGTTGCAGGTCATGGCTGATAGGCGCAAGGCCAATCATGATCAGCACGTCCGAGATGAACCACTGGTGGAGGGTCAACTGATGTACCTCCGTGATTATGGGGTAAGGGGCCGCCATAAAATCCAGGACCTGTGGAGCCCAGTGGTCTATCAAGTGACAAGGGCACCCAAGGAAGGTGGTGTAGTGTACACCATTGCGCCTGTAGATGACCTGACCAAGGTAAGGAACGTGCATCGTTCACTGCTAAAGAGAAGAGTTTGTAAGGACACAGTTGGTACTAACAATGGCAGTCCTTTACCTGACCCAGTTGTGGGCACATCCTCGTTAGCTGAGGATGAGGTAGATTTATTAGCTTTGGTCCAAGAACGGGATCAAGTTGATGTCGAATTAAGATTTGGTGGGCTGGAACATGGTCCACAGGAGAGGGTGAGTGTTACGGGACCCGTTCCTGCTAACTGGCCAGGATTACAGGCTCCAGCTAGGGATACAGCTATGTTGCCGGAGCCACAGCCTGAAGCCCTGGTTAGGGTGGATGAGGGTGCGTTACGCAGGACAAAACGTGCAAATGCGGGCCAACATCCAAATGTACACCATCTTCCCCGTTCAGTAGGTGGGACAGGTGAGGGCTCCCAGCAGCAAATGCATGGCATGGTGCCAGGCATTTTTAGGCCATGGGATTAGGTAATCCTGACCCTAGTAGTAGGACCGTCGGGGCGACGATCCGTCAGCGGGGGGTAGATTGTAGTGGGACGAACTGTGGGTGTCTCTTTAAATTGTCATGAAAGCATCAGTTGTCCAATCAGATACATGCACGACTATATAAAAGGGGACTTTTAATGCACCATGTTGTGTGATCACCGCTTGTGTGTCATTGCCCGAGGCCCACCCCTTCCTGGTTTAGACTCTTCCTGTCTCACAGGTATGTGCTTGCAAGCAAGTGTGTATCAACGTGTGTGTTTGTGGTAACCAGCTTTATTTGAATTATAGTTTCCAACGTGTAATCATTCCATGTTGCTCGGCGACTGCTTTTAAACATGAACCCGCCGTAATCCCGTGCCTTCTTGCTGGTTTGATGTCCGTTTGCCTGTGCGGCTGGACTTGTGGTCGAAACGACAATATTAAGGTATGTGTAGCTATCTCTGCTGAGGTTTGTGGTGTTTGGTGGGATGAATAAATGTTCTACTTAATCCTTTTTAGGTGGAATAGTTTTAAGAGGAGTCATTCAGTGCGGCCTGCGGGGCAACGTACTTTGATGCTGCTGCTTTGTTTGCTTTGCTAGCTTTGTTTATGATTTGTCTGCTTTGTTTAAGTTTGGTTTAAGCTTTGTTTATGCTTTGTTTATGCTTCTTTTACGTTTTGTTTATGTCTGTTTTGCGATCTAACACAGATTCGTGAGCGGGCGCGTGCATTGGTCCTCTCTATTGGACCAACACTTCCGCGTCTGTACTTGCTTTATTGTGAAGTTTGCAGTTTGGTTTTGAATTCATCCATTTAATTTAGTTATTCATTGTCGTATGGTATTTTGTTTTTTTACTTTACTTTGTTTGTTTATGTAAGTTGTCTGATTTGTGATTGTGCTTTGTTTGATTTAAGTTTTTATTTGTTTGATTCATTGTATATTCATTCAACACTCAACATTCAATTATTATTCTCATTATTATTTCTTTGATTATTATTATTTCTTGCTTTGAGATTTTAAATTTGGTTAACAGTGTCTTTTGTTATAGGAACCGAGGCTTCAGGCAGACGGCTAGTTGGCCTTTGTGTGCGGTGGTGGGACTCTATCACAGGGTGCAGTGTGTTCACGCTTGATCTTACCGTGTATGTGTGTGGTGCGTCTTGTGCACTTGGTGTTATGCTCCTGGCGATATAGTAGCCGCATACTCATTAAGCTAGTTTACCTGCTTTAGGTAAGCCTCGGTTTCCTTTTTGTTTTTATGCCTATTTTATTCCAGCCCATTGTAAGACATTTTGATTGATCCTGACCAAAAGGACGGCCCCGAGAACACAGCATGGATGCCCGAGAGAGCAGGATGTGGGCCCTGTAAATGCCCGAAGCAACAAGGACATCAAAAGAACTCGTTATGACACAAAACACGTTTCCTCCAGGACTCACGGCAGGGGGCCAACACCCCTCTCGAGAACCAGGACGTTATCTGGAATACAGTAGGCTCCCCGGAGAGCTACCTTCAAACACCACATCTCCATACAAATGGTAGATCTGCAGACAAATGTCTGACCCCTCTACCCCTCCATTTCCTGTTACATCCTGAACACAGGACATTCTACAACACACCAGATGATTATGTGTAAGAAAGGTCATATCACATGTAAATAACGACAGAAAATGTTCATGTTTCATTTCTTTACAAAGGTTTATCGCGACTGGTACACAGGTCCAATTCCCACAGCAATAGAACAAATAATAAAAAAAGGGTTTTAATAAAGTTAAAGAAAACATAACTCTATACAAGGGGCGTACCCCACTACAGATGTATACAGGCGAGGTGCCTCCCACAGGTCTGTAAGAACCAATCAATGCAAACTTCCATTGCTAAATAATGTTTACATAATGCTTACTCTATCTGGGTATTTAAGGAGAACTGACCAACAATTCAGGGAATCTGTAAACAGATATCCCGCACGATTACTGTGTGTCGTCTTGTCCCAGGTATGAAAGGTTTTATATTTCTTGTTTAAATGTAAATACTATTGGTTTGTATTTGTTATATTTTAATTGAACTATAAATTGGCTTTGAATTGTGATTTTCTTACCTGGTTAATAAATTGTTATGTTTGATTTTATTCTGTGTTGCTCGGTAAATGTTGACACTGCAAGTAATAACGTTGCATCCGCAGTTACCGTAAGGACTGAATATCAGGCTAGAATCGGCCTAAATCCCAGTTAGATAGTGAATAATACATCAACTGAGGATTTTAGAGATACGACTAGCACTTGGCGTTAGTTTAAGTGTACTTAGAAGCGTGGAGGCTAACAATATGTATTTCCGTTTAGAGTAACATTTCTAATCACTCTAAATAGGGTCAGCCTCAACCTCTGATTATTTCAATATTATTCTATTCATTATCTGTGGTTAGAAATAATTGTTGTAATAATTAAGTGTCACCTCTAAGGGGACTAAATAAAGTATGTTTAAAGTTGAGCACGCAGAAAGCGGCCGCTTAAGCATATAGTCCAACCTCTGGCAGCGACCAATACTGATTCGCTTATGACCGTAGACCAGTATATTAATTATAAGGCCTATACTAGGATCTTGTGCGACTGTGTGAACCGAATGAACGAGTGTAATGCCAGAGCTTAATCAGAATAACTAGACAAACATCCATCAAAATTATACTATTAGTAAAATAATAACCTATGCAAATATTTATTGTTTTATCTAAATGGAGTCAGATAAGAGGTCAATAACAAAAAATGAAGTAATACATTAATCCAAATCTTATTATCTAATGTGAAAGGAAAGATTAGAACGCGCGAGAATCCTTCGCCACGCCTCTGGAAACCGCCGTTGGACCAGTGGGTGGTTCCCCGCCCTTACAAAGTTGGTGACCTCGACGTGATCTCTACCTGCACAGGCGAGTGACATCCTTCCGACGCGACCACTCAGTTTGGATTCCCACAGAAGATATGAGGTTTGATCTTCTCCTTCCCTGCCTACAGCTGCTATGGTAAGTTCGTTCCTTTTTGCCTATTAGAAGTGTTGAGGGAAAGTTTTGCACACCCAATATAGACACATAAATTAGAACGGGCCGGTATGCCCATTGTTAGACCGGAGACCGTATCAATCCGGTGGGGCATAAGAATTTAGAGGAAACATGGATTCTCAGGGACATTATAGAAGCAGTGTAGAGGAGGAAATAATGGAAACAGCCGCGTTAAAGTTAAAAAAACACCCTTGTTCTGTTAAAAGAAAAGGGACTAAATCTCACATGGAGCAATAATGAAATCATATCCTGGTATTCTGCCGAGGGCCATAAACTGGAAACAAAATTAAAATATAAAAAGACTCCCCTCGCTATTGTTTACCTGTTGCGTCGCAACGATTTGGCAACCATAACCAAAAACGAGCGGACAATAGCAAGCATAAAAGAGATTGAAAATTCACGTTCCGATGAACTAAAAAGGCTACGAGCTCAGGTCGACTCGTTCGCATATGAAAAACAAAGCTGGGCAAGACAGAGCGAGACAATGGCTAAAAAAATTCACGAACTTAAAAAGAAACTCAAAAACGGTAACAATTATATATCCGCGCTCGAAGACTGCTGCGATCATTCGGGTGTCCCCGTAGCTGCAATTAAACAAGCAGCCATAAATGACATGTTGAACGCCGGAACAAAAAGCGATAGCGAAGATGATGATATAGCTGCGTTAGGGACTAAAACGCAGAAAGATGCTCGTAACCGAGCTCCAATGCAAGAGCCTGAGGGTGCTAATCAGATAAGCCCAATGAAAACGAGAGCAAAATCGAACGATGTTCCGCAAAATGCAGTAAAAGTGGCCGTACTAAAAACCGTAACAAACGCAAACGACGAGATTACAACTATTAGTCGTCCATTAACATGCGAAGAATGTTCACGACATAAACAGGTCGTAGGGATGATGCCTCGAAAGGGCCCGTTCCAGCCATATTGGGAAACTTTAATGTTACAAGCAACAGTGTACAGACTAGAAGTCCGAGACGTGTGGCAAATAGCACTCCTCACCATTCCCGAGGAAATTAAACCAAAATTGACCGCTGAAATGAAATCCGGAGACATAATAGAGAGAAAAAATGACGAAACCAATGATGCAATTTATGAACGGTTAAAAGCGGCGCTGCTAAACTTAAGAGGGCCAACCTACGTAGACTGGGACAGAATTTTAGATATAAAACAAGCACCCAACGAAGTATTTGAAACTTATGCGGAGCGACTATGGGTAACCTATAAAGAGCATTCTGGTTTTGAAGATGCAAGTCGTGATAATGAGGTATTGTTACAAATGATAAAAAATCACGCTGGCCCCCCGATCCAAAAGGCACTGTTAAATGGTGTGGATCCAGCAGAGAACACATTTAGAGCAGTAGTAGACTGGGGCACAAAAATAGAAAATAGATGGAAAAATAAACCTCGCGCCGTTGCGTCCACACAGTGGACAACAGAAGGACAGGGCAAGGATAAACCCTACCCGAGATCCCAACACAAATATTGTAACTTTTGCAGAAAAAACAATCACCACACCAAAGACTGCTTTAAAAAACATGGGGACAGACAGCAAATGCAAACCCAAACCGATTCCTCTGAAAAGACCGCGGAGCTAGTTAACATACTGCTCGCCACATTAAAAAAACAAAATGAATCACAGAACGGAGCAATAGTTGCGATTTCGGCGCCAGAAAAATACAGTTTCCCATAGGGGTGCGTGGCCTCCATTGCTATAGGGAGCATAATTAAGAGCGGCAACCGGATCAAAATAAGAGCTAATTTAGGAGGCCAATTAGCTGATGTACTTGTTGATACTGGCGCAGCATGCTCATGTACAAACATTCGATTGCCATTAACAGACGAAACCATACACATAAAAGGCATCGGCGACACGCTAATGATAGCAACAAAAACCCAGCCCACTCGACTTGACTTAGGCATAGCCATAATTGAAGAACCTTTCTGGTACTTGCCAAACAACAGTGAGGGGACTGTACTGGGAATGGACATTATGAAAAAACATGGATTTGTCATTCATTGTTTTGAAAAACAAATTGAAATTCAAACTAATAAGACAGTGAAAAAACGTCCACCACGGAACGTAGTCAGAATTATGTCCATCTCCACTACAGATCCCATTCAACAGTTGATTGACAAGCACAGCGCTGTTTGGGCTAATCATGAACATGACTGTGGCCTTATTGATTTTGTTGTGTGTATTGAGGGAGAGCCACCTCCCCCACAAAGACAATACCGCATCAAGCCTGAGGCTGAAACAGCAGTGCATGAAATAGTCCAACAGCTTGAAATCAGAGGTATAGTCAGACGATGTAGTTCGACCACAAACTCTCCGTGTCTGCCCGTTCCAAAACCAAATGGTAAATGGCGTCTTTGCATTGACTACCAACGTCTTAACAAAGTTTTACCCAAAGCTACACCCATCGTTGCAAACCCCTCAACCTTGTTGACACAAATCTCCAATAGAGCGTCGTGGTTTACCGTACTTGATATAAAGAATGGTTTCTGGTCCATCAAGGTTAGACGTGAAGACCAATGGAAATTGGCCTTCACTGTGAACCAAATACAATATACCTGGCAACGCGTACCGCAGGGCCTGCATAACTCACCATCGATTTTTCATCGTGCGTTAGAGGACACACTACAACCCGTAATCGGAACCGGTAATGTAATGCACTATGTCGACGACATACTAATTGCAACCGAAGACTCATTCGATGAGCACTTACAACTCGTCGATGAAGTGATGTTAACACTAGGTAAAGCTGGCTTTAAATTGAACAAAGAAAAAGCCCAAATTGCACAAAAACAAGTTCAATACCTAGGTTATACAATCACCCAAAGCCACAAGGCATTGACCGAGGACAGACGTAAATGCGTTGCTGAACTGCCTCGTCCGCACACACTAAACTCTCTGCAGAAAGTCTTGGGTACCGCAAATTACTTAAGAGATTTTATCCCTGACTTTGCAAACATAGCCGCTCCACTATACGCCCTCTTAAAGGGAAAATCAAAACCGTCTGATGTCCTCGAATGGGCAGAAGAACACGAACAGGCTTTTACAGATTTGAAACAACAGCTGTGTGCCGCACCCGCTCTGGGTTTGCCCAACCCATCGAAGCCTTTTCATATACAGATTGATGCACATGAAAATACTCTGAGTGGAGTGCTAGCACAAGACCACGGAGGAAAGTTGCGCCCGATTGCATACTATAGTCGTAAGAAATCTCCCGTCGAACAGGGATTCGACCCATGTACACAGCACGTTCTTGCGGTCCATTGGATGTTAACAACAACAGAACCCATTGTTGGTTTTCAATCTGTTGTTGTGCACACAATGCACACGCCGGTACAAATGCTGTTACAGGGCCGAATCAAAGGAGTATCGTCGCAAAGACTGGCGCGATGGCTGACAGACATCCAAGCGCGCAACATTACTATGATAAACACAAGAATTTTACCACATCTCTTGGGGGAGATGGAGGGCCACCCACACACATGCCAAACAAAACATGAAATACAAAGTCCAGTTTATGATATACAATTTCACAATCAAACACCAGTATACATTGATGGATCCAGATATTGGCATGATGGCAATTTCCATACAGGATGTGCCGTGTGGACCCCCCACCCCCTCAACTCAGATTCAAAACAATCGTTGATAAAATTGCCAGCAAACAAATCCGCACAAGAAGCTGAATTGATTGCATTGCTTGAAGCCATTAAAACACACCCAGAACCACTTTGCGTGTACACTGATAGCAGATATGCCTATGGCGTCGTCCATGACTTTATGGCTCAATGGCAATTACGAAAGTTTCTCACATCCGCCGGAACGCCAATAAAACATTTTGACACAATCACCGCGATTTGGCAAGCAATTAAAACACACAACTCTCCAATCTCAGTCATTAAAGTACGCGCGCACATCACTAAAAGCACAGACGAGCACGAGAAAAATAACAACATCGTTGACAAACTTGCAAAACTTGCAGCCACTAAAGGGACTGAATGGCAGCCTGACGAGCTGATTGCCCCTTCTGTGAGTGCGATACAGGTTGCTCCCATTGACTTAAAACAATACCAGCAAGAGTTATGGGTGTCAGACGGAGAACTTGTACCGCAACTGCAGCAGGATCAGCTAATCAGCGTCGTAGAAGGTATGATTCTCAGAGATGGTAAATACATTGTTCCAGAGGCCCTCCAGAAACCAGTGATTAAATTATACCATGATTATGCACATGTATCAGCTCCCAAAACACAACAGCTGATACAGAAAAACTTCTGGTGGCCAAAAATGGCATCAGACATTTTATCGGTCCATTACCCACTGCCAAGGGGGGATATCGCTATTGTCTCGTCATAATTGATAAATTCTCTAAATGGGTAGACGCAATTCCAACTCGCGACAACAGCGCACGCACCGTGGCACGAGTAATGGCAAATCAAATCTTGCCAATCTGGGGAACACCGACCCAGATTGAGTCTGACCAAGGAACACACTTCACAGGTCAGATAATGAAACACATATGTGAAATGCTACATATCAAACAAAGATTTCACATTCCCTACAGGCTGCAAAGCTCAGGTATGGTGGAACGGACAAATCGTTCGATAAAAGAAAGCATCTCCAAACAAATAATGCAACATCAAAACAGGTGGACTGACCTTACACCATAGTCATGTTTTAAGATTAATACCCATATTTATTGTTGAAATAAAACATTTTTTGTATTTTTGGTATCCACGTCTCTTGCCTCTGTTTCTTGAAACCACGTACCTGTGTCTTTTGTAGATGATTAATATATAATAGTGTTCCCTGTTAACAGGGTGGCGTAGTCAGCTGAGTTATAGTTTCTGTCTAATTAATGTCCCGCCACACAAGATTGAGGAGGAGCTGACTTCATGAGAAATTTGAACAACATTGAACTCACCTTACCTTAAAACCAGATTTATACAAGCAAACCTGGAGCAGAAAAGACATTTTGCCTTCAATTACCAAACTCTGTGCCTGAAGTGGAAGCCAGAAATCACAGACGAGAATCTGGTTAGCCACATCCTGAACAACATCAACCCAAGAGTTGCAGGTGGCCTGAGAGGGACATTGAACAATTTTGTACAGATGGTAGGCTTCAAAGTAGCGTAAGACTGCATGGGAGCAAAATACTTTTGGCAGAAGTTTGGCCTGCAGACATCAAAAGAATAAAGCAGCAAGAGACAACCTGGAAGCCAAGGATCCTCAGAATTACTGCTACTGACCCACACACCCAGCAGAGGCTCATTATGGCAGATGAGAAGGTGCATTGTGACCAAGCAAAGCAAAAATTTGACCTCTCCACTTCTGGGGTTGGACTTTATTAGCACTGCTTTCAGAGAAAAAATATATTTGTCATCCTTTTATTCATCACCAGTGGACATCAGATCGGCTGAGAAAGAAAAATTAGCTAGAAACATAGGCAAACTTGTATTATGTGTTACTATGACTCAAACAACATGGAGGAGCTGAGATGGTTAACGAAGGCTTGGATGTTTGTCACCGCCAACACCTTAGCATGGACTGCAATGGTGAAGAACAGGATTTTCACACTAGAATTTGTTTTGCTGCTTAAGTACACCATAATAGAAGAACATATTTGCAAGATGTTACAAGAGGACATCACGGAGCCCTTCATAGTTCACCATGGTCCTCTCCTGTTCTAGAGCTAAAATTGGACTTGTCTTATCCATTTTGCATTGACTGCAGGAAGCTGAAAAGCAAGACCATTCTGCATTCTACAGCAGGCTGGTAGTGGTTTGGGCAGTAAAGAAATGGAGGCATTTTCTGGAAGGTAGTGCATCTTCACTGACCATCCGGACCACTTGCCTGGGCATTCATTTGTTCAAAGACTTCTTCTTGGCTGACAAGTTGGGTCTTGAGGCTTCCACAGTTCTGGTTATATCTGCACTCAACATCGATCAGATGCCGTATCCAGAGCATTCGAACCCTGTAATGCTGGGTTTCCTACTGCACCTTTCTGCTCCGTCTCCCATCAACAACATATGGACCTGCCTCATTCCCTATCAGAGAGAACTCATGTCTAAAACACAGACAGTACAATGAAACAACTAAAAAAGACCCCACCACACTAAAAAAACACCTAAAAACACCGCCATATTGGCGTTTGAGGTCCACCAGGGGTTACTTTATAAAAGATTCCCACTAAAAGACCATGGGGGAAAAATACTAATTTAGTGTGCCCACCTCTTTAACACCCTACATGACCTCCACTAGAATCCACACCCTGAGAATTATTACACATCTATAAGGTGAGTGTCATCATAGTACATATTAGTGTTTAAATTGATGAGTTCTATTTGAAAATTGTTAACATTATCTGTAAACATACTGTTTAATCATAATTATAATATTAACTGTGTTTTATTGTCAAACTCTTCAGTAGGAAATTTCCAGATTTCTCTCTGAAATGACATTATACAGTTTTTAACATCGTGGTCTCCAGGAATAATATGGAGTTAATACAAGAGTTAATATGGATGTTTTAAGCTTTTTAAACAGATTTCTAGGTTTAATTATTGTATGATTTGCTTTAGGATCAATAAATAGAGAAATAAGAAAATCTTACAACAAAATTTAAAATAAATGAAACATTAAAACAAAGCGTTCTTCATGGGATGTTCTATATGATCTATTTGAGAACTTTTTAATTCCACATAAACAAGTCATTTTTAACATGTACAAATTTATTCTAAACTTAAACAGGCGAGTTTACCCCATAGTTTAGAAGCAAACAAAATATTTAGACTTTGCAGATGCCACTGTGGCAACATCACACATTATTGATATTCTACTAGATCAGGGGTCACCAACATGATGCCCACAAGGACCACATGAGTCGCCTGTGTGCCTTTTCTAAAAATAGTTCACCATAGCGCCACTTACCCGTGAGCTGCTTCTCATTTTTTTTTAAATCACACTTTTGATTTAAAAAAAAATTTGAAATAACAATATTAATTTGAAAATGACAATATTAAAATATAGATGACTAGATATAGATGAATATCATTATTTATTAATAATAACATATAAAGGTAAATTGAGCATTTTTTTATTTTAGAAGTATCAAACTGGTAGCCCTTCACATTAATCTGTAACCAAGAAGTAGCTCTCAGTTTCAAAAAGGGTTGGTGTCCCCTGATCTAGATGTTATTCTTGAGTACATCAAACCACAGAACCACTCAAAGTGGGAACACAAGTTTGTGCCAACAAACTTGTGTTCTTATTAGTTTTAGGAACGCTCAGGAAGAGAATCCTAAGCCTGACAGCATGGTGTACCACCAACAACAAGACTCTTCACTTCTATAAAATCTGTTCACTGCTATAGCCTTTATATTTATTATTATTAATATAAAGGCTATAGCAGTGAACAGATTTTATAGAAGTGGAGAATAAGATGGCCACCACGTAGAAGCAATGTTTAATACATTACTACAGAATATTGCACAATACCACAATTGTTCCTCAAAACCATTCCATAACACATTTTTGACAATGTGTGATGGTTTTTGCCACACAATGTGAATACTTAAAAAATCTGTAGTAATTGGACTAAAATAAAATGCTTTAAATATTTGCCTCACGTGCATTCTTTTACCTTTTATCCAGAACAAGTGGGAAACATAAGGTAGCATATTCAAATCTTGTAAAGATAATGGAAGATACATATTTAAAGTATTCTATAACATGGCCTTCCTCATGGCCTGTAGTGTTATGTAGAGCCTCCTGGATAAAGAAATTGATTTCACACTTCAACACAGGTCAAAAGATCCATTTTTCTGTTACATATCATTTACCTTCTAAACTCTGGCAAATCGAGATATATATATAAATTCAATAAAAAAAATGAATTGGCCCGAGTCCAGTGCACTTCATGTAGACTCATTACGGTCGACGACCAGCTCGCGGTGGTTCTCCTCTGTTTTGATTTTTTTTTGACTCCGAACAAATTTCACAGCATTCTCCAAAATTTCCTTTTTGTTGTAAAGGTGCAACTCTTCAGTGGGTTGCAGGAATGATAAGCAAGTTTTGCCCTTAAACTGCAATGTCTGTGTTTACTTTCACACAGTCCACCATAGGTTTCTCCACACTCTGGGCTTTCATCATGTGCAGTACCGTAGAGACAAATTGTTTTTATTTAAATTTAACACAGTTCTAAATAAATAACCCAGTCATTAGTGTTGCACAGGTCAGGTGACTCTCAGTGTCGGTCTCAAGCTGGATAAATGTGGAGGGTTTTGTTATGAAGGACATCCAGTGTAAAACATGTGCCAAATCTAAAATGCAGATCACGAATCAGAATTTCATACCGGATCGGTTGAGACCCGGGTTACCAACGACCACCACAGGTATCATTAGCCAACAGGGTACCAGTGGAAATTGTGCTGCTGTTGGCTGAGGGAGGAGAAGGAGAGGAGGAAGACGTCTACAGAGACGGCAGGGAAAGGAGCAGTGTAGGAGAGTGGAGGTTAGGGTTGGTACTTTAAATGTTGGTACTATGACTGGTAAAGGGAGAGAGGGAGCTGATATGATGGAGAGGAAAAAGGTAGAGATGTTGTGTTCAGGAGACCAAGTGGAAAGGGAGTAAGAGCAGGAACATTGGAGGTGTTTAAACTGTTCTATCATGGTGTGGATGGAAAGAGAAATGGTGTAGGGGTGATTCTGAAGGAAGAGTACAGTAAAAGTGTAGTGGAGGAGAAGAGAGTTTCTGATAGGGTGATGATCGTGAAGGTGGAAGTTGAAGAGGTGATGATAAATGTCATCAGTGTTTATGCTCCACAAGTGGGTTGTGAGATGGAGGAGAAGGAAAGATTCTGGAGTGAGTTAGATGAAGTGGTAGAAGGTGAATGTAGGAATGAAAGATTGGTGATTGGAGCAGACTTTAATGGGCATGTAGGTAAAGGGAACAGAGGTGACGAGGAGGTGATGGTAGGTATGGTTTTAAGGAGAGGAATGTGGAAGAGCAGATGGTGGTAGATTTTGCTAAAAGGATGGAAATGGCAGTGGTGAACACTTATTTTAAGAAGAAGGAGGATCATAGGGTGACGTATAAGAGTGGAGGAAGGTGCACACAGGTGGACTATGTTCTATGTAGGAGATGCAACCTGAAGGAGATTGGAGACTGTAAGGTGTTGGCGGGGGACAGTGTAGCTAGACAGCATAGGATGGTGGTCTGTAGGATGGTTTTGGAGGTGAAGAAGAAGAGGAGGAGAGTGAGGACTGAATAAGATGGTGGAAACTGAAGGAGGAAGAGTGTAGTGTGAGGTTCAGGGAAGAGGTCAGACAGGAACTCGGTGGTGGTGAAGAGGTGCTGAATGATTGGGAAACTACTGCAGGAGTGATGAGGGAGACAGAGAGAAATGTTCTTGGTGTAACATCTGGAAATAGAAATAAAAGACAGAGACGTGGTGGTGGAATGAGGAAGTACAGGAGAGCAGAAGGAGAAAGAAGTTGGAGAAACAGAATTGGGATCAGCAGAGTGATGAGAAAAGTAGGCAGGATTACAAGGAGATGCAGCAGCAGGTTAAGAGGGATGTGGTGAAAGCCAAGGAAAAGGCATATGAGGAGCTGTAGGAGAAGTTGGACACTGAGGAAGGAGAAAAGGATTTGTAGCGATTGGCCAGACAAACCTCCACAAGCAAAATTCTAATTCTGGTGAAACATCTTCCCAGCGGAGTGGAGGATATTATAACAGTGTTGTGTCTAGAACATGTTTATTGAAGAATCAGACTAAATGTGTAATAGGTCAGGTGTGTGAATTGCTAAGAAGCAGAACAAAAGAGTAAGTTGTTGGTTTAAAGACACGATTTACACCACAAACAGCAAATGGGACTTAATGTGAAATAAAATGTCCAGACAGGTGTCCAAAAACTTTGGTTGTTTAGTCAATCTATAAAACCCTTGAGATTACTGTCGATAGTAAACTCTTAGAAAATCTTTGGACTGCAATGAATAAGAACCATTATTTCTGCAATGGTTTAGGACTATAATTTCCACAAACAGTTTTGCATGCTGTAAACTCTCCCCTGGCATTAACATAAACGATGCGCCTATAAGGATAATATCATTTTCCAATGTCCATTATTAAAAATAGCTATACAAATAAAATGTAATTAAACAAATAAATCTGTAGCCCTGAGATTTTAATCTACACAATTTTGAAAAACTGCTTTATAAATTTCATTTATTTAATATAATTTAGAATTTATATCAGCTCAAGTTTGAACAGTTTAAAACTTTTAGAAAAGGTTTAGAAGTACTTAAAAAAAAAAGGGCTGAACATTTTTGGATAAGATTTTCTAGAAAGAGAAGCTGCTTTGTGTGAAAAGGAAGTGAGAAACACTTGAGAGTATTTAAGCTGTTCTTCTGCAGCACATTCTCCACTCTCAGTGCTGATACACTGTGACTTTCATCATGTACCTGATACAAGGCATCGTCCTGCTCCTGCTCAGCCTCAGTGTTCAGAGTCGTTCCATTAGGGTGAGTTACAGAAATATTAACAACATTAAAGACATTATGGATAATTAAAATAAAATAATACATATTAATTAATGTATTTAATTAAAATGTGTATATATAAATATTTATTTATCAAACAGGCATTCGTTAATGAAACCTCTGAGGAGATTGGTAAAATTCACACTTTTAATGAATTTATTTGTACCATATTTTATTTTTACATCAAATACTCATATTACATTTTACTAATATTGTTCATTCCATTTCAGATAACAGCATTGACAGCGATTATTACTCAGTTTCTGCCATAATTGAAAGAGCCAACAAGAATGCTGGTAAGAGAGAGAGAGAGAGAGAGAGAGAGAGAGAGAGAGAGAGAGAGAGAAGAGGGGTGACAGAGAGAGAGAGAGAGAGAGAGAGAGAGAGAGAGAGAGAGAGAAAGAGAGAGAGAGAGAGAGAAGAGGGGTGACAGAGAGAGAGAGAGAGAGAAAGAGAGAGAGAGCACATTCAATAAAACACTAAACCACATCATAATGTACTGATGTACTAACAAAGATTTTTCACTAAATCGAGTGTCAGTGGTTTTGAGACACATAATAAACATGAATAAACTGATACATGAATGAAACTGCATACACTAAGAATCTCAGTGTCAAACCCACACTTGTGTTTTACTGAACAGGAAAGCCAGACGGTAATTTCACCATTATACATGGTGACATAGTCGTGTTTACTGGACTCCAGAATGCAGATCCATGTACTTCTAATAAGTGCAAGTGGATCAGAAGTGGAGATATGATGGTTTATGTGCCTTACGTCATTTCCAGTCAGTACTGTGAGTATAATATTTTATCTGGCTATAAAGGAATATTTGTCAGAGCTTCATTAAATTACTTTTAACGAGCTCCTCTTTCTGGCAGCACCACCTGAAATAGATGTTATCCAGCGTGCACTGGACTCCTTCCAAAAGTCGACCTGTATCCGATTTGTACCTCGCAGAAAGGAAGTAAATTACATTAATATAATCTCAGACAAAGGGTATGTCGCTAATCCTATTATTGATGACTATTTTGACAAACAGTTGTTTCCATTCAGTTCTCATGTAATGAAAGCAGTCTTGAGGATGTATTTGTGCTGTACAGGTGCTACTCTTCTGTTGGACGCATTAATGGAAAGCAGGTTTTGTTCCTAAACCGCAATGGCTGTGTTTACCACAAAGTTGTCCAACATGAGCTTCTTCACGCTCTGGGATTTCATCATGAGCAGAGCCGTAGTGACCGTAACAAACACGTCAGAATCCTTATCCAAAATATCAGGAACGGTGAGCAGGTAATCAATTTTATTTCTTATTTCGAACTAATAAAGTTTATTCATTTTAATTAATGACCATAACATTGTTCATGGCATCTGGGAACTCAAAGATTCTGTTCCTCCATGAACTGAAATGTAAATGTTTAGTGATGAATCTAGAAATCCAGTTTATTTCTAAAATGTTTGTTCTGACAGTAAAAAGCAGTTAATGATCTAATTATGTGATTAAAATATTCACAGATGGAATAAACAATTTTGTGAAAGTAGCCACCAACAATTTGAACACTCCATATGACTACAATTCCATCATGCACTATTCGAGGTAAAATATCATTTTCTTTCTTATTTAAATAACGGCACGATTATATGCATAACTGAAATCACACTTTATTGTTCTAGGTATGCTTTCTCCAAGAACAGCTATCCGACCATCCTCCCTACACCAGACAAGTATGTTTCCATCGGACGTGCCACTGAGATGAGCCACAACGACATTCTGCGTGTTAACAGGCTCTACTGCAGTTAAACATCATCAGTGTGTTCCGAATGCTTTCACAAATGTTCTGCTTTCCGTTGTCACATTTTAAATATATAATTTTCTCAAATCTGGATTTATTTTGCTTCTACTTTTGATACTATTTAGATCTGCTTTTTTTAAGGGGGTGTACGGGATTACTGATCAAAAGGTCAGTGGTTTAAACCTCATAATCATCAAGCTGCAAGTTTTAGAGCTCTTATTTCTGATTAATTGCTTTAGGGGGAATGTAACATGACCGACGGTGCCCTCAGATTCCTAACATCACTGGGATATGCAAAGATTTTCACTGTGTAATCTGTAATTTACGTGTGACAAGGAATTTATTTTTTAGATGCAATTTCAAAAAAATAAAAATAAAATAATGCATATAAACATTAGTGTATGAATTCATATTTTGATAACAGGTGGTGGGCTGCATCTTTCTTCCATCTTCTATCACATTATATTATCTCTCACACCCATATGTGGTTCTTCCCCAAACTGTTGCAATAAGGTTGGAAGCGCTGGTAATAGCATGCATTTATTTACATATACTAATTGTGTAAAAGCTGAGATCAGCTATTATGCAGAAAAGTTAAGGGCCTTGCTCAAGGGCCCCACTCTTGCAGCTAGGATAGCTATGGTTTTAATCTTTAATCTTCAGACTAGTAACCAAGAGCCTAACCATTATTCCAAAATAGCTTTTATTGTAAAATGAGCTAAAGATTTGTGAGTTTGAGCACAGAATTGGATGAGCACTTTGGGGAGTGTAGTCCAGGGTGGCCATGTTTGTAGTTTGCAGTGTTTGCTGGGAACTGAAGTTTGTGGATTGCCATGGCCTGAAAGAAACACACAATTTTCTAGAATGTCTTTTTCTATCTTTTCAGACCCAAACATGTGGCATGTGGTCTGGCATCATCTCTGGATTCTCATCTGTGTTTTATTATGATCAGTTTACCTTTGACCTTGTTTTTGTGCTTTCAGGAACACACACAGCCTGTGTGCTTAGATAAGTGTTAATTTTTTTATAAGCTCACTGAGAATGTGATCAAAATAAAGAGCTTACTCTGCCTGTCTCTCAGTTTTTCTCCATAGTCTCACATGCCAGTGTTCTAGGGTACCAAAACTAACTCTAGTGCTGAAATCTAAGATAACCATGGAAATGGAAGCCTGCCAAACCATTCATTCTGCTCATCAAGCATTAGCAAAGTTTTAAAACTGTCATGCAGCAGAATCTGATAGCCAGTATGTTCTCCAGGGGCGACTGCACCCCACCACATCTCCAGTTGTGTCTCTTGTCCATGTGCCGCATGCGACACTCAAAGTGTGAACTAGTTACAATGCGGGCATCGCAGTGGTTGATTGCCCTTTATACTACTTTCAGCAGATGATTTTCTGTAACTGGTGATTAATGGCAGAGGGGACGGACATGCAGATCAACCTGGCTATACTGCAGCAATTCAATGCACAACTCTCAACAGGAAGTTTAGATTAGGTCCAGTACCACCTGACTTCCTCTATTTAATTTTATCTGAAGCCTTCTACACCCACTGGGATTGGAGCAAAACCTGGGTAGCCTGTTCTTGCAACGGTTTAGGTGTGTTTGTCATATTACCACAAACATCTGCCTATATGGTGTGTATATATATATATATATATATATATATATATATATATACACACTGATCTATATACACATATACACCATTGCACACTGTTCTTTATTAAAGTCCATTTAAAAAGAAGCAGGGACCTTGTCAAGCTATTAGTAAACAGATTACTTGGAATTACTTTATGGATTGTGATAGAAAGGAAGCCATAGCACTTTGCAAGCCATACCACTCAGTGTGTGGCAGAGGCGTTCTTCTCCGTTATCTTCTAAATTGTTTTTCTAAAAGAGACCCTGAAGATTTATCACTTTTAATACATTTTACTGTTTTAAGGTGAGAAACACAAAAACGTTAGATAGTGTATCTGTCACATCAAGAACAATGTACAGACAAATGGGCTGGTAATTTAATCAAAAACCATGATTTTTTTATTCAATCAATAAACATGCCAGAAAACATGATTTATAAGTTCCTTCATCTAATATATAACTGCCTATTTTTCCAATCTGTTGTGCCAATTTGGTGCCCTTCTGTTTGGGATGTTCAGAACTCTAGAAATGTTTTACCATTTGTTCCATAGAATCAACTTCACACAAAATGCATATTCCTCTGCCTATTTGGATGATATAATCATTTAAAGTAATGATTTGCAGTGGGTGTTTAAAGCAGCTCTCCTGAGATCCTGGATGTTTATGTACACGTTGAATCCAAAACAGAGTGCAATCAAGCAGGTGGAAGAATGACATGTGGGCTTCCACTTGGGTCATGTGCAGGCGCATCATTAAATTAATTATACAGCAGCAATTGCGACCAGCCTAATACCGAAAATCAATAAACACAGAGCAAAGGTGAAAATTGGCCAGAAGTACAGAATCATTTAGTAGGCCGGCCTCACACTCCAATACTACCTGCTGGTACAGATGGAGGTGGCAGATTTCCGCAGAGGATCAGCATTGGAAGTCAGCTGCCAGGTGACTTAGATATAGTTTGGTGTTCCATAAAGTATTTTTTAGGCCCAGTGCATCTTTTAATCATATGCTGCCTTTGGGTTAAATTATTAATATTATTTTATATTCACTAAATAATCTCTTCTCCTCAGGTCATGTTCTTAAAAAGGAAGAAAGAAATCTAAGCACAAAGACGGACTTAAACCAAAGTTTTAGTTCCATTATTTTTTATCATTATAATGTCCAAAACACAAAAAAAATTAGAGGCACAATATTTGGAGAAATTCAAAAAGGGAAACAAAGCAAAGCAAATCAAACAAAACCAAAATCTTACAAAAGGCAACTCAACATGTTTTGAAGGGATCATATGAAGCTGTCTGTTAGAGGGCGCTAACGGATTGTCTTACTTTTAGAGCACTAAAAATAAAAGGCGTTAGAGCATGTGAGGCAGCGGCTCTAACTCTTAGAGAACTCATGGTTAAGTGTTGCGTTTGTTTATTTGGTTTGGTGGATTTGTCCGTGCAACAAATAGTGAGTATTTACATGTACAGGCACTGCATAAATTTTCTGTGAAGAAACGAGTGATTTGTAGAATAATTACATTCAGAGATGGAAAGTGTAATGTTAGGGTGGAAAATAAAAGAGGTAATAGAAGTGTTCTCCGCTTCTGAGCCTTTTTAACAACCACTCAGCAATGTGCAAACTCTCACTCTGATCAATTTCCCCAAATCACTTTCTGACCCTGAATTCCGCATACTAGCTAAACATGTCACAACAGGTAGGAGCTACTCACTATATTAGTCAGGAAGCGGCAGGACACGATGCACGGCCAGATTATTCTGTCAGGAGATGTAGGTGTGACTGGGAGAGTGGGGACTGGGAGGGAGGACCCAAATGCAGGATGTGACAGGATTAAGGAGAAAACGGGCTTTAATAAAGATAGCAAACTGAACGATAGGGCAAAGACAAAACAAAGTCCAAAAAAACAACAGTCCAGGTTCTTAACTCAGGCAAACAGGGCAATGCAGGGAAGACAAAACCAAATCCAAAAAACAGTCCAAAAAAGCAAAGAGCTGGCAACCAGAACAATGAAGGGCAGAGGAGAAACACAAAAATAAGGTACAGGATCAGGATCAGTGTACAGAGTACAGGTACAGGTACAAAATCCAAAGCTGGCAGGGTGGCAAGAGTATTCTCAAGGACTTTGGAAGCCGGTGAGATAATCTGGCCCTGAGTCTTGGGTGTCCTTAAATACCAGGAGGCGAGGGAAAAAGGGCAAGATGGCCGCCGACCTGGAAGTGAGCGCCGCACAACTGGAAGTGCACGCCGCGTGCCCGGAAGACCTGGCAATATTACTGTATGTAACCTGAAGGTATCACCAGTCTATCATTACATCTTCCCCGTTTTTGAGTTGTTATAATCTATTATGCAGTATTAACATGAGTGTTTTACAATACTCATGAACATAATTACAAACAAGCAGTTATTTTCTTACTCAGTGTTTTCTTTTGACGTGAACATATGAAACTTGTCTATATAGACACACAAAGGACTATCTAGGGAGTCGGGGTAGAGCATCGGTCACCCACACAAATACTGGGGATTATTCTGCCCCTTGTAGTGTGGCATTTGGGCACGTCCCGAAGAAGATAGCCTGGGTAAAACAGCCCTGGAAATATAGCCCACTACAACGGCTCTCAGTGTCTCACATCCTAATTACAGAGAAATAAGCACAAAATTAGCATCTTTTGACATCAAATATTAATACCTAACAGTTAACCAACTTACTGGTTCAACCAGGTTACGATGTGCAAACTCTAAACAAGGAAGTGGGACGATCTTAACCTGATAATGACTGGATTCCTCAATCCACATTAAAAGAAGAAACCAAACCACCCTTAGAACCCATTCCTCACAATCAGGCTACCTCTCCCAGCTGCACACGAACCTCTCCCAGCTGTGCCGGGTATCCGGTGACGTCAGTGTTCAGGAAAACGCACTCCCACCAGCCACCGACTGCTCCTTTTATAGACCCACTAATGTGATAAGCGAAACCTGGCCATCATTACAATTGATCCGCCCAACCATGTGACTGTTCCCACTACCACAATCTACCTCCACTTCAAGCATCGTCGTCCCGACGATGAACCAACCAAGGCCTAAATAATGCCCGAACAGTGTTAGACTCCGACAAAAAGGAAGCACTAGACCTCATATCTCCTCCCCTTACTTCTTTTAGCAAATGATGCACCTTAGAATGTTGTCCAGCCCCTACTCTTCGAGTTCTACGTGGAGTATTCCCAGCCCCTACCATTTGGATTGGCAGAGAGCCCACCCCAGAACCCACCATTGTAAGTTTGCTGAACACAGGCATTACCATCACATTGTCCTGCCTGGAACAGGAAGGCACCAAGACCATAACATCACTAGCCACAATTTTAGTCAGGTGGGAAACCAACAAATGCCCCTTTAACTGTGTACAATTGGGGCTGCATCCTAAGCTAATTGACACCGTTCTCCCTCTCAAACCCTGCAAGC
Organism: Silurus lanzhouensis; assembly: GCA_039877035.1. Classification (NCBI taxonomy): domain Eukaryota; kingdom Metazoa; phylum Chordata; class Actinopteri; order Siluriformes; family Siluridae; genus Silurus; species Silurus lanzhouensis. Next base: position 256,424 of record JBCEWE010000063.1, on the reverse strand, counting down.
TACATCAGCTGACATACCCGACTAATAGCAGTGCTGCCTCACTAGCTCAAGGGTACGTTCTACCCCTTGATGCCCGTGATGTTGGTGCATCCGAGCCTGCACCTCCGAAGGATTTTTCTATATAACCCTCCTGCTCAACCATGCGGTCCAGTTGTTGGAGCAGCTTAATAACCAACTTAGGCACTTTTGGGACTCTGGACACTGCCCCTGTTGCCAAAACGTCCGCACCGCGCCAACGACCAGATTGACCACCTGCAAAGCAACGAGAGAGTACGGCCCCCCAGCCACTGTGACTGGCGTCCACCACCATCTTCTGTGTGTCTGTTGCTACACCACCAGAGGAGATAACAGGTTTAAAATAACTCACTCTTTCTCGGAAAAACGCACACTTCTCCAATTGCAGCCTTAATCCTTCAGCTCGGAGACGTCTCAACACTAGCCTCAATCGCTGCATGTGTTGCTGCACAGACGAAGAGAACACAATATCTAGATATAACAAAACAGACTGATGCCTTTGGTCACCAAAAAGCCGTTCCATCAACCATTGTAATGTGCTTGCCGTTTTACACAGCCAAACAGCATACAATTCCATTCAACGAGTCCAAATGGGAAATGATCCACTTCAGAACCTAGGACTTTGTTATATCCGCTAGTCAGATCTAATGTAGAGAACCACCGGGCACCTGCCAGGGAGTCCAACGTCTCCTCAATCCGAGGCAAAGGAAAGGCATCCTTACGAGCCTCCAAGCTAAGTTGACAATAGTCAACACACAGCTGAAGACTACCATTCTCTTTCTTAACCAAAACAATCAGGGAAGTAAATGGGCTACAACTCTCCCTAATAATTTGTGCATCCAGTGGCTGACTAATATGGGCCTTAGCCAGCTCATATTCCAGTGGTGGAATATGTCTATACCACTGACGGACTGGGCATCATCCATAAGAGGGATTTCATGCGACAAGCGGTTCGTACATCTTCATGGGTGGAAAACACATCTTAGAACTCATGCAGGAGGGCCCCAACCTGTTTCTGTTCCTCTTCCATTAGCACTTCCAATTTTACTAAATCAATCTGTTCTGATAATAAGGTAGCAGAAGCACTACACAAGGCTACTTCAACAGACAGAGGGGGCCTCCAACCTATTAACTGCTCTGGACTGCAGCCAATGACACGAGCACAACCGATCCTGCCCACATGGTTCAAACTTAGGCCAGAACCAGCTCAATAATAGTCGACACCATGGACCCGGTATCAACTAAACAAGCTACCGAAACCCCACCCATATTAAAAGTTGAGTTTGGACCCGAGGAAACCAGCAAAGATACTAACCAATTATCAATAAAACCACAAGAGCCCTGCACATTCCCTACTGGACCGTGACTCCACAGCCCAGTGGGAACTAATTTCCATGAAATTCCTGAGTAAGAACGGGAGCTTTGAGGACGGATTGGACTGTAGTTAATATCAACAGTCTGCTACACTGACTCAGGATACAGTTCGCTTCTGATCATCATCACTGCACTCCGCAACATTGTATATCTGCCTCAAATGTACATTCGGTGTAGCCCAGATGAGGATGGGTTCCCTCTTGAGTCTGGTTCCTCAAGGTTTCTTCCTTATGCCATCTCGGGGAGTTTTTCCTTGCCACAGTTGCTCATCAGTGACAAACATACTTACAAAGAACATATTTACTTTTAATCACCACATTATCTGTGTAAAGCTGCTTTGAGACAATGTTCATTGTTAAAAGCGCTATACAAATAAAAATGAATTGAATTGAATTAATTTCCCGATTGATTAGGGGCAGAGATGGAACTATATTTACCGGAGTTGGAAACAATGGTTTGCAAAGGGGGGATGAGAAGGGTGATTTTCCTACGCACAATTTCGAGCTATATGTCCTGGTTGTTGACACCGGTGACAAATTATAGACAATGAACGGGGAAATAGATCACCGAAATACTTTCTTTAAGACACTGCTTGAGTAAGCTGATCAATTTGCCCTTGCTACAGATGCAATAACTCTCGCAGTTCACGCATTTCCGAAGACTGCTCCCCATGACTCACATCAGTCCCTCCCTAGACCCCATACTGAATTCCACTTACCAACGGTACAGATTGACTCCTACCCCTCATGCCACCAGGCAGTCCCTCACACTCCCAATGAAAAGCCTTGCCCCAAACCTCCAGCAATGTTGCAGTGGGCTGTCTTTGAATCAGCTGCTTTAACTCCCGACAAAGTGTACTATCACACACATTCAACAAATTGATCACGTAAAACAATATCAGCATTAAGAATAGCATGGGGTGCCTGACTTCTCACTTTCTCCAGAAGGTTCATCAAACCCAGTGAAAATTCCAACAAGGTTTCCCTATCTCGTTACTTCCTGGAAAAGAAAGCCTCCTGGAGTGCAACATAAAATTCTACACCAACAGGCACCACAATGAAAGAAAACAAAATATTTTACCAATGTCTGTCCATTAAACAACAGCTGTATCCTGCTGACTACGCCAGATTGTGGCACTTGTTCCCGACAATCAAGAAATTTAGGACATGGAAGACAATAAATTGTAACTAGATTTAAGAATGTTACTAGTAGAAACCGACTCAGTTACCGGGGATAACCCTTTATAAAGAAATGCACAAGGCACTCAAGTTCGTCTACAGCTGAGTCAGGACATAAAACAGAGTTATAATACACACAGTTTATTAAGAACTCTTAAAACTACATCAAACACCACACATATTATACCACACAAGAATGCTTGGACTTCAGGGCTGGGGACCTTACTCTAATGATCTCCTAGCAAACACGTACACTCGTACGACACCACAACCCCACCTGTCGACCACTGCACACTGAAGGAAACGACCACCAAGCAAAGAGGAACTTGTCCCTCACACTAGAACTGGTCTCCCAGACACCTGGAGAAGAAGCAAACCACAGTATGGTCAAATCAATTTACACACACACACACACACACACACACACACACACACACACACACACACACACACACACACACACTTAAACACAATCACAAAAGGACAATGATGTAGCGCCCCCTGCCCTACTTAGTTGTGTCAAGTCTAAGCTCTTTAGGGTGGGGCGACGGGTTCAATAACTTGGGGTCTCTCGACCATAGAAATCAAAACACTCTGATACCTAAACTCTGAAATAAACGATAAAGAACCATTCGTAAAAGAAACAGTTGTGTATTTATTTCTTTTTTTTTTTTGCTATATAGAATATATTGAGATATGAATTATAATATAAAAATGTATAAATTTAAGTAATCAAGTTGACATATGAATAATAGTATATAGGTATGAATAACAAGTCAATAGGTATTATAACAAAAATTACTGTCCAATCCCTTACTAAATAAACAACGTAAAAAGTAAAAATGTAATAATACACAAAAAAAAAAACCCCAGCAATGAATATGCACTCAAAGGAAAATCCTTAAACACTCTTACTGTTAACTATTTCTGTAACAGTGCAACTGCAATTCTAAATCAAACACATCACACCAACAAATAAATCTCAACACAAAATAGTAGTTGGCCCACTCACACAAGCAAACACTCACTCACTCCCCCCGATGCAATTCAATTCAATTCATTTTTATTTGTATAGCGCTTTTAACAATGAACATTGTCTCAAAGCAGCTTTACACAGATAATGTGGTGATTAAATGTAAATATGTTCTTTGTAAGTATGTTTGTCCCTGATGAGCAACTGTGGCAAGGAAAAACTCCCCGAGATGGCATAAGGAAGAAACCTTGAGAGGAACCAGACTCAAGAGGGAACCCATCCTCATCTGGGTTGCACCAAATGTCCATTTGAAGCATATATACAAAGTTGCAGGGTGCAGTGATGATGATCAGAAGCAAACTGCACTCCCGAGTCAGTGCAGCAGACCGCCGACACCAACTACAGTCCAATCCGTCCTCAAAGCACCCGTTCTACTCCGGAATTTCATGGAACCACCCAAGGTGTTGAGATACCGTCCCAAGCTGCACAGAAGTGTGAAGATCCACGGAGGGGAGAGGGGCAGGAACAGTGGTCACTGGAGCCTCAGGAGCATGTTTAACTCGATCGAGAGAGAGAGAGAGAGAGAGAGAGAGAGAGAGAGAGAGAGAGAGAGAGAGAGAGAGAGAGAGAGAGGGTGACAGGAAGAGAAGGATATGGATTATTAAGTGTAACTATTGGTGTATGAAAGTTAATGTCACTGTGCAGTTTGGACTCCGGCAAGACTCACTATGGCAGCATAACTAAAAGGGAGAACCAGAAGGTAACACAGACATGAGGGATCTCTGGGATAAGAGACGACCCACCACACCACCGTCAACAAACCTGAGTGACCGTGTGAATGTGAGGGGACGACAGCATACAAATATACCAGTTCACCAAACACTCTATATCCATGCTCCCTCCAGATCTGAGCCTTTACCTAAGAAAAAAAAAATCTACTGATAAAAGGCTTGACTAAATAACTACGTTTTCAACCTCGACTTGAACACTGAGACTGTGTCTGAGTCCCGAACACTGATTGGAAGGCTGTTCCATAACTGTGGGGCTTTATAAGAGAAAGATCTGCCCCCTGCTGTAGTCTTCATTATTTGAGGAACCAACAAATAGCCTGCACCTTTTGATCTAAGTAGGCGTGGAGGGTCATACTGGTACAGAAGTTCACTCAGATACTGCGGTGTGAGACCGTTAAGTGCTTTATACGTCAGTAGTAATATTTTATAATCAATGCGAGATTTGATTGGGAGCAGTGTAGACTGATTAAAACAGGGGTGATGTGGTCCTATTTCCTAGATCTGGTGAGGACCCTTGCTGCTGCATTCTGGACTAACTGAAGCTTATTTATGCACTTACTCGCACACCCAGACAGTAAAGCGTTACAGTAGTCCAATCTAGAAGTAACAAAAGCATGAACTAGTTTTTCTGCATCCTGTAACAACATCATATTTCTAATTTTAGCAATATTTCTAAGGTGAAAGAAGGCGATTCTGGTGATATTGTTCACGTGAGACTCAAAGGAAAGACTCGGGTCAATAATCACACCAAGGTCTTTGACAGCCGTACATGCTGAAACAGAAACACCATCCAGAGATGCTACGTAATCAGAAAGTTTGCTTCTAGCTGCATGTGGTCCTAGTAAAAGTACTTCCGTCTTATCTGAGTTGAGCAGAAGAAAGCTATTAAGCATCCACTGTCTAATGTCCTTTACACACTCCTCAACACTGTTTAGCTGATCTCTCTCATCTGGCTTTGCTGAAATATACAGCTGTGTGTCATCAGCATAGCAATGGAAGCGAATCCCATGTTTATGAATGATTTCACAAAGAGGCAGCATATATAAAGAGAAAAGCAGTGGGCCTAAGACAGATCTTTGAGGAACACCAAACTTTGCCTCATAGAGTGTGGAGAACTCACCATTTACATCCACAAACTGATAGCGATCAGTCAAATAAGACCTGAGCCAAGAGAGAGCTGTTCCCTTTATTCCTACAACGTTCTCAAGTCTAGCAAGTAGTATAGTGTGATCAGTGGTGTCAAAAGCTGCACTGAGGTCGAGCAAAACAAGTAAGGAGACAAAACCCTGATCAGAGGCCAATAACAGGTCATTTACCACCTTAACTAGCGCCGTCTCTGTGCTATGATGAGGCCGAAATCCTGACTGATACACTTCAAAAATGTTATTCATAAGTAGGTGTGAGCATAACTGCTGTGCTACAACCTTTTCTAAAATTTTGGATATAAAGGGGAGGTTTGATATCGGTCTGTAGTTGGACAACTGACATGGGTCAAGGTCAGGTTTCTTAATAAGGGGGTGGATAACTGCCAGTTTGAAGGATTTAGGTACAAAACCAGTGCTAATGGAAGAGTTAATTATTTTTAAAACTGGTTTAATTACCTCTGGAGTTATCTGTTTAAAGAAACTAGTAGGCAGGGGATCGAGAATGCAGGTTGATGATTTTGATGAGGAGATTAATGAGATTAAGTCATTCTCATGAATAGGAGTGAAGCTTTGTAGTTGATTGTCCGTTATAATTACACTGCTGTCTACAGGGTTACTTGTAAAATAATTTGGATTTATATTAACCGTCTGGATTTCTTGCCTGATGTTTTAAATTTTATTATTAAAAAAGTTCATGAAATCATTACTACCTATTGATGGTGTGCATGTGAGTGCAGTGCTTTTATTTCCTGTTAATTTTGCTACCGTGCTGAATAAAAATCTAGGATTATGTTTTATTTTCTATGAGGGTGGAGAAATATGCTGATCTGGCAGCACTAAGAGATTTTCTATAATTTAGGAGGCTCTCCTTCCATGCAATTTGAAATACTGTTAATTTTGTTTGACGCCATTTACGTTCTAATTTTCGAGTGGTCTGTTTTAAGGTGTGTGTATGATCAGTATACCACTGTGCTAATTTTTTCTCCCTGATCATTTTGGTCTTAAGGAGAGCTACATCATCTAGAGTGTAACGTAACGTTGTTTCTAGATGTTCAGTGGCCCAGTCGAGCTCTGCGGGGTCTGACGGAGATCTATCTAATATCGTAATTTCGGGAAGATTATTAATAAAACGCGCTGCTGTAGCTGACGTGGAAGTACGCTTAACACGGTAACGTGGTGAGGTAGAAATGCAATGACTTAGGCAAATTTTAAACGAGATTAGATAATGGTCTGAAATAGCTTCAGACTGTGGAATTATGACTAAGTTTTTTATTTTTAATCCAAATGTTAACAACAAATCGAGAGTGTGTCACCACTATGAGTGGGTCCTATAACATTCTGATTAATTCCAACTGAATCTAGTATGGACACAACTGCTGCTCTTAAGGAGTTTTCCTGATTATCAAAATGAATATTAAAGTCTCCAACAATTAATGCTTTGTCTAAAGAAGTAGCTACATTTGTAATGAAATCTGCAAATTCTATGAGAAAATCAGAGTCGGGCCCCTGGGGGTCTATAAATAATAATTAGTGGAATTAACTGGCTTGACCTGCTTTCGGACACTGAACATTTTATGTTGGTGTAAAGAACTTCAAATGTTTTACATTTGTATTTAGTCTTTTGTGTGACGTTTAGATTATTATTATAAATAGCTGTGACTCCGCCTCCTCTGCCATTTAGACGGGGTTGGTGTATGTAACTATACCCAGGAGGACTCGCCTCATTTAATGCTACATATTCATTCGATTTAATCCACGTTTCTGTCAAACACATTATATTAAACTCCTGGTCGGTAATAATTTCGTTTATAGTCAGCGCTTTTGGCGTGAGAGATCTAATATTCAGCAGTCCTATTTTTAGATCAGAGGTGCTGCTGTGCGTTCAGTCCTATTTCATTTAATGTTAATCAGGTTACTTAAACAGACTTTCTGATAACTCCTATATTTTGGTTTTGCTTGGGGGACAGACACAGTCTCAATATGGTGGATCCTGAGTGACGACTCTGTGCAGCTAGCAGACGGTCGGTTTAGCCTGTCTGTCTGCTCCCTGGCCTTGGCTCTAGACAGTCACTTGTTAACTAGTGCTGTTCTGAGACTATGACCTATACTACAAGAAATGAGAGCAGCACCTTCCCGGGTGGGATGGACACCGTCCCGCCCTAACAGGCCAGCCTTGCCCTCAAAAATGCTCCAATTATTAATGAAGCCCACATTATTTTTGGAGCACCACTTGGACATCCAGCAGTTCAGCGACCATAACCTGCTGTAGGCTACATCGCCACGTCGCATTGGGATGGGGCCAGAGCATATTACAGCATCAGACATTGCCTTCGCTAATTTACACACCTTTATAATATTACTCTTAGTAACCTCTGACTGTCGAAGGCGTATATCATTAGCTCCTGTGTGAAAAACTATCTTAGAGAACCTGTGCTTTCCTAAGAATCTAAGCTGACCTGCTATGTCCGGCGCCCTGGCTCCCGGAATACACATAACCTGTGCTGCTGGTGCCCCTAAAGGTCTAGCTAATTTCACGTCCCTCAGAATGGAGTCTCCTAAAACCAGAGCTCTTTCAGGTTTCTCAGCGGGTGCTTCACTGAGGAGAGCAAACCTGTTGGACACGCGAAGCGGGGAGGAATGGTGCTCCCGTGAGCGAGCCTTAGCGTTAGCTTTGGCTTTGCGAGTATGCCGCCGAGTCGTCACCCATTCGCCCCGCTGCGAGGGCTCTAATGCCGGAGTCGGGGGAATAGTACCTTCACCTAGGGCATCCAGACTTTCCCCTGCAGAACCTGGACTGCTCTCACACTCACTACTTCTCTCTAGACTCTGGATGCGCTCCTCTAATGCTAAGATCTTCTCCGTCAAAGAGCAAACTAGCTTACACTTCTCACAGATAAAATTATCGCTAACAACGGAGAAAGACTGACTAAACATGTCACACTTCACACACTGAGTGAACTGGATGTTCGCCATAGTAGAGAAATTACGTACCTTAATGTGGTGACTGTAGTGTGTGTTCGTAGTTCTGGTAAATGTCCTTCACTCACTGCTTTTAAACCCTCAAACAGGGAAAAAAGCGCTCTTCCGACAGCAAAAATAGTCGAGACGGAGCCAACGGAAAGTGAAGGATGCAGGAGATCAAAACAATATTTTGATATTTTAAAAAGCATGCAGGCCTGTGTCTTTGCTGGTGTGCGTTGTGGCCTTTGAAAAGTTTAAACTGGCCTCTTCACTCAAATGAGCCAAAACAAAACTAATAACATGTACCTGAGCTCCGGTGATCACTCACAGTCTAAGCGGAGACCTCACACACGATCCTCTGCGAATAGTGCTACGTTTCCCGCGATCCAAGGCAAACCGAACAGTCTTGATGAATGCACGTGTTCTCCACCGAGCGCTTTTCACTCGCCCGATCACAACCTGAACTCAAACTGATCTCTCGAAGTGTCCAACTCAAAGTATTAAATAGCGCAACGCCACTTTAATACGCAAAATGCAGTATATCAGTCCGGTAACGTTACCTAGAGAAACTCCGTATCAACACAACGGGCGGTTTCTACTCCAAGGCAAAAAAAGTCTTACCAACAGTTGATAAGACAAAACCAGGCCGTTAACACATCTCCTGGGTCAACTTTTATGCATAAATAAACAAACAAACAAAACACTTTTACAAAGAAAACCAAACCAATATAACACGCGTTTAGCGGTTATTTTACTGTTTTTTCCAGCCTGAGCGATTCTGCTCCCGAACTCTCTCGAACGTGTCTCGTTTCTCCTCTCTCTCATTTAATTGACTCATTAACCACCAATCATATTACTCTCTGATATGCATGGGTGGGTATAAAATAATAAACATCCAATCACAGAAAAGATAAAACTAGGTAGTAACCAGCACATGTCTTCCAGGTGCATTTAAACCAAACTTTAGTGAATACCAGGGGTTTCCTAACTCTTTCGACGCCATTGACGAGTTAAAGGGATACACACTAATTTTTCAGATCACATAAAAATGTTTATCTCTTTAACCACAACTCAGTCTAATGAATAGTATACTTGAACCTGATAATAAAACAAACCTCTTCAGACACCAATTATCTGAATAGTGCAGTTATTTAAAATGAGCTTTTAAATAATTATGACTATAGCTTTTAAATGCACATATGTTCAATAAAAGAAACCTAACTAGTAAGAGGGTTACAATGACAAACAGCAAAAGAAAGTACAACAGGAATAAAAACAGTCAGTTCCATTCAATACACCTCATCAAATAAGCACATGACCTCTTAGCAGTCCGCTAACTGTTGGGTAGCATCCAGGTCTTTAAACTCCTCGGCTAAACAAATATGTATTGCAGCAGTTTCTCAGACCACCTCTCAGCAGACCGTCACAGTGTGGAGCACTGAAACAGACACACTAACACATATACATGTATATATATAAAGCACACAGTCCACAAACGCACTAGCATTTAGCTCGCTTTAGCTTGGCCAATCCAGTAGGCCATTAGCTATAGCACAGTATGGCCAGGGCATGTGTCCCCCGCAGATAGCATGCACTCCGATGCAATATGTCGCTCCGTCCACGCTTTAGCAACCCGCAGACCACAAGACAGCCAGGCAGCGAAGCAACCAAACAGCTAGACAGCCAAGCAAATCAGCAAACTATCAAAAAGGTAGCCCAGCATGAAGACAGCCCTGGTAAAACAGCAGCCCTGGTAAGACAGCCCTGGTAATACAGCCCACTACAATGGCTCTCAGTTCCTCACTTCCTAATTACAGAGAAATAAGCACAAAATCATCATCTTTTGACATCAAATATTAATACCTGACAGTTAACCAACTTACTGGTTCAACCAGGTAACGATGTGCCACAAACTCTAAACGAGGAAGTGGGATGATCTTAACCTGATAATGACTGGATAATGCTCTGGAACATCATGCTTTTTGGTTTGACTTTGAAAATTTTGTTGGTGTTCGGCTTGTGTTTGTTCTTGATCCACACTCCTCTGTTCGTCAAACGCATGCGAGTTGAAAAAATGTAGATATTTTTTGTTTCTTCTCATGTTTCCATTTTCTGTGTAAATTATGTCAGATCTCAGAGTAGTGTGTTAATTAACAACTGTGGCAGTCTTGACCCGCCTTTCTCACTGTCTATCTTGACTGCAACATAATCTCCAGATTTGAGTTAAGGCAATAAATGACAACTATAGAGTCTATTATAATACAGCTTATTGTTGGATTTTTCGCCCTCACCTTTGAGAAATCATGCCACTCAGGCACCAGTTTCTTTTCTAAGACAGGAACCAGCATCGTCAGCTGGCGTCTAAGCATCAACTGTGCAGGACTGTATCCTGTCGCTTGGAAAGGTATAACTCTGTATGTGAGAAGAGCTAGAAAAGGATCCCCTGCTAGAGAATGTTTTGTGGTTCGCACTGCTTTTTATGCCTCTCCATTGGATTGTGAACAATGTGGACTTGTGCTCATGTAAAAAAAACCCATATGCCTTTGCAGAATCCTGAAACTGTTGAATATGGAACTGTGTACCATTGCCAGTAACAAGGATTTTAGGGCAACCCTAACTGGCAAACATCTTGCTCAACCTCAATGTCACAATCTTTCTTGACATGTCTGGAAGATAAGCAATGTTGGTAAATCTAGAAAAATAGACCACTACAAGATCTCTTTTGTCAACCTCGCAATTATCAGCCACAACTCTCAACCAAGGTGCATCTGGTAATGGGGTAGTCATTAGAGGTTCTTGATGTTGTTCAGATGTATTTGTTTGACAATATGAAAAATGTTCTCCTTGCTAATGCCAGGCTAACAAACACTTTGCTCTGCACGCTCTCTACACTTGACAATCCCCATGTGACCTTCATGAATTTTCTTCTGACCTCCACTCTCATGCTGCTTGGAATAATGAACATGTCACTATAGGTTAGAAGATCATGACTTACAAACAACATATCTCATACAGCTTGACGCACTCTGCCAATTGTGAAGGATACTATGGCCATTCCTGTTTCACGTATCTCATCACCTGCAATTCAGGATCAACCTTTTTGCTTTCTATGGCATCGCTCAGTCATGATCGTGACAATGGCCAGGCTGTTTTGGTGGACTCCTCCAGGGCTGTGATGTCATCTGTAAGCTCCGAAAAACTCAGTAGTGAAGTTAAAAATAGGTGCCTGGAAAGAGTATCAGAAACAACTAACAAAAAAGTTGGGACACTTTTTTTTTTTTTTTTACAAATTGTGAATAAAAACAGAATGCAATGATGTGGAAGTTTCAAATTTCAATATTTTATTCAGAATACAACATAGATGAAATATAATATGTTTAAACTGAGAAAATGTATAATTTTAAGGGAAAAATAAGTTGATTTAAAATTTCATGGCATCAACACATCAAAAAAAGTTGGGACAAGGCCATGTGTACCACTGTGTGGTGTCCCCTCTTCTTTTTATAACAGTCTGCAAACGTCTGGGGACTGAGGAGACAAGTTGCTCAAGTTTAGGAATAGGAATGTTGTCCCATTCTTGTCTAATACCGGCTTCTAGCTCTGTGCGGTAAGACTCGCGGCAGCGGTCTGTGTGTTTACATCAACACGGAATGGTGTAAGAACTCTGTACTTGTTTCTACCTACTGCTCATCGCTGTTGGAGTTTATGGTTGTGAGATTTAGACCTTTTTATTTACCACTGGAATTCACCACCGCTATTGTGCTCGGAGTGTACATACCACCTAGCGCTAATGCTAAGAAAGCGCTCAGTGTACTCTAATGGACCATTAGCGAACTTCAAAACACACACCCTGACGGATTGTTTATAGTCTCCGGAGATTTTAATCATGCAAATTTTATTACTGTGCTTCCCAAATTTCACCAGAATGTGGGCTTTGCAACCAGAGAAGAAAACGCACTGGATGTTGTTTACACAAACATCCGGGGCGCATACCAGGCGAAGCCCCGCCCCCACCTTGGGTACTCAGACCACATCTCTGTTATGCTGTTTGCAGCATACAGACCACTCAGCAGGCATTCAAGACCAGCTCGAAAGCAGGTGAGAACCTGGCCAGCAGGATCCATGTCTGCTCTCCAGGACTGCTTTAAATGCACTGACTGGGACATGTTCAGGGAAGCTGCAACCAACGGCGATTTCATCAAATTAAAGGAGTACACGTCAACAGTGACCAGCTACATCGGCAAGTGTGTTGATGACGTGACCATCTTGGCTGGTTGGTTTGGGATGTTTGTGGGCATCTACTTCTTTTAAGGTCCACAATCTTCATAAGGTGGGATGTGACTGGAGCTGGAGCAACCTCAGGATGCCTCCGGATGGGTAGAGAAAGAGAAGCAGTGGAGATGAATTAGTGTAGCTGCTGTTCATGATATTAACAGCACGATTCCTTTCGCTCTGTAGGATTCGCCCCCACTCGGTCATCTCGCCGGAGAAGCGAGCCGGGAATTCCCCATGGCTCTCAAAGCGGAGTTCCTCTTTCGGTTTTGGTCAGACCTTCTGTCAGGGTACGGACCACGAATCGGAAGCGGGAGTAGCTCTATCATGTTTATTGATGTAAACAGAGCACAGCACAGAGTCACGGAGAGTCACGAACCATAAACCGGGATGAGTCCGTAAAGCCGATATAATCTTCGGAACGGAGATAATCCATGAACCGTGAGTAATCCTCAGAAGGATAGTAATCCACAGGAAGTGAGTTATCTACGGAACCAGCAGGGAATGCTGGCAGTCTCGGGTGACAATTAGACTATTGCAACTTTTTATGTTCCGGATGTTCTAATAAGTGCATAGGTAAGCCTTAGCTATTCTTGCTGGAGTCCCTACCTGCACTCTGTTCACACTGTACAGAGTCTTTAAAAGTTTAAGTAACAATGAGAATACTTAATCCTTATTTATCTTTCCCTGTTGCCCCTCATTTCTCTCTCTCCTTGTTAAGTTACACATATCCTAAGGAACTAGTGTTCTTGTCCTACATATCTGCTCGATTTATCCCAACAATTGACTTGACTTGACTTGAACACCCTACATCTGGATGAAGTTCTCTTTAACTGGAGACCACTGTTTGCATAAACAGTTCTGCATGTAAGTGTTCCTCAATGAATTTGTGTACCTCAACATTTATGCATGTAACGAATGGACATTTGGTGCCACACAGATAAGAATGGGTTGACTTTTGAGTCTGGCTCCTCTCAAGGTTTCTTCCTTATGTCATCTCAAGGAGTTTTTCTTTGCCACAGTTTTTACTGGATTGCTCATTAGGATTGCTCAACTTGAAATTTGAAGGAATTAACTTCTAAGCACTAAATTGATACATATACTTTTCAAACTGTATAACAAGCAGATGCTCAGCAGATGGATTGTGGATGCTATTTCATCCACCTATGAGTCCTCTGGTCTTCCCACTCTTTTTGGGGCCAGAGCACACTCAAATCGGAGTGTGGCAGGCTCTTAGGCTTGGTCCTCTGAAGTGTCCCTCCAGGACATATGCAACACTGTGGGCTGGTTCACCTGGCTGACATTTGTCAGGTTTTATAGCCATGACCTCAGTGACACTCCTGGCCCCTCTGTCCTTTGCCCTAGCTGTGCCCTTCCAGATTAGGCAGAGATTGTTCAGTCTGGTGTTATAAGACTCTCGTTCCCAAAGCATTCCCAAAGCGAGTTCCTGAAGGGGAATGTCTCCAAATTACGTATGTAATAATAGTTCCCAGAGTGAACGAGACACTGCGTCGCCATGCTACACTGTCTGCATCCCTTCAGTGCTTCCTACCCTTTTCAGAAGCTAGCGCCGGTTTCACTCTATTTACGTTTTATAACTTCCGGGTCGTAAAGTTATAAAACGTAAATAGAGTGAAACCATTCATTACATGCATGGGCATTTGATGCCACACAGATGAGGATGGTTCCATTTTAAGTCTGGTTCCTCTAAAGGTTTCTTCCTTATGTCATCTCAAGAAATGTTTCCTTTCCACAGTTTCCACTGGATTGCTAATTAGGAATAACTTATTAAATTGTAAGGAATTAACTTACAAGCACTTAATTAATACATTTACTTTATAACACATTTATTCCTGTAAAGCTGCTTGAAGATAAGGTTCTTTGTTAAAAGCACTATACAAATAAAAAATAAATTAAATGAAATTGAATTCCATTGTACCATTGAAACACAGTAATGTGTTAGTTAGTGATTTATTTTAAGCTTTTACTTACTGATGTGTTTTAGCTTTTTTACCAGATTTCCAAGTTTAATTTTATGCATGATTGAATTTAAATGAACAGTATCATGGTCAATTATAAAAAGCAAAAATGACGAAACTTAATTAACAAGAAATGTTGGAACTCAGACCCCATGTCTCAGCAGACACATTCGCTATGTGGCTCGAAGTTCAAATCTCTTCTAGCTATTCACCAATTAAATACAATTAAAACAAAATATTTATTATGAAATAATGAAATAATACACCAACAAATAAATCTTCCAGTCAAAAAGCTCTCCAGGAGAAACCTATTAAACAGCAATGGCACATAAAAGTGCAAAATCGAGTTAAAAAAAATCAACCTTTTTCATTCTTTACACCCTGATACACTTACAGATTTTCTCCAAAAGATTTTTCTCCAAAAGATTTTCTCCTCTTTAACAATTTACATTCTTCAATAATCTCAGGAGGTCTTGCATCCTCCTTTCTTTTCACATCCTGCAGCTTATACACCCTCTTCACCATATATCTCTTACTTTTGCACCTTTTGCAAATATTTCTTGCAAATTTCACACCTTTTCTTGCAACCATTTTCTGACTTTGCCATTTTTGCACATCATACATGGTTTTGCCCACACCATTTTAACATGTTCACACATTGTCTAGAAATATGTTTCACACCTCGGTTTTAATTTATTTCCTGTCTCTCATTTTTATATTAATTTTACATATAATTTTACTCATGCTGTTCAAATATATTATAATGCTTATTACTTATATTAAGCTTCAACTTACACTAAATAATGCTACAAGTTTTAGATTATTATTAACGTTAATTGGAGCTGGCGTAAGATGAAATTTTTAACTTGCACATGAACGTTGCTTTGAAAGACAAGTCAAAAAGGTGTCTTTAGCTTAGATGTTTAACCATGCTGGCTGCAGATGTCTGCACACGTCCTGTACCACTTTATGCAGCCTCACATCTGTGACACATCTGTGCCCTGAACCTTTCTTCCCCTTTACTCAGACTGATCTTACCCCTAATACAATTGCCTTTATAATCATATATAATCATCAATAAACTGCTATTTTTCTTAACTTACAGTCTCTGAGGTCCTTAAAGTGAGATTTTCATACCCGAACACAGTTCTTGCTTTAAAGTTGACCTGGTTTTAAAGCTGAAATTAATCTAAAAGCCCGGCCCTGAAAAGCCCAGAAAATAAAGAAGTGCATGTTGAATATCAGGACTGTAAACACAGACACTGGTTTGTAAGGACAAAATTTGCCTTCCAAGTATCATCTATACAGTAATGAATACATTCTTAAGACTCCTTTTATTACATGACAGTTACAGAAACTGTTTAACAAAATAAAGTCATCAATAATAGTGTGGCACACGGTATGGGTCAGTAATTATTAATATACTAGTTAACTAGAGATTATGCACAACTACAACAGAATGTAGCAAAGAGGGTATTATTGATAATCTAGTTACCTAGGTGTGATGATCGAGTATGCCCACCATCGTGTTATCATCCAGGGAACCAATCAAAAAAGTTTGTTGGAACAATGAAAAGTCAGAGATGGACATTAATGGACATTAATCATGCTTAATATGGATTAATGCAATAAGACAGCATTTTTAGGAGACCAAACTCAGTAAAATTCTAATAATAAACACATTCATAAGTAAAAACATTAATAATAAAGGACACTATGTACAGACACGCAGTTCACCTTGCAATTTACAAAATACCTGCCACCACATCCATAAACCTCCTCCTTGGCCTTCCTCTTTTCCTCCTGCCTTGCAGCTCCATCCTCTGCATTTTTCTACTGATTTACCACATGTCCCTCCTCTACACATGTCCCTCCTCTACACATGTCCAAACCAACTCACACTTTGTCTCCAAAACAACTGATCCGGTATGGAATTCTGGTTTGTGATCCGCAAATTTGATTTGCCACATGTTTTACGCTGGATCCCCTTCCTAATGCAACTCTCCACATTTATCCTGCTTGGGACCAGCACTAAGAGTGCACTGACTTGTGCAACCTGAATAACTGGATTAATAATGCAGATGCAAACAAGGCCCCTTCTTACTGACACACAAATACTAAAATCTAAAATAAAACAGCATGTTACTTCTGCCCAGACAAGATGACAAGAGCAAATGCAGCTACATGCACACCTTGGTAATGACTTAATATTTGGGAAAGTATATGTTCATGAAAATGGTTGGACTGCATCAAGGATTGGCTCTGAGCCCTTTCCTGTTTGCAGTGGTGATGGACAGGTTAAAGGACGAGGTCAGACAGGAGTCTCCATGGACTATGATGTTTGCAGATGATATTGTGATTAGTGGTGAGAGTAGGGAGCAGGTGGAGAAGATCCTGGAGAGGTGGAGGTACACGCTGGAGAGAAGAGGAATGAAAGTCAGTAGGAGTAAGACAGAGTACATGTGTGTGAATGAGAGGGAGGGCAGTGGAGGGGTGCGGTTGCAGGGGGAAGAGGTGGAGAAGGTGGAGGAGTTCAGGTACCTGGGGTCAACAGTGCAGTGTAATGAAGAGTGTGTTAGAGAAGTGAAGAAAAGAGTGCAGGCAGGGTGGAGTGGGTGAAGAAGAGTGATAGCAGGAGTGATTTGTGATAGAAGAGTATCTTTGAGAGTGAAAGGGAAAGTTTATAGGACTGTGGTGAGACCTGAGATGTTGGATGGATTAGAGACAGTGGCATTGAGTAAAAGACAGGAGGTGGAGCTGGAGGGAGCAGAGCTGAAGATGTTGAGATGTTCGTTGGAAGTGACGACGATGGACAGGATTAGAAATGAGTTTATTAGAGGGACAGCGCATGTAGGACGTTTTGGAGACAAGGTGAGGGAGGTGAGATTGAGAGGGTTTGGACATGTGCAGAGGAGGGACATGGGGTATATCAGTAGGAGAATGCTGAGGATGGAGATACCAGGAAGGAGGAAAAGAGGAAGACCAAGGAGGAGGTTTATGGATGTGGTGAGGGAAGACATGCAGGTAGTTGGTGTGAAAGAGGCAGATGTAGAGGACAGGGGGGGATGGAGACGGATGATCCGCTGTGGCGCCCCCTAATGGGAGCAGCCGAAAGAAGAAGAAGAAGCTACGTTCATGAATATATCAGGAATAGAAGGGGGAAAAAAAAGAAATAACCACTGAAAATCACCCTGTGTGAAGCAAATGAAGAACGAAGAAATTTGCGCTTTTACATACATATGCACAGTAAAAAAAAAACTGGGAGGAGATGCTTAAACCACATACACCATGAGCTCTGTCCACCCAAGTGCATCACCACCACCAAAACCACCAGCATCACCCCACCCCTTACAAAATATTAATAAATAACACACACACACACACACACACACACACACACACACACACACACACACACACACACACACACACACACACAATTTGGTTAAACAAAACATTAAATAACATCAAGAACAGGCTAAAATAAAATAAAATAAAATAAAAAGCCTACCTGGACAACAGGGACTCAGGTGACAAGAAAATGCCGATATCAATGAACCGTCCTGTCAGGGGGAGTCTAGGAATTGTTATTAATGTGGTGGCCAAGAACCAGTCATGGGGGCCCATGAAAATAATCATGTTCCACAACACAAATGGCATGTCATGAAAAAAGCACTGCAAAGTCCCAGAAATGAATATAGAAAACACTGAACCTATTTTTTATCGTTCAGTAGATCAGTAATATGTAAACTGTAATGAGGGCTTTAGGTCTTGTATTGTGTTCAGTGGCAGTTAATTTATTAGTGCTGATATTCACCTTGTTACCATCTGATATTCAAACCCCTGCGTAGATGCAACCATAACCTCCAAATCCAAGCAGCTCCCCCCAGGGTGTAGTGATCATCAACTTCTGTTGAACAAAAGATACAAATAACCAGTGAACCTCATTTGCAGTGAGCCAGCTGTGTGATACATCTTCAGGTATCAGCTATGATGAGCCCAAAGTGTTATAGCAGGAAAAGATCCTGTTTTCTTTTTAATAACTCTCTTTTCTGTCTTGTTGTTCTCTGATCCTCCCTTTTGGACTGTCCCGTCAGGCTGGAACTCAGTCCCTTCAAAAGCATCATCCATCTGCTCTCTCTTTTAGGTCTCCACCACCTTCTTCTCTGTTTCTGGTCTCCTCAGCTTCTCTGTATGGGCTTTGACATGTATTTAAGTAAAAAAGTAGCCATTAATCGCATTTATAGATACAAATGTGTGATTAAGTTAATCACACATTTGTATCTTTTCTAAATCTGCCTTAAATTAATACTTTTGAAGTTTTTCATTCTCTAATCAAGATGGAGAAATATTGATGCTTAATGCAAATGTATGTTTATTATTAGTGAAACCAAACTTAGCATAGAACATGAAGACAAAAAACTCTTGTAAATATTGTAAATATGGTGTAAATCATCAGGACACCTGACACCGGCGAGTTTTGTGGCATTTTCCCCTCAAACAGACTTTGAAATAGAACACACTTACTCAATGTCTGGTTGGTCTGGTGTCTCAATTATTTCCTGTACATTTACAACACCATTGGATTAGAGTGCTGTCAGTTTCACAATTTTACAAAAGATATAGCAAAGAAGCAGCAAAGATTATATTACAGTGCATAAATACAAAAGTAAAAGAAAACAATAAGAAGTTACGCTTTCACACATATTGCACATAATTATTATTAATTTATTAATTATTATAGGTAAATTATTGTTATTGTGTTATCTGTGTAAAGCTGCTTTGAGACAATGTTCATTGTTAAAAGTGCTATACAAATAAAAATGAATTGAATTGAATTGAACTCAGAGATAAAGCTGTTTCATACAGGGAGTGAGAGACGTTCTGCAGTAATGATGATAGTTTAGCTCCCATCCTCCTTTTCCCACCTCCTGTACAGTGTCCAGAGGAATCTCCAGGACTGAGCTGAACTTCCTGATCAGCATGTCCAGTGTCTTCCTGTCTGCAGTAAAGATGCTGCTGCCCCAGCAGACCACAACATAGAAGATGGCTGAGGCCACCACAGAGTCAAAAAAGGTCTTCAGTAGCTCTGTGTGTTTCCTTCACAAACGGAAGTGATAACCACTTGAGAGTATTTAAGCTGTTCTTCTGCAGCACATTCTCCACTCTCAGTGCTGATACACTAACACTTTCATCATGTACCTGATACAAGGCATCGTCCTGCTCCTGCTCAGCATCAGTGTTCAGAGTCGTTCCATTAGGGTGAGTTACAGAAATATTATTAACATAAACTGCAGAATGTATAAAGAAATAAAGAAAATTTAAAATCCTATATGAAGTATAAAAATATATACTTAAAAATATCAGCTCACAGAATATATTTATTAAACAAGCATTTGGTAATGGAACCTCTGAGGAGATCGGTAAGAGTCACACTTTTAATGAATTTATCTGTACTGTTTTTCAATTTTACATCTTTTTCTCATATTCCATTTTACTAATATTTATAATTCCATTACAGATGACAACAATGACTGTCGACGTGACTCTGTTTGTGCCATAATTGAAAGAGCCAACAAGAATGCTGGTAAGAAAGAAAAAAAAAGAGAGAGAGAAAAAGAGAGAGAGAGAAAGACAGAGAGAGAGAGAGAGAGAGAGAGAGAGAGAGAGAGAGAAGAGAGAGGAGAGAGAGAGAGAGAGAGAGAGAGAGAGAGAGAGAGAGAGAAGAGAGAGAGAAGAGAGAGAGAGAGAGGAGAGAAGAGAGAGAGAGAGAGGAGAGAGAGAGAGAGAGAGAGAGAGAGAGAGAGGAGAGAGAGAGAAGAGAGAGAGAGAGAGAGAGAGAAAGGAGAGAGAGAGAGAGGAGAGAGAGGAGAGAGAGAGAAGAGAGAAGAGAGAGAGAAGAGGAGAGAGAGAGAGAAGAGAGAGAGAGAGGAGAAAGTGAGAGAGGAGAGAGAGAGAGAGAGAGGAGAGAGAGAGAGAGAGAGAAGAGAGAGGAGAGAGGAGAGAGGGAGAAAGTGAGAGAGAGAGAAGAGAGAGAGAGAGAGAGAGAGGAGAGAGGAGAGAGAGAGAGAGGGAGAAAGTGAGAGAGAGAGAGAGAGAGAGAGAGAGGAGAGAGAGAGAGAGAAGAGAGAGAAAAAAGTGAGAGAGAGAGAGGAGAAGAGGAGAGAGGAGAGAGGAGAGAGGAGGAGAGAGAGAGAGAGAGAGAGGAGAGAGAGAGAGAGGAGGAGAGAGAGGGAGAAAGTGAGAGAGGAGAGAGAGGGAGAAAGTGAGAGAGAGAGAGAGAGAGAGGAGAGAGAGAGAGAGAGGAGAGAGAGAGAGAGAGAGAGAGGAGGAAAAGTGAGAGAGAGAGGAGAGAGAGAGAGAGAGAAGAGAGAGAGAGAGAGAGAGAGAGAGAGGAGAGAGAGAGAGAGAGAGAGAGAGAGAGAGAGAGAAGAGAGAGAGAGAGAGAGAGAGAGAGAGGAGAGAAAGTGAGAGAGAGAGAGAAGAGAGAGAGGAGAGAGAGAGAGAGAGAGAGAGAGAGAGAGAGAGAGAGAGAGAGAGAGAGGGAGAAAGTGAGAGAGAGAGAAGAGAGAGAGAGAGAGAGAGAGAGAGAGAGAGAGAGAGAAAGTGAGAGAGAGAGAGAGAGAGAGAGAGAGAGAGACGGAGAGAGAGAAAAAGACAGAGAGAATAAAAATAAGGTTTATAGAATAATAAAGTACAGCATGTGCCACGTTTCATCTCAATCACAATCATTCCAGACTGTTTATCAGTGAAAGGTTTAAAAGCAGCACCTGTAATGATATGAGGAGCATCAGTGCCCATGGCATCAGTGACTTGCTTATATGTGAAATTAGCATTAATGCAGCATAAATGTACTGGGGAACTAAATACTGGGATTTTAGAGAGAAAGATACTAAAGTGCAGGCAAAGACTTGAGGGTTATTTCAGTAGGTCAGTGCCAGACCTCATTCTGTAACTACTACAACAGTGTGGATTTGTAGACACAGAGACGATATTAAAATCGTTTAGTGCATCATAAAAGAGAGAGTAATGAGGGGTATTAACGGCTGTTGGGTAGCTGAAGTCTTATATCCATCAACTTTCTTTCGGCTTCTCCCATTAGGGGGCGCCTATGTTTGATTTGGCACGTTTTTACGCTGGATGCTCTTCCTAACACAACCCTCCCCAATTTATCCGGGCTTGGGACCGGCACTGAAAGTGGCTGGGGTTGGTTCCCTGACCGGGGATCGAACCCGGCCACAGCGGTGAGAGTTCCGCATCCTAACCACTAGACCACCAGGGAACCGTGGTCTTATATCCATCAGAAATGTGCAAAAATTCCACTTTGAAATCAGAACAATTAGCAAAATCATTTCCACAAAGAACAGAAAACATGTCTCTGTCTCAACGTTTTTGAGTTTGTTTGTGGCAAATTATACATTTGTTTATTAGCAAATAAAATGAAGTTCAGTGAAACACTATAAAACTATTCTTTGTTCTTCTGGAACTTCACAGATATTCAGATTGTAGGATTTTTGCCGTTCTTCATGGCATCTTCTCAAACTTAGTCAGGTTGGATGGAGATTGTTGGTGGACATTTCAGCAATTATTCAATAGAATTATTCTACTTGCCTTCTGCTTTTGTGAGTGTTTGATTACATGTGAAAGAACTAATAGTTTAATTTTAATTATAAATTTAAATAAAAAATAATGTCCTTTAAGGATTGTCTGATTCCAGGTAGACAGTTAGTGCAATTCTGGATTCAGTGTCACAGGATTTTTTACATACTGTATATAAAACATTCACAAATTGACACATGAATGAAACTGAAAAATAAGAATTCCACTGTCAAATATACAGTTGTGTTGTTTATTTTCCTAAACAGGAAAGCTAGAGGGTGATTTCACTATTATACATGGTGATATAGCGGTGTACACTGGACTCCAGAATGCAGCTCCATGTACCATGTGGCCAGAATGCAGGTGGCCCAGGAGCAGTGATGGGAATGTTTATGTGCCTTATGTCATTTCCAGTCAGTACTGTGAGTATAATTATTTACCTGCCTTTAAATGAATGTATCAGAACTCCATTAGATAAGTTTCGAAGCTTCTCTCTTTCTAACAGCATACTCTGAAATAAATGTTATCCGGCGTGCACTGAACTCCTTCCACAAGACGACCTGTATCCGATTCAGACGTCGCACCAATGACGTAAATTACATTAATATCATCTCAGACATAGGGTATGTCACTATTCCTGTTATTGATGACTATTTTGACAAACAGTTGTTTTCACTCCTATCCAGTTCTCATGTAATGAAAGCAGTCTTGAGAATGTATTTTTGTGTACAGGTGCTACTCTTCTGTTGGACGCGTTGGAGGACAGCAGGTTTTGTCTCTACAGCATTCCAGCTGTGTTTACCACCAAGTTATCCAACATGAACTTCTTCACGCTCTGGGATTTCATCATGAGCAGAGCCGTAGTGACCGTGACAAACACGTCAGAATACTTTTTGAAAATATTAAACCTAGTAAGTAGAACAGGAATTTTACTTCTTATTTCTTATTAATAAAGTTTGTCCTTTTTTTATTATTTATTTGTTGATTTGTACATAAAGCTATGACTGTTAATGTTGTGTTCATGGCATCTGGGAACTCAAAACATCCCATTTCTCAATGAACTGAGGTGTAAACTCACCTGTTTTTCATTCATATAATCACAGGAACAGAGAATAATTTTGAAAAAGTAAACACCAACAATTTGAACACTCCATATGACTACAACTCTGTCATGCAGTATGACAGGTAAAGTTTTATTCTCTTTATTCATTGTCCTTAATAACTTAATAAATTAATAATATCCTTAATAAGTTATAATTGCAAACACACTTTATTGTTCCAGATGTGCTTTCTCCAAGAACGGCAAGCCGACCATCATCCCCATACCAGACAATAATGTTCCGATTGGACTTGCTACTGAGATGAGCCCTAATGATATTCTACGTGTTAACAGGCTCTACTGCACTTAAATGCAGCACTCTGAACATCATCAGTGTGTTTTACATGATTTCATAAACCGCCTGCAGAAAATTAAAAAAAGTTAAATAATTTCTCTTAAATTCAGTATTATTTTACTTTGAGTTTGTACTTTTGATGCTTTTCTTATTTCTGCTTTTCTGGAATTTATTTTCCACATGCAACTTTCAAAAACAATAATAAAAAGAATGCATATAAAATATCAGTGTCAGAATTTATATTTTAATACCAGGTGCTGAGCTGCATCTTTCTTAGTTTTTGGTGTTTTGTGGTGTTAATGCTGTAATTTCCACTAAATACTGTGAAAAGTATGTGGGCAGATGAATAACATACTGATACATGTTTCATCACACTGAGACATTCCTTTTCGATTTGTACGTATCTTGTTTAAGTGTCGGTCAAGGTACATGAACAATAAGCTATGGGTCTCAAGCATCCGTCATGCTGTTGAAAGAGAACTCCTCCTAATCCATAGCTGCTAGCATCTGTGCTTACAGTGGTTAGTTTGTTTATATCAAAGAAGAACTAGAGCTTCAGACTGTGCTGCTTGATTCTTGTTAGCACTCGTGTCAGGGGATGAAGGACCCAAATGCAGGATGCAAACAGAAAATGGAGAAAATGTCTTTAATGCAGAGAAACAGAAAAAACAGAAAAAACACAGTTTAAAAAAAAAAAACCAGACCGAAATCCTGTCTATACACTCAGACCGAGTCTGAGTGTATAAAAGTGGATCAGTCATAACCAGTGTTGGGGGTAACGCGTTACAAGTAACGAGCGTTACGTAATAATATGACTTTTCTGGAGTAACGAGTAAAGTAGCGCGTTACTTTATAAATTTCCACATTAATATCTGAGTTACTTTTAAAAAAAAATAATGCGAGTTACTTTTCAGTTTAATTATTTTGCATAAAAAAATAAATACTGAATTAAAATGAACGTAGTCACGTAGAATCGCACAGTCACACGTGCGAGCCGCGGGAACAGAAGCTGGTCAGAAGCGGAGATGACAGGCAGAGCATTACATCACTGTGATGGAAGTGTTCTTATTATTTTGAAATAGTGGAGGAAAAGGAGAAAGGAATAATGGTTAAGTGTAGATTATGTGTTGGTGAAAAGCTCCTGTCAACTACAAAAAATACCACTTCAAAAAAATAATAAAACATCTGCATGCAAAGCACAGCACTACAGATCACAGCGGAGAGAGAGAGAGAGAGAGAGAGAGAGAAAAAGAGAGAGAGAGAGAGAGAGAGAGAGAGAGAGAGAGAGAGATGCTCTTTGTGGGAAGATAAACTGCCACGGTCACTGATAAAAGCGTGAACTGTGTAAAAGCGTTCAGAAGGTTTGAAGCTGATGATGAAGCAGAGAATAATGTAGACGAGGATGAGGTGATATTTACAGAATTGCACGATGTTTGATGAGATGACAGTGAGAGGTATGTTCTCCCTCCACATCACCGGTGTGCAGCCCACACCCTCAACCTTATGAACACGAGCGATAGTTACATTCCTGACGGAGAGGCAGATTGAAAAGCAGTGTACAGAAGTGCGACTGCAAAGTGTTCAATGGCAATGATCTATATTACACCTGTTACACCTGTAAGGTGTGAAAGAGATACAAGTAACGCAAAAGTAACACAAAAGTAATATAACGTGTTACTTTCCATAAAAAGTAACTAAGTAACGTAATTAGTTATTTTTTGGGAGTAACTCAATATTGTAATGCATTACTTTTAAAAGTAACGTTGCCCAACACTGGTCATATGTAACGATGGGCATTTTATATAAAGAAAACAGTAGATGTGTGAATAATTACTAAAAATAAACAAAAACAAACAGTGTGTGGCCGGCGCAGTCGTGACGGCAGCAGACCTCACCGGCTTTTAAAGCTCTGCTGATGTTTGATGTGCAGAATGAGTGGTTTGAGGATCTTTTCGAGGTGACAGGCTTCTATTCCATTGGTGTTCCAGATTCTGGCACCGAAGTTAATTTTGTTGCTCTAAAACACTCGCATTTGATATTTTGTAAAAAGACTGAGGGACAAACAGAAGGTTAACTGAGCAAGTTCTTTATTTTGTTCACATTCTCAGTGAACTTATGAACAATACACTTAACAAAAATATACACTTCAACAAAAGAATTAACTAGCTTTATCTTTATGAGGTTTAAGTTCATGGGCTGTGTGTGTTCCTGCAAGCACAAAGAGACAGTCAGAGGTAAACTAGACCTGGAAAACACAGATGAGAATCCAGAGATGACGCTAGACCACACCCCCGTCCCCACACTACGTCATGCTGGAACATGTTTAGGTCTAAAGAGAAAGAGAAAGACTGTAGTGTGGCCAACTTGATAGGTGCAAAGCAGAGGTGGAAATTTACGAAGTACAAATACTTTGTTACTTTACTTAAGATGATTTTTCTGGTATGAGTTTTTACTTCACTATTTAACTTTTTATTTTCACTTACATGTTAGCACAAATATCTGTACTTTCTACTTCTTACATTTTCCAAACAGGATTGTTACTTTTGTTTTTATCTATTTAGTGAAATATCAATATTTTTTCTTCACATTGCTCCGTTTTCAGCTCATCAACATGTTTCCTGTCATTGTGCTGCTTCTTCAATCCACTGGTGGATCATCTCCTGTCTCTCTCTCACACCACAGACGTAGACTCGATTCTGAAGCTCACAATGAGCAGAGCAGAAGCAGTAAGAAGTCTGGGGTTAACGTGGATGAGACAGAGGGAGTCAGTGATGAGAACATGACTGAGAACAGAGACATTCCTGATCATCATCTTCATCTTTGCTCTGCTTGTGTTCTACATGGTGGATCTTCAGTCTGGATTCCTTCACTAGGTAACAAAATTTTTTATTCGTTTTGTATTTGTATATAAATTAGGGTTGTAAAAATGCATATTTATTTTAACAGTGATGGTTTTATTAACGAGCGATTAATGCAGCTCGCATTTCTGTTTGACTATTTTTATAAAAACTTTCAAAAAAATAAATTAAAAAGAGGCAAAATTCAAACCTTTAGCGCAACACGCGTTTGGCCTTTTTTATTTCTCATGATGCCGAAACAAACTTACATTTTTCCCTTTTTTTTGATCATACAGATAAAAGCAATAGATCGTTCAATTCTGTAAAGGGTCTACTTTTATTTGTACACACTCATAATAACAACATCTCTAGGTTATGTATGTAACCTGCGTTACCTGAGGGAAAGAGACGCTGGGTCAGAACGCTTTGGGAATGTGTCCATGCTCTGAATAATGTGTGTAATCAGTTAAAATAGGAGGCCCATGATCTTTGAGCCCCATGAAGTTGAAATAGACCGCGGTCTTGAAGCTAAAGGGGTGGGCCGTGCCCAGGACCTGGACACCTTGGTGTGCAGCTCAGGGAAAAAGGGTTGACCCCGATGTGGAGGTTGCAAAAAAAAGCGAAGGAGCTTTATGCTCATCAGCTGGCCAAGTTATCTCCAGCTTTTCCACAGCACGTGTCACATCCTCCTTTGGCTTGGTTCTTGAAAGGGAACAATATTTGTCAAATTTTTCCTTCACCTTTTCTTATTTACAAAGACAAAGACACCAAAACTAAAACACCAGTCACACTGGAATGTGCACCTTCCATGTGACTAAAAAAGGTGAAGAAGGAGACAATGAATAAAATGATCTTACACAGACATGTGTGGGTCTTTAAATTGCATGTAGCAAACAGTCACTATGACACAAAGACATTCTAGACAATCGTGTGCTTCTGTCAGGTCTCAGCAATCCAAAAACTTCAGCTCACAGCAAACACGGCAACCTACAAACATGGCAGCTCTGGACTACAATCTCCAAAGTGCTCATGCAATTCCTAGCTCTTTAACCAATATTCCATAAGTTGTATTCTTAAATCTCTCTGCTTCTGGGGTTCTGTATACAGGAAATTGTGCATTATTCTGTTTACTATTTACCTGAACGTTGCCTGTTTTTAAACCTGATGCTGTATTTTTATTTGGATTTGTTTATGTGGGTGCCATTAAAAGCTGCACCTGCACCCATCTTCACCTTCTTCACATCATTTGGAAATTACAAAGATGCAGCCAAGCACCTATCAAAATATGAATTCAGACACTGATGTTTGTTTGCATTCTTTTTATTATTTTTGAAATTGCATGTGAAAAATAAATGAGAAAAGTGAGCAAAGCAGAACTCAGACAGAATCAAAAGTTCAGAAGAAAATTTATTTAAACTTTTCCATTTTCTGTAAGTGGTTTGTGAAAGCATTTAAAACACACTGATGATGTTCAGAATGCTGCATTTAACCACAGTAGAGCCTTTTAACACGTAGAATATCATTGCAGCTCATCTCAGTGGCAAGTCCGATGGGAACGTTATTGTCTGGTATGGGGAGGATGGTCGGCTTTTTATTCTTGGAGAAAGCAAACCTAGACAAACAAAGTATGTTTGCGTTTATCCATATAATTGTGTTAATGTAATTTATAAAAAGAAAAAAAAGAAAAAATTATACTTCACCTATCATAGTGCATGACAGAGTTGTAGTCATATGGAGTGTTCAAATTGTTGGTAGCTACTTTCTTAAAATTGCCCTCGCTACCTGTGAATATATGAATCACATTATAACAGTACATATAAATAAATAATTTTTATTAATTACATTTAAATGATTACTGTTATGGTCAATAATAAAAATACATAAAGTTTGTTAACAAGAAATAAGATGTAAAATTCCTGCTCTGCTCACCAGCCTCAATATTTTCATAAAGGATTCTGACATGTTTGTTACGGTCACTACGGCTCTGCTCATGATCAAATCCCAGAGCGTGAAGAAGTTCATGTTGGATAACTTGGTGGTAAACACAGCCATTACGCTCTAAAGACAAAACCTGCTTTCCTCCAATGCGTCCAACAGAAGAGTAGCACCTGTACACAAAAATACATTCTCAAGACTGCTTTCATTACATGAGAACTGGATTGGAGGTAAAACTGTTTGTCAAAATAGTCATCAATAACAGGATTAGTGACATACCCTTTGTCTGAGATGATATGAATGTAATCTACTTCATTGGTGCGACGTCTGAATCGGATGCAGGTCGACTTTTGGAAGGAGTTCAGTGCAGTCTCGATAACATTTATTTCAGAGTATGCTGTTAGAAAGAGAAGCTTGTTTAAAGTAAATAATGAATCTCAGACACATTAAAGTCAGATACAAAATAGAATTATACTCACAGTACTGACTGGAAATGACGTAAGGCACATAAACTTTCTTATTCTTTTTCCTGATCCACTTGCACTTTTTATAAGTACATGAATCTGCATTCTGGAGTCCAGTGAACACGGCTATGTCACCTTCTATAATGGTGAAATTACCGTCTGGCTTTCCTGTTCAGTAAAACACAAGTGTGGGTTTGACACTGAGATTCTTAGTGTATGCAGTTTCATTCATGTATCAGTTTATTCATGTTTATTATGTGTCTCAAAACCACTGACACTCGATTTAGTGAAAATGTTTGTTAGTACATCAGTACATTATGATGTCATTTGTTGTTTAAATAAATGTGTTTTTTTGCTCTCTCTCTCTCTCTCTCTCTCTCTCTCTCTCTCTCTCTCTCTCTCTCGCTCTCTCTCTCTCGCTCTCTCTCTCGCTCTCTCTCTCTCTCGCTCTCTCTTACCAGCATTCTTGTTGGCTCTTTCAATTATGGCAGAAACTGAGTAATAATCGCTGTCAATGCTCAATTAATTTAAAGTGTGACTCTTACCAATCTCCTCAGAGGTTCCATTAACAACTGCCTGTTTAATAAATATTTTCTGTGAGCTGACATTTTTATGAAGTACATATTTATATAGTTCTTATGAGTTTTACATATTTTTTTATTTACTCATAATGTATTTATTCGTAATATTTCTGTAACTCACCCTAATGGAACGACTCTGAACACTGAGGCTGAGCAGGAGCAGGACGATGCCTTGTATCAGGTACATGATGAAAGTCACAGTGTATCAGCACTGAGAGCAGAAGAAGAGTTTAAATACTGTCATTAGTGGTCATCACTTCCCTTTTACTGAAATCAGTTGTCTTTTTAGAAAATATTCCACAAAAGTCCAAACAGTGTAAAAAATTTTTAAGCATATTTTGATATAATTCACAAACAAATATATCCATAAAACAGGTTTTTGAAAAAGTGTTACTTTAAACCCAAAACATTTTCAAAATCAGGCAGAGTTCAATTCACAAACATTCATTTCATGTTTATAGTATTGCCAAGGATTCTTAGATACTTAGGTTGTCCTGCATAAACAAGCTACAGTTTGTTCAGAATGCAGCAGCCAGAGTTCTCACAAGGTCGAGAAAATATGATCACATAACCCTAATCTTCTCATCCCTACACTGGCTTCCTGTTAAGTTTAAAATCCTCTACAAACTACTGCTTCTTACCTACAAAACACCAAATGGTTTATCTCCATGTATCTCTTCCAGTCTTCTACAATCCGCCACGCTCCCTGAGATCTCAAAACTCTGGACTTCTAGTAGCTCCTAGAATAGCAGTCCACTAAAGGTGGTAGAACATTCTCACATTTAGCTTCTAAACTGTGGAATAGTCTTCCTGACAGTGTTCGGGGCTCAGACACACTCTCCCAGTTTAGGTGTAGATTAAAGACGCACAGCTGGCATTCAGTCGGCACTGGCATTTTTCATCTGGGCTAAGGGTGTGTATAAAGCAGCTAGATTAAGGTTTTGTTGAGGCTGACATGAGGAGCCTCTTGTTTAGTCCTACATGGGACCAGAATAGGGCCAGCTATAGTCATACATTTGGCTGAGACATGACTATGCCGTGTCAGGACCTGGTCTGTAATTCATGTACTGTAATTCATTGCTGTATTTGGGCCAAGTGAAGGAGGCTAAACAAATTTTGCTATGTGGGTTAGTTAATTAGTTAAAACTTCAACAAAGACCAACAGAAAAACAAAGGGCCTAAATAATGTGGTTGAACAGAAGACAGCTGAACAAAAGACAACAAAAGAAGACGTTGAAATGGTTTATGCGAGTGGGCTCTGCAGGCCTGGAGGGAACCTCGAACTAAATCGTGTAGCCTCTGTTTACAGTACGTAGAGACATGTCTGGCAGAACTTCCCAGGCTTCCAGGTAGTCTTTGAGGGGTATCAGTCTCTCGAGACTGGCCTCTGGTATGCCTAGAGCTGGGGCTACATCCTGGTGCAGTGCTAGGGGCCTTGAAAAAGGCGTTACATTGCCGGGTGGAAACCGAGGAGGATGCTCGCTGGAGCTGCCCGTGCAGGGTTGGCAGGTGGCAGGGTTAACAGACCAGGTCCCTGGGGGGTGCAAGGACACGGCGGGCACCGTGTAAAGACACTGTCTGTCTTGCACTGTTTGTAATAGGTTGCACACAATGCACTTTATGTGGCGAGGACACTAATAGTCCCATGAGAGTGACATGGGAGGATTTGCTGGAAAGCTGCTGCCTGTTACTTAGCCTCCTGAAACCTATCAACTACCTTATAAACGGAGTTGCCGAAAAGGCCAGTTGGCATAAGGGGGCGTCCAGCAGTACAGCCCTATCCCTATCGAAAAGATCTGACAAGGTGTGACAAACGTGCCATTCTGTAAATGCTAGGGCGGCGATAGACCAGCCAACGACCCTTGTGGTCTCTTTAGTGGCTCTAAGAGCCAATTCTGCCATACGTCGGGGCTCTTGCACCTTCTGGCCGCCCAAGATGCCCCCCATGTCTAGCTTTTGCAGCAGGTTGGCCTGATATGCGTGCAGGGCATGCAGCGCCCTGACCAGCTGAGGCAAACGCCTGAAGTACGCAGGGGCTTGGTGGGCATTGTTGGGTGTGCTTCTGAAGCCTGCTAACAAGTGCTGGACTGGGTAGGTGAGGTCGGAGAAAGGGACAAGCCTGTCTCGAAACCACTGCGAGGTCCATTTGAAAGCCCCATGAACTAGTGTGCCGCTCCGCCTCAGTGGGAGAGCAGGGCCAGAACCATGAGAAGTGAGGTCACCCTTACATGCAACCTTAGCTGCACTGTCATATTTTCATTATTGGAACTAAAGAAGTCAAGTCAAGCTAAGTTTATTTCTACAGCGCTTTTCACAACCGACATTGTCTCAAAGCACTTTACAGAATTTAACAGTTAAGGTGAATAGTTATTAAGGTGAATCAATTTAAATGAACAGTATCATGGTCAATTATAAAAATCAAAAATAACTAAACTTAATTAACAAGAAATGTGGGATCTCAGACCTCATGTCTGAGCAGACACATTCGCTATGTGGTTTGAGGTTCAAATCTCTTCTAGCTATTCACCAATTAAATACAATTAAAACAAAATATTCATTAAAAAATAATGAAATAATACACCAACGAAGAAATGTTTTCAGTCAAGAAGTGAGGAGGAGCAAATCGGCTTTATTGCAGTCAATCAATTCATCCCAAAGAGCTCTCCAGGAGAAACCTATTAAACAGCAATGGCACATAAAAGTGCAAAGTCGAGTTAAAAAATTCCCCTTTTTCATTCTTTACACCCTGATACACTTACAGATTTTCTCCAATAACTCCTCCTCAACAATTTGCATTCTTCACTAATCTCAGGAGGTCTTGCATTCTCCTTTCTTTTCACATTCACACATTATGGCAAATTCTTCCCTTTTCTTTGAATCCTCATTCATCTCACCTCTGTATAGTTTAGTTTAAATATCTTTTCATGTCCTGCAGCTTTTACACCCCCTTCACCAAATATCTCTTATTTTTGCACCTTTTGCAAATATTTCCTGCAAATTTTACATCTTTTCTTATAACCATTTTCTGACTTTGCAATTTTTGCACATCATACATTGTTTTGTTCACACCATTTAAACATGTTCACATATTGTCTAGAAATATCTTTAAAAATTATTTTCTGTCTCTCATTTTTATATTAATTTTACATATGATTTTACTCATGCTGTTCAAATATGAACTAAATAATTACTTATATTAATAAAGAAACTATCCAAAGCATGAATGTTTTTAGCTCTTTCATATACAGAGTTCTCCATAAAGCCAAATATACTTATACTAAATAATATAAGTGCAAAAAATTAAGCTTCAACTTAACACTAAATAATGCTACAAGTTTTAGATTATTATTAACGTTAATTGGAGCTGGCGTAAGATGACATTTTTAACTTGCACATGAACGTTGCTTTGAAAGACAAGTCAAAAAGGTGTCTTAAGCTTAGATGTTTAACCATGCTGGCTGCAGATGTCTGCACACGTCCTGTACCACTTTATGCAGCCTCACATCTGTGACACATCTGTGCCCTGAAAATGCCTATTTTTCTTAACTTACAGTCTCTGAGGTCCTTAAAGTGAGATTTTCATACCCGAACACAGTTCTTGCTTTAAAGTTGACCTGGTTTTAAAGCTAAATTAAAATTAAAAGCCCGGCCCTGAAAAGCCCAGAAAATAAAGAAGTGCATGTTGAATATCAGGACTGTAAACAAAGACACTGGTTTGTAAGGACAAAATTTGCCTTCCAATTCTTAAGACTCCTTTTATTACATGACAGTTACAGAAACTGTTTAACAAAATAAAGTCATCAATAATAGTGTGGCACACGGTATGGGTCAGTGATTATTAATATACTGGTTAACTAGAGATTATGCACAACTACAACAGAATGTAGCAAAGAGGGTATTATTGATAATCTGCCACCACATCCATAAACCTCCTCCTTGGCCTTCCTCTTTTCCTCCTGCCTGGCAGCTCCATCCTCGACATTTTTCTACTGATTTACCACATGTCCCTCCTCTACACATGTCCCTCCTCTACACATGTCCAAACCAACTCACACTTTGTCTCCAAAACAACTGATCCGGTATGGAATTCTGGTTTGTGATCCGCAAATTTGATTTGCCACATGTTTTACGCTGGATCCCCTTCCTAATGCAACTCTCCACATTTATCCTGCTTGGGACCAGCACTAAGAGTGCACTGACTTGTGCAACCTGAATAACTGGATTAATAATGCAGATGCAAACAAGGCCCCTTCTTACTGACACACAAATACTAAAATCTAAAATAAAACAGCATGTTACTTCTGCCCAGACAAGATGACAAGAGCAAATGCAGCTACATGCACACCTTGGTCATGACTTAATATTTAGGAAAGTATATGTTCATGAAAATATCAGGAATAGAAGGAAAAAAAGAGAAATAACCAAACGTAAGACTGAAATTCACCCTGTGGGAAGCAAATGACCTAAAAGAAATTTGCGCTCTTACATACATATGCACAGTAAAAAAAAATTGGGAGGAGGAGATGCTCAGACCACATCCACCAAGTGCTCTGTCCACCCAAGTGCATCACCACCACCAAACCCACCAACACCACCCCACCCTTTACAAAAAATTAATAAATAAAACACACACACACACACACACACACACACACACACACACACACACACACACACACACACACACACACACAATTCAGTTAAACAGAACACAGACCAAACAAATATAGATGTCCAGCATCTCTGCAGCTATGATTTGCTTTCAGAGACATTAGTGTAAAAAGTCAGCTTCCTACCTGAAAACCGTTTGTAACCCCTACCTGAACCCTTACCTATTGACGAACCTTTCTGCCAGGGGGATTCTAGGATTGTTTTAATGGGGTGGTACAGAGGGGGACCAAGAACCAGTCATGGGGGGCCCATGAGAAAAGTCATGTGCCACAACATAAATGGGAAGACATGAAAAGCCACCTGCTCTCTCTTTTTAGTCTGTATTCCTCCCACAGTGGGAAAATTTCTGTGTTACAGCAGCAAAGAGAAATTTAAATATATATAAAATTAGAGACAAAATACAAGTAAATACATTAAAGTGTATAAATAAAAAAAAATCATTGTTATTGTACATTTATTACTAAGAAACTTTGTTATTATTGCAGTTAAACAGTAATAAGTGTGTATTTTGGTGACTGGTTCACTGGGACTCCAGCTTATCCCTCAGGTTGGATGGTGGTAAAAAAACATGACTCTCACTGTGCTCCCAGCCTTTTCCAGGTGTGAGAAAACCTGATTTAGGAGGAAGATGACGGCGTCTTTCACTCCAATGCAGGTTGGTTGGCAGTGCTACTGGTCAGTAGTCCATAAAGTCTTTTGGGTGCAACATCTAAATATATATATATATATATATATATATACAGTGGTGCCCCGCTTATCGACTTTAATCCGTTCCTTTAAACCGGTCGAAATGCGAAAAGGTTGAAGAGCGAATGTAATTATCCCAAAAGATATAATGGAAAACTGATTAATCCATTCCCGACCTTCACCGATACCCATTTATAAGTTTTTGCTCTGTTTTTAGCAACATTATTACAGGTACATAAATAATACTGTATATAATTGTTATGCTGCGTAATGAGCGGAGGCAAAGCCGGAGCACAGTTCGCTTTGGTTTAACAAAAACACACACACACACAAACACACACACAAACACACACACACACACACACACACACACACACACACACACACGGCAGTCCACAGAATCCCGACAAACGAGAGAGAGATATCCGAGGTCCACAGGCGAACGCACGGGAGGAAAAAGATAATCCGGGGTGCTGTGGAGAGCGCGTGGAGTCCGGAAAGGGAGAAAAGCATAGGAATATGTGTGACAGGGAAAACAGAGACAAACATGCAGCAAACACCTTCACATACCAACAATAACCGACAAGGAGTGTGTGTGAATGAGGGGTTTATATAGGAGCTGGGGATGAGTGAATAATGAGCCCCA
This sequence comes from Silurus lanzhouensis, assembly GCA_039877035.1. NCBI lineage: Eukaryota > Metazoa > Chordata > Actinopteri > Siluriformes > Siluridae > Silurus > Silurus lanzhouensis. The sequence continues at coordinate 220,922 of JBCEWE010000063.1, read as the reverse complement.
GGTGTGCATTGTTGAAGCCGGGGGCTTCAGGGAAAGCAGAGGTTTTGACAGCCGCTGAAGGGGGCATGGCAGGTGGATTACTGACAATAATACAGTAAAAAGTATAAATTAAAACCATTACAAAACTAAAAAAAAATAAAAAATGCTCCATGTGGGTCGGGGTGAAAAAAGGTCGATAAGCGGCATTTGGTCGTCCAGCGGGCACAAATTTCGGTCGAAAAAATGTTCGCTAAGCGAAAAGGTTGATGTCCGAGCCGGTCGATAAGCGGGGGACCACTGTATATATATATATAAAGCACAGTGTTTTGTTGTTTGTGAGGGTAAACAAGTGAAATTAGACCCTTTAAAGATTCGCATGATGTATTGCTTTTATCTGTACGATCAAAAAAAGACTTTTTGGTGTTTGGTGCTGATTTGAGATTTGGCCCATTAATAAAACAAATGTTTACTGATTAAAAATTGTTTTTGGAGTTTATTTCTTTTTTATATCTAGGTTAAGAAAGGACTTTGTGAATAAATGTGTGTTGCGCTGAATGTTTAAATTTCACCTCTTTAATATATATTTATTTCTTTATATTTGTAATAACAATGCTCAAACAGAAATGTGTGCTGCATTAATTTTAATAAAATAAAATAAAATAAATACAATTAGTGCCGTTAATAAAATTTGTACTGTTAAAATGAATTTGCATTTGCATGAATGTATCCAGGCTGAAGATCCACCATGTAGAACACAAGCAGAGAAAAGATGATGATGATCAGGAATGTCTCTGTTCTCGGTCATGTTCTCATCACTGACTCCCTCTGTCTCATCCACGTTAACACCAGACTTCTTACTGCCTTCTCACCCTGGAGGAGCTGCTTGGATTTGGAGGTTATGGTTGCATCTGCGCAGGGGTTTGAATATCAGATGGTAAAAAGGTGAATATCAGCACAAATTAATTAACTGCCACTGAACACAATACAAGACCTAAAGCCCTCATTACAGTTTACATATTACTGATCTACTGACCCATAAAAAATAGGTTTAATGTTTTCTATATTCATTTCTGGGACTTTGCAGTGCTTTTTTCATATCATCCCAATTGTGTTGTGGAACATGACTTTTCTCATGGGCCCCCTAGAATTGCCCCTGGCTTGGAAAAAAAAAAATGATGAAGAAACTCCAGACCCAAATTCACCACAACACACGTTGCCTTATTTGTGCACATTTTTTAAATAGTAGCTTAAAAGAAGGTTTTGTGTTCATGATGATTGTAATAGAAATCAATCAGTGTTTGAGTCATTAATATCATTCTATTCATAGATCAGTGTGCTGAGAGTCACATTCGAGTCTTTACACATAAACTGAGGCGATTAAGAAAAAAGTCTTGTGACAAAAATGTATTTTATTGTACTTTAGACCTAGTATATAATATTAGCGCCCCCTATGATTGAGTTTGACTCATCATTCAAATGAAATCATCACAGATATATTCAAATATGTATCTCAGATCACTTTGACCTGTCACTAGGGGGCGCCAAATCTATACAAGTGAAAAACTTGGAGCAGAACAGACATGATGCTTGTAAACATCCAGACTCTCTTTTGGTTTAAAAGCTTTAGACTCTCACCCTCAGCTCTATTCCTGGGCTGGTTCATTAGTCAAATAAATAGCACCTACAGAGTTAATCATTCATTAAAACATCTTAAAATCTTAGCTAACAAAATCATTTAGAAAATAACATTTAAAAGTAAGCACACATTTTGTTTCTTCATGCATTTTTTTTTTGTTACATTTTTATTACAATTTAGAATGAAAGTGATTTTTGTATGAAGCAAAGAAGTTTTCTATTTAATTCATCTGAGGCCTTTGGATCCTTTCCAACCTTCAAAATTATATCAGTGTGTGGACTGGCTAAGAAAACTTGCATGTGTCTACGAAAGCATGTATTATAGATGCAATCATCATGCTCCTCTACAGTGGATGTCCAAAGCAAAATGCCATAACGCATGAATAATGTGCAGATTGTGGGGACAGAATGCCGGAACATGCCCACTGAAGGAAACGTGCTCCGAACACAACTGCTGGCGGGGTGCTGAATGGACAGCAGCAGTTCTGCCCCACTGTTTTGGCAGCCAGAAAACCACATGGGAGAGAAGCAAGACAAAGAAATAAGACACTGCGGGGAGCTGATCAAGAAGACAGCTGCTCCTCACCATCCTTGAGGAGCTCAGTTTATACACCTCTCTCTTAAGTTTCTTAACTTTGCACAAGTCCCTTAACATCTGCAATACATATCTGTATGGTCTCTGTATGAGACCCATCATGCCATCAGCAAACTTGATGAAGTGAATTGAGCTGTGCATTGCTAAACAGTCATGAGTTGACAGTGTCAACAGCAAGGGACTGATCACATAGCCCTGGGGGGCCCAATGTAAAGTGTGGTGGTGCTGGAGGTGCTGTTCTGATGTTTCTCCATCATAAGGTTCAGGATCCAGTTGCAGAGGGGGGTGATTCAGCTTTCTGATCGATGCTGAGGAAAGATTTTGAATGCTGAGCTGAAGTCAATGAACAGCATTCGAATGTATGTGTCCTTGTTTTTCAGATTAATGAGAGCCAGGTAGAGTGTGGTATAGAGATAGCTTTTTCTGTGAGGTCTGTTGATGTTGATGTGCCTCAAGACGAGCCTCTCAAAACACTTCATGACAATAGTGGTAAGTGAAATAGACTGTAGTCAGTGAGGCAAGACACAGAAGAATTCTTCGGCATGGGGACAATCAAGCCTTCAAGCATGTTGGAAAAATAGCGCTGCTCGGAAAGATGTTGAAGATGTCAGCAAGAACATCTGCCAGCTGGTCCTCTGAGCACTCTGCCAGAAATGTTGAGTCCTGCAGTTTTTCAGTTGACCTTGTTTAGAGATTTGCTCACATGAGCCATTGAGAGACTCCATGCTCCTCCTCCTTGCTCCTTGCTGTCATGTTGTACTGTGCTTCAAACATAGATGCTAGAGATGGATCTGAAATACATACTGGAACATATCACTATTGCGTGGAGGTAATAATTTCCTGTAATTGGTGATGGCTTGGATGCTCTGCCACATACACCATGTTGCTGCTGGACATGAAGTGGCTGTGAATGTTCTGGGCATGTGTACTTCTACTTCTTCTTTTGGCTGCTCCCATTGGGGGGTCCCCACAGCAGATCATCCCCTATGGGCATGTGTACAGTTTGCCTATTTGATGGCCCGGGACAGTTTGGCCATTTATGCAGTGACTTTATTGACCTTACTGTCTTCAGGTTTTATTGTGTGTTTTAATGGTTTAGGAAACTGAACTGACTGACAGCGGTTATATTCTCCTCTTTTTCTTTCTTTGTTAATTTTTATCTTCAATATACTACATCTTTGCAGTGCAATGCTGTCCTCAAACCGCCCATTAGGGTTTTGTAACACTGAGGGTTTGTAAGTAATCCACACAAATTGTGAAATCTGGAGGAATTGTTTGCATTAACATTTAACATTGAATTTACTTACAGTGCAGCAGAACAGATGACATTTTTAACAAGTTGTTCACTGAAATGAAGCATTTAAACTAAATCTGAAAGGTGTTTTATTTTTTACTTAAAGTATAAAATCACTGGAAGCTTATAAACACACACACACACACACACACACACACACACACACACACACACACACACACACACACACACACACACACACACACACACTATCTCTCTCTCACACACTCACACACTTCTCTTGAGCTGTTGAGATGTACAGTATGTTTGTCAAAAGGACAGCTTTTTCAACTGAGCTCATTTTAATAGTCAACATATTTAATACTAAAATAATTATATGAAATATAGAGTCAGCTGTTCGACTAAACCATCGATAAAATGCCTTTTTTACTGTGAAATGTAGAGTTTCTAAATGATGATGCCTCACAGCTCTAAGGTCCTGGACTTAATCAAACTGAACTTATAATAAATTCTGTATGCATAATTTCTGTGTATATTCTTCTAGTGGCCTTGTGTTTAATAACATACCAGTGGGTGGACTGTCTGAGAAAACCTGCTTTTATATAAGATGTTATGTTATTATTTGTATAAGATGTATGTTATTATAATTTCCAATTTTCACAACAATTTGCACATGATACTATCTTCCTTAATGAATAAACCCATTTTCTTTATTAAAAGTAGTTTATTATCAAATACAATGGTCTTTTACATTAAACATTGTAGGCCTCTGGATGTGTATGTATTGTGAACCAGGTGGCCAAAGGAGTGATAGGAATTTGTCATGAAAGGCTCCATCACCAGCTCTGGCATGATCTTGCCTTGAGCTGGATCTTACAAGGTTTCATTCAAGTTAAGAAAGACAAGAACCTTTTATTGTCATTTTAACCAGATATAACTGGTGCTGTACACAGTGAAATTAGATATTTTTCTCCAGAACCCTGGTGCTACATAAAACAACACAGAGCTACAACAAACAACATGGAGCTACACACAGAGCTCAGAGCTAAGGACTAAAGTAGGTTGTCCAGGCCACATAAAGTGCATCGTGTGCAACCTGGTGTGAACAATGTCGACAAACGGCAGTGCAAACAGAAATACAAGACAGTGTAGGACAGAGACACAAAACACAAAATAACACCTAGCAGTAAACCTACTGTATAATATGTTGTACAGTACAATGTGCAAAAAGAGAACTGTAAACAAGAATGTTCTTGTAAACATCGACATAAAATACTGTGCAAAGCAGCAACAGCATCAATAAAGTAGGTGTGCAAAACAGCATGTAAACAGTTATAATATTGTTATAATACAAAATGGGTGGTGCTGAAGACATGAATGTGTATGAATAGAAATGAGTATGAGTGTGAAATGAGTATGAGTGTGAAATGAGTGTGAAATGAGTATGAGTGTGAAATGAGTGTGAAATGAGTATGAGTGTGAAATGAGTGTGAAATGAGTATGAGTGTGAAATGAGTGTGAAATGAGTATGAGTGTGAAATGAGTGTGAAATGAGTATGAGTGTGAAATGAGTATGAGTGTGAAATGAGTGTGAAATGAGTATGAGTGTGAAATGAGTATGAGTGTGAAATGAGTATGAGTGTGAAATGAGTATGAGTGTGTGTTGGAGTTCAGGTTTGTAGCAGTTCAGTTCACACAGTTGAGTGAGTGTGTGTGAGTTCTGTTCAGTTCTGTGTGTTGAGGAGCCTGATAGCTTGTGGGGAAAACGTTGCAGATCCGTAAGGCCAGAATGCTTAGGAACCTCTTTTCTTTTGGTAGGGGGGTGAAGCGTGTGTGTGAGGGGTGTGTGGTGTTTTCCACAATGCTGTTGGCTTTGCGGATGCAGCGTGTGCTGTAAATGTCCATGATAGAGGGGACAGCGACTCAGATGATCTTCTCGGCTGTCCTCACTATACTCTGTACAGTATTGAGATCCAAAAAGTTTCCAAACCAGTGATTCACTTGCTCAGGATGCTCTTGATGGTCTCTCTGAAGAACATTGACAGGATGGGGGGAGGGAGATGAGCTTTCCTCAGCCTTCTCAGGAAGTAGAGATGCTGCTGAGCTTTCTTGGTGATGAAGCTGCTGTTGAGTGACCAGGTGAAGTTCTCTGCCAGATCAACATGATCAATCCAATGATCTCTATGGAGGATCCATCGATGATCAGTGGAGAATGGCTGCTCTGTGCTCTCCTACATTCAACAACCACCTCTTTAGTTTTGTCAACATTTAGAGACAGGTTGTTGGATCTACACCAGACTGTTAGTTGTTGCACCTCTTCTCTGTATGCTGACATCAAGTTGCAGAGGGAGGTGTTCAGATTGTAGATTGTCGATTGCAGATTGTCATTGAGGCAGGATTCTGTAGATTTTTTTGGCACAGGGACGATCGTCCTTGTTCTGATGCACATGGGAACAATGGCACTATTCAGGGAGATGTTGAAGATATCAGTAAAGACATCTGCTAGCTGTTCTGCACATTCCCTGAGCACTCTGTCAGCAATATTGTCAGGCCAACAGACTTTCCTGGGATAACTCTGAATAGAATTCTCCTCAATTAGGTTAGATAAAGCACCTGCTCATTGGGAGGAGGGGTTGTCTTACTTTCCACCACGTTGTTTTGCACTTCAAAACAGGTGTAGAAGTTGTTTAGTGCATCTGGGAGAAGGGCGTCACGGTCACAGGCAGGTGAAGTTGGCTTAGACAGAGATGTGGTCTGAGTAGATAAGGTGGGGGAGGGGCTTTGCCCGAAATCCACGGGTTTTTTTTTTCAAACAATATCCAGCATATTTTTCCATCTAGTTGCAATGTCTACATTCTGATTAAATTTAGGGAGAACAGTCCTGAGATTTGAATAACTGAAATCTAATGTGACAATAAACAGTTAATCAGGGTGTGTTCTGCAGTTTGCTTATGGTCCCATAGAGTGCACAGAATTCAATTCAATTCAATTCAATTCATTTTTATTTGTAAAGCGCTTTTAACAATGAACATCGTTTCAAAGCAGCTTTACACAGATAATGTGGTGATTAAACGTAAATATGTTCTTTGTAAGTATGTTTGTCCCTGATGAGCAACTGTGGCAAGGAAAAACTCCCCAAGATGGCATAAGGAAGAAACCTTGAGAGGAACCAGACTCAAGAGGGAACCCATCCTCATCTGGGTTGCACCAAATGTTCATTTGAAGCAGATATACAAAGTTGCGGGGTGCAGTGATGATGATCAGAAGCAAACTGCACTCCCGAGTCAGTGCAGCAGACCGCCGACACCAACTACAGTCCAATCCATCCTCAAAGCACCCGTTCTACTCCGGAATTATATGGAACCACCCAAGGTGTTGATGAGAGACCGTCCCAAGCTGCACAGAAGTGTGAAGATCCACGGAGGGGAGAGGGGCAGGAACAGTGGTCACTGGAGCCTCAGGAGCATGTTTAACTCGACCGAGAGAGAGAGAGAGAGAGAGAGAGAGAGAGAGAGAGAGAGAGAGAGAGAGAGAGAGAGAGAGGGTGACGGGAAGAGAAGGATATGGATTATTAAGTGTAACTATTGGTGTATGAAAGTTAATGTCACTGTGCAGTTTGGACTCCGGCAAGACTCGCTATGGCAGCATAACTAAAAGGGAAAACCAGAAGGTAACAGACATGAGGATCTCTGGATAAGAGAAGACCCACCACACCACCGCCAACAAACCTGAGTGACCGTGTGAATGTGAGGGGACGACAGCATACAAATATACCAGTTCACCAAACACTCTATATCCATGCTCCCTCCAGATCTGAGCCTTTACCTACGAAAAATCTACTGATAAAAGGCTTGACTAAATAAATAAGTTTTCAACCTCGACTTGAATACTGAGACTGTGTCTGAGTCCCGAACACTGGTTGGAAGGCTGTTCCATAACTGTGGGGTTTATAAGTGAAAGATCTGCCCCCTGCTGTAGCCTTCATTATTTGAGGAACCAAAAGATAGCCAGCACTTTTTGATCTAAGTAGGCATGGAGGGTCATACTGGTACAGAAGTTCACTCAGATACTGCGGTGCGAGACCGTTAAGTGCTTTAAACGTCAGTAGTAGTATTTTATAATCAGTGTGAGATGTAATTGAGAGCCAGTGTAGACTGATTAAAACAGGGGTGATGTGGTCGTTTTTCCTAGATCTAGTGAGGACTCTTGCTGCTGCATTCTGAACTAACTGAAGCTTATTTATGCACTTACTCCAACACCCAGACAGTAAAGCGTTACAGTAGTCTAATCTAGAAGTAACAAAAGCATGAACTAGTTTTTCTCCTTAGCATTAGCGGTAGGTGGGATGTACACTTTGTGCACAATAACAGTGGTGAATTCCTAGGGTAATTAAAATTGTCCACATCTGACAATCATAAACTCCACCAGTGGTGAGCAATAGGCAGAAATAAGGACAGAGTTCTTAAACCATGCCGTGTTGATGTAAACACACAGTCTGCCACCACAAGTCTTAACGCACAGATGTATTTTTGTCGGCACGAAACATGGCTACCCTGTCCAGCTGAACGGCAGCATCTGTAAATCTTTTGCTTACCCACATCTGATGTGGTCCAATTCATTGTCCAGGGAGTAGACATTTGATAGCAGGATGGATGGTAGAGCAGGCCAGCTAGGGTTAGCCTTTAGCTTTATCCTAGGACTAGCCCCACTCGCGTTCTGCTCTCCAGCTTCCTCGTACACCACTTTCTTTGTCCCCTCCTCCGTCTGTCTGTCACAGGCGACGCCGTGGTCTGGAGGCCTGGTCCTCGAAGCAAGCCGAGGTTGCATAGCATCTTACACAGATCATCACACAGATCAATGATGATGTTGGGGTTATTTCAGTATTTCTGGAGAGTTTGGTGATGGTACAAAAGGGAACTGGTTGCTCCAATGTCCATATGTTTTGTAAGATGAGCTACAAAATAAAAATAGCACTATGGATAAAATGAGTTTTTAAATGTCTCTGTACCTTTTCCAGATAGCTAAAGAGTGAAGATTGGAGAGTGGGTGTGAGGGGTGTGTGATCAGCCAAAATGCTTTTGGGTGCAGTATGTTGTGTAAATAATAGATGGAAGAGACTGTGATTCTCAGCTCTCCTCACTATCTGCTGTTCAAGATTCAAGATGTGCAATTTCCACACCACTCAATGATGCAGCTGCTCAGAATTCCTTTCTCAGGGAGCGATCACTATTGCAGGCAGATAATCATGTCCTGTAAATGGCAATGACTTGGATGTGGCTGTGAATTCTCTGGCCACGTGCCCACTTTGTCTATTTGATGGCTTTAATGTCTTTTGTTTTAGGTATGGGAAACTGTACTGACTGATGGTGTTATATTGTTCTTCTTTTATTCATTTTTTTTCTAGTCACTATGTTTATCAACATACAATATATTGCTGTGCAATGTTGTCCACATACTGCTTAAGAGGGTTTTGTAACACTGAGGGTTTATAAGTAATCAACAAAAATTGTGACCCCTGAAGTAAGTGTTTGCATTTAAATTCAATGTTGAATTTACTCACAGTGCAGCAGAACATCTGGCATTTTTACCCAATTGTTAACAAAAAAAAGCAATTAAACTAAATCTAAAATATTTAAGATATTTTAAATATTTTATCTATCTCTCTCTCTTTTTAGTCTTACCACAAGCACCTCTCTGGGTTCCAGAGAAAGCAGATGTTATTGTAAGAGGGAGCTGTTGAGATGTATGTGTGTGAAAAGGGCAGCTTTAGTTTTGAGGAATTGGATTAAGAAAAAAGTGAACCAATATTTTGAAATGTCATCATATTTTTGTACTAAAATAATTATTTGAAATATAGAGTAAGCTATTAGACTAACTCATTGATAAAAGGCCTTTTTTAATAGGAAAGCATAGAGTTTCTAAATTATTATTATGTTTCTTACCTCCAAGGTCCTGGACTTCATCTTAAGACTAAAATGTCTCTGTGCGTAATTTCTGTACATGTTCTAGTGGCCTTGGGGGTTTCTTTTGGTTCCTTTCCATCTACCTCCATAAACATATTAGTGGGTGGACTGTCTAAGAAAACTTGTTTCTGTATATACGAGATAAATACGCATGGTCTCATCTTGCCTTGGACTTTGTCACTAGTTTTCCACCCTTGGCAGGTCACTCCACCATTGTTACTGTGATTTGGCTGGTTTTGGTTTTTGGTTTTGACTGGTTCTCTAATATGGCTCACTTTGTCCCACTCCCCAAGCTATCTTTCACCCAGGAGATGGCGTAGCTGATGCTTCAGCACATTTTCTGGTTTTAAAGCCTCCGTCGCAATATTGTCTTGGACCTGGGTCCCCAGTTCATGGCAAAGTCTGGAAGGAGTTCTACCAGCTCCTGTGAATCACTGTCAGCCTTTCCTTAGGTTTTCCCCCTCAGATAAATGGCCAGACCGAGCAACTTAACCAGGAGCTGTAGGTGAAACTTCACGTTCTTTCTTCCAATAACCACCCGATGTCCAAATTTTCCCAACTCACCTGGGTGGAGTATGCTTAAAGCTCGAAGCCTTTCATAGCTATGGCTCCCTGTTTTCCACCCAGGAGCAGGAGGCCTTGGTGCTAGCATTGTCTGGAAAAGGGTCCATGCCATGCTCCTCAGGTTTGCCAGGTGTTACACCCACTTGGCCAACCACAAACACCGTCCTGCTCCCCCAAAGTGCAGGCTGAGATAGGTTTGAGATGGGAAACGTGGAAGGTAGGGTGGATCCGAAGGACTCTGGGGCATTTGAGGCGGACCGCAATGGGGTTGATAACTTTAGAAATGGGAAAAGGTCCAATAAAGCACGGGGCAAGTTTCTTGCAAACAGCCTTGAGAGGGAGGTTTCAGGTGGACAGCCAGACCTATTGGCCTACCCAGTAGCGGGGTGCAGGACATCGTTTGCGGTTAGCCCAGTGGGCATAAGTGTGGGAGGATCTACAGGCTCTTTCTGTGGCCCCGTCTCTCCTGGAGTTTGCCCCTGGCCTGGCTAGTGCTGTTCTATACCCCATACTCTATACTGGGGTATGTGCTTAAGGTGCCTGCGGCCCCCTCGCAACCTGTCATTTTGCAGGCATACTGCCCTCCTCCTTTCCTAGCCCCTAACCAGGAAAATTACGGACTCGTCCTGTGGAGAAAGTCAGAGCAGCTGTTCGTCTGCTATAGCCCTCACAGGAAAGGTTTCCCGGCTAATAAGCAGACGCTAAGTGAGTGGATTGTGGATGCCATTTGTCTGTGTTACGAGTCCTCTGGTTTTCCCATTTTTTTTGTAGTTAAGGCTCATTCAAAAACCTGGTCATCTCTTATTTCAGAGATCCTTTACGTCTGTTTTACCTTTTATCTCCCCCCACAATTATACTGAAATAGCTAGTCTTGCTAGAGTCCCCTGTTACACCCTGATCACACTGTACAGTGTACTTAAACATTTCTCTCTCTCTCTCTCTCTCTCTCTCTCTCTCTCTCTCTCTCTCTCTCTCTCTCTCTCTCTTTTTTTTTTCTTACCAGCATTCTTGTTGGCTCTTTCAATTATGGCAGAAACAGTGTTAGTTGGACATTCATTGTTGTTATCTGTAATGGAATTATAATATTAGTAAAAGTAATATGAGCATAGATGTAAATTGAAAACTTGAGATAAACTATTAAAATGTGATTTACGATCTCCTCAGAGGTTCCATTAACAAATATGTTTAATAATATATTCTGTGAGCTGACATTTTATTAAGTCGTTTACACATGTAGTCAAAGGCATATAGGAAAAAAAAAACAAAGTATCTTTTTTCTCAGTCACATCTTGTGTGTGTTTCCTTCACAAAGGGAAGTGATAACCACTTGAGAGTATTTAATCTGTTCTTCTGCAGCACATTCTCCACTCTCAGTACTGATACACTGTGACTTTCATCATGTACCTGATACAAGGCATCGTCCTGCTCCTGCTCAGCATCAGTGTTCAGAGTCGTTCCATTAGGGTGAGTTACAGAAATATTTACAACATAATCTACAGAATGTATAAAGAAATAAAGAAAATAAAAAATCCTATATGAACTATATAAATATGTACTTAATAAAAATGTCAGCTCACAGAATATATTTATTAAACAGGTATTTGTTAATGGAACCTCTGAGGAGATCGGTAAGAGTCACACTTTTAATGAGTTTATCTGCAATGTTTTTCAATTTTACATCTATGCTCATATTACTTTTTACTAATATTATAATTCCATTACAGATAACAACAATGAATGTCCAACTAACACTGTTTCTGCCATAATTGAAAGAGCCAACAAGAATGCTGGTAAGAAAAAAAAAAGAGAGAGAGAGAGAGAGAGAGAGAGAGAGAGAGAGCGAGAGAGCGAGTTAGTGCTATTCTGGATTCAGTGTCACAGGATTTTTTACATACTGTATATAAAACATTCACAAATTGACATGAATGAAACTGTGAAAAATAAGAATTTTACTGTCAAATATACAGTTGTGTTGTTTATTTTCCTAAACAGGAAAGCTAGAGGGTGATTTCACTATTATACATGGTGATATAGCGGTGTACACTGGACTCCAGAATGCAGCTCCATGTACCGCCTGTGAATGCAAGTGGCCCAGGAGCAGTGATGGAAAAGTTTATGTGCCTTATGTCATTTCCAGTCAGTACTGTGAGTATAATTATTTACCTGCCTTTAAATGAATGTATCAGAACTCCATTAGATAAGTTTAGAAGCTTCTCTCTTTCTAACAGCATACTCTGAAATAAATGTTATCGAGACTGCACTGAACTCCTTCCAAAGGTCGACCTGCATCCGATTCAGACGTCGCACCAATGACGTAAATTACATTAATATCATCTCAGACATAGGGTATGTCACTATTCCTGTTATTGATGACTATTTTACAAACAGTTGTTTTCACTCCTATCCAGTTCTCATGTAATGAAAGCAGTCTTGAGAATGTATTTTTGTGTACAGGTGCTACTCTTCTGTTGGACGCGTTGGAGGACAGCAGGTTTTGTCTCTACAGCATTCCAGCTGTGTTTACCACCAAGTTATCCAACATGAACTTCTTCATGCTCTGGGATTTCATCATGAGCAGAGCCGTAGTGACCGTGACAAACACGTCAGAATACTTTTTGAAAATATTAAACCTAGTAAGTAGAACAGGAATTTTACTTCTTATTTCTTATTAATAAAGTTTGTCCTTTTTTTATTATTTATTTGTTGATTTGTACATAAAGCTATGACTGTTAATGTTGTGTTCATGGCATCTGGGAACTCAAAACATCCCATTTCTCAATGAACTGAGGTGTAAACTCACCTGTTTTTCATTCATATAATCACAGGAACAGAGAATAATTTTAAAAAAGTAAACACCAACAATTTGAACACTCCATATGACTACAACTCTGTCATGCAGTATGACAGGTAAAGTTTTATTCTCTTTATTCATTGTCCTTAATAACTTAATAAATTAATAATATCCTTAATAAGTTATAATTGCAAACACACTTTATTGTTCCAGATGTGCTTTCTCCAAGAACGGCAAGCCGACCATCATCCCCATACCAGACAATAATGTGCCGATTGGACTTGCTACTGAGATGAGCCCTAATGATATTCTACGTGTTAACAGGCTCTACTGCACTTAAATGCAGCACTCTGAACATCATCAGTGTGTTTTACATGATTTCATAAACCGCCTGCAGAAAATTAAAAAAAGTTAAATAATTTCTCTTAAATTCAGGATTATTTTACTTTTGATGCTGTTTCATTTCTGCTTTTCTGGAATTTATTTTCCACGTGCAATTTTCAAAATCAATAAAAAGAATGCATATAAAATATCAGTGTTTGAATTTATATTTTGATACCAGGTGCTGAGCTGCATCCTTCTTAGTTTTTGGTGTTTTGTGGTGTTAATGCTGTAATTTCCACTAAATACTGTGAAAAGTATGTGGGCAGATGAATAACATACTGATACATGTTTCATCCCCAAACTGTTACAACAAGGTTGGAAGCTCTGATGTGAAGAAAGTGAAGATGGGTGCAGGTGCAGCTTTTAATATCAGACACATAAACAAATTAAAATCAAAATCAGCATCGGGGTAAAAAGCCATGATACAGAACACCAGAAGCAAAAAGAGTTAGGGGCCTTTCTCAGGGGCCCCACACTGGCAACACTGCTTTTATTCTAGTTTATGCTATTTCAGAATCAGTTTTATTGGCTGAGTGTGTTGACACACAGAAAGAATTTACAATCAGCTGTTTTTTGACTCTCAAAAGTACAGACAGAAATAACAACACTGGTTATCTGTAATTCATTGTTGAGCTGAAAGTTTAGAGGGACGGCCAGGTCTTGGTAGATTTGCAGTGGTCTGATACTCCTTCCATTTCAATATTATCGCTTGCACAGTGCTCCTTGGGATGTTTAAAGCTTGGGAAATCTTTTTGTATCCAAATCCGGCTTTAAACTTCTCCACAACAGTATCTCGGATCTGCCTGGTGTGTTCCTTGTTCTTCATGATGCTCTCTGTGCTTTAAACGGACCTCTGAGACCATCACAGTGCAGGTGCATTTATACGGAGACTTGATTACACACCGGTGGATTCTATTTATCATCATTAGTCATTTAGGTCAACATTGGATCATTCAGAGATCCTCACTGAACTTCTGGAGAGAGTTTGCTGCACTGAAAGTAAAAGGGGTGAATAATTTTGCACGCCCAATGTTTCAGTTTTTTATTTGTTAAAAAAGTTTGAAATATCCAATAAATTTCGTTCCACTTCATGATTGTGTCCCACTTGTTGTTGATTCTTCACAAAAAATTACAGTTTCATATCTTTATGTTTGAAGCCTGAAATGTGGCAAAAGGTCGAGGGGGCCGAATACTTTCGCAAGGCACTGTATATACACAGTATAGTGCTTATCCTGGTATACTGGATTGTTTATAAAAGGCAAATATATAAACACTCTTTTTTCAGTGCCATTATTACTGGTATAAATTCTCAGAGTATGAGTTCACACTATGTTTAGTAAATACATTAAGCATTGAAAATGTGTTACATAATTGTTTTAAGAAACTCTTGTAGACATTGTGGAGATTAGTCATGTGTTAGTCATGTGTTGTCTGTAAGTGGTGGCGGCTTTACAGTTATTTATTGTAACATGGTGGTTTACTATTTCATCTGTAACACTGAGGTTGAGAAACCCTGCTGTAGAGATAACACCTTCTGAGAAAATCTATTATTCAAATTCAGTTACTGAATTTTGACCACGGTGAAAATGTTAATCTATAATTACACATTAAACACCAAATTAAAATGGAACTTCAGCATAGAGAACACCTGTGTCTGTATGCACCTGATTCTAAAAGCCTCTGCTCTCATTGTTCTTTGATTCATGAGTGCATTGAATTAATTGTGTTGTTCTTCATGAAATTGACTCTGAAGTTATAGACTAAAAGTGGTGTGATGACAAAGTTAATAAGATCTAAATTATTGAAGCATGCAGACAGTGTTACTATCAGAAATGTATTTTTTATGGAATTATTTTTTAATATTGCTGCAAACTCTGAATGAAAATCCTGAATGAAAAGTCACAAAGAGGGAAAAAAGCAAAAGTAAAGCAAAAAAAAAAAGATAAATATTACATAAAATACTGATTGTGTTGCCTTTTATATGACTTTATCATGTCTTTTAGTTTAAAATTGTTTAAATATTCAGACATTGTGTTTAGATGATAAGTATGGAGAAGCTACAGCACATGGCTTGATAGATGGTGCATTTAATTTTCTCTTTTTGCTGTTCCTGGGCTTGTTTTTGCTGTAAATGACTGAAAGTTATTATTTTTAGATTAAGCACAGTTTCATGCAATATAACATGTACATTTATATTAAGAAAGTGTCATGTCATGTTGATTTAAAAAATATAATTTACCTGTTTTGTGTATTGATATATGCGTTTCTGCTCGGTATTTTCAATTTTATCATATAAAGGGAAAAAATGAAACTTCAATTAAAACAAAGAAAAGATGAAGAGAGTTTCTTCTTTCATGTGTTGCTCTGCACCGGATAGACAGTTACCTACATCATAAAGACATTATAGTACAAAAACAAGAATAGAACAAGCACAAGACAAAACTGCACTCCATCAATGAGTCTACGTTCAGGGAAACAGTATCAGTTAGAAAGCAATCGCACAAACTACTCAGAGCAACAATCAGAAAGAGTTCTGTCACAAGACATGATAATAGCAAGTCAGTTCATTACATTTATCAAAATCCTCAGAAAGATGCAGACAGTCTTCCATTAGTTCTTCATTCATTAGAGCATGAGCCAAGCCTAAAGCAGCCCATGGGCAGCGTTCCTTTGCTGAACAATATATACATATATAATCTGTATCCCTGTTTAATCCTCATACTGTCTATATTGTCTCACATTGTCTTTATTGTCTTGTCTTGTCTGTTTTTGTCTCCTATAGTCCAAGCTGAATGTATAGTTTTTGGTTGTGTATGTTGTGTATGTTGTGTTGAGTGCAGGTCCCTTTTTGGAAACTTTGACACGTTGCACCTGCATGAGAAACAGTGAAAGTAAGTCCGATGTTTGGCAGATACCCTTTTGGAAGCGATGCCAGGGAGAGTGATAAAGTTACAGAAATCATAGTTTATCTGTTGCAAGGAAAGATTAATCTTTCTAAAAGTCTGTGTTACTAAAATTACGGATCAGTGATGACACTAAGTAATAATGCCAGGTCGGAAGTGTTTTGCCGTCTTTATGATGTTATCAGGATTTTAAACTGAAGATTATTACAGTGGAACCTCGGGTTACGAACGCCCCAGCATACGTATAATTCAGGTTACAAATCGCAGTTCATCAAAATTTTTGCCTCTGTTTACGAACAAAATTCGGGATACGAACATACAAACGTCACGCACAAAAAAAATCACAGGCAAGTTGGTTCTTGTCACGGTGTGAGCGAAACAAAAGGCAGAAGCCAGAGTACAGCTCGCTCGGGTTTTAATGGCATGCGTGAGAGAGAGATACACACACGCACACACACACACACACACACACGCGCGCACATACACAAACGGCAGTCCTTAGGTTGAGAGAGATAGTCCGAGTAGCGCATTGGGAGAAGCGTAGCTGACCCAAGATGCACAGGGAGGGGAAGCGCAGCCGGTACGGGATTCTGGAGTCCGGATGAAACGGATGAAAGAAGTCCTGTATGAAAACCGGAACGCCAAAACATGCAGTACGGGAAGTCCAACATAAACAATAACGAACGGGGAGTGAATGTGAGTGAGGGGTTTATGTAGGAGCCTGGTGGAGTGATGATGAGCTTCAGGTGTGCCTCGTTAAACCTGGAGCTTCAGAGAGAGTGGAGGCATGAGTGATGATGAGCTCCAGGTGTGCGTGGTTAAACCTGGAGCTCTATGGAGAGTGAAGGCATAGAGAGCCACCAAAGGGGGCGTGGCAGGTGGTTCCCTGACAGTTCTTTTCATATCGCCACCCACGCTCTCCCACGCAGCTCGTTGCATCAATTAGCATCCTCTGTACCTAGCCAGAGCATTGTCTCAGCGTTCGTGTTAACACTGTGTCTTTATTTTGTTAATATTCATTAGTATTCTATAAAATATAATAATATATAAATAATATAATATAATATAATAAGATTCTCCTTCCAAACAATAACTCTCCCTCCTCCGCCTTCTACGAACGTCGCCTCCATCATGCCAGCAGCGAGTCTTCTCAAAGGTAAAGTAGCCGGTAAAGATAATGTTTTCCTCCGTTATATGTTTTTATATGGTATGATTTCAATATAACATGTTAAAAGTAAATAATATTAGTGAATATTGGTTTTATTTTTATTTTTAAAGTAATATTTTTGGTTGTCCAGAACGAATTACCGAAGTTTCTGTTCATTCTTATGGGGAAATTCGTACCGGGATACCAACTTTTCAGGTTATGAATAAAGTACCGGAATAATGTACAGTGGAACCTCGGGTTACGAACGCCCCGGCATACGTATAATTCAGGTTACGA
Source organism: Silurus lanzhouensis (assembly GCA_039877035.1). NCBI lineage: Eukaryota > Metazoa > Chordata > Actinopteri > Siluriformes > Siluridae > Silurus > Silurus lanzhouensis. The sequence continues at coordinate 203,409 of JBCEWE010000063.1, read as the reverse complement.
ATCGCAGTTCATCAAAATTTTTGCCCCTGGTTACGAACAATATATCGGGATATGAACGTCGCTCACCAAAAAATCGCAGGCATGTTGGTTGTTTTTGCTCTATCCACGCAGCTCGTCACATCAGTTAGCGTCCTGTGTCCCTAGCGAGAGCATCGTGTTACTTATCCGCTTGAACTTTTCCCGGCGGCAGCGTAACAACTCGTTAGTTGATGCTCGTGGAATGATGAGATGGACAACATTAGCCGATGCATAAGCACTTGACTTGTTTTTATGAAGATAGATTAGCAGGGTTACAGTCTTTTCCCAAGTACAATACCCATAATGAATTTCACTCTGGACTTCAATACCAACTGATAGTAGCCTTAAAGAAACAGCTCTCATTTTCCCTCTAATGCAACAATTGTCTCAGCGTTCGTGTTAATAACACTGTCTTTAATATTCTATAATATAATATATAATAATATATAAATAATATCATATAATAAGATTCTCCTTCCAAACAATAACTCTCCCTCCTCCTCCTTCTACGAGCGTCGTCTCCTGCAGCGAGTCTTCTCAAAGGGAAAGTACCCGCTAAAGATCTTTTCCTCTTTTGTATGTTTTTATGTGGTATGATTTTAATATAACATGTTAAAAGTAAATAATATTAGTGAATATTGGCTTTATTTTTATTTAAGTAATATTTTTGGTTGTCCAGAACGAATTACCGAAGTTTCTGTTCATTATTATGGGGAAATTTGTATCGGGATACGAACTTTTCAGGTTACGAATAAAGTACCGGAACGAATTAAATTCGTAACCCGAGGTTCCACTGTACTTGAATAATGTACTTGAATAACACTGCTACCTAGTGGATGTTCAGTCATTTTGTTTGTTTGTAGTGACTTGCTAGGTTGCTAGTAGTGACTAGTGGTTAGGCTGCGGCGCTCTCACCGCTGCGGCCCGGGTTCGATCCCCGGTCAGGGAACTAACCCCAGCCACTCTTAGTGCTGGTCCCAAGCCCGGATAAATGGGAAGGGTTGTGTTAGGAAGAGCATCCTGCGTAAAAACATGTGCCAAATCAAACATGTGGATGATCTGCTGTGGCGCCCCCTGATGGGAGAAGCCAAAAGAAAGTTAATAAGTAGTGACTTGCTGGAGCACATGGCTGGGATAGATCGTTCTTCTAATTTTCTCTTTTGCTGTTTCTGGGACACAATTTTTATGTATGTGACAAAGTTTTTATTTTCATATTAAGTAAATTGTCATGCAATATAACGTAAATTATTATGTCATTGTTACTTTTCAGAAATGTGATTTACTAGCCAGTGGTTTGTTTTGTGTTTATTAGTGTGTATGTATATTAATATACAGTACACAACCCAGCCATTAGGGCTGCACAAGCCAGTGCACTCTCAGTGTCAGCACCAAGCCTGGATAAATGGGGATTGTTCTCTTACATGTGCCAAATCAAATATGCGGATCACAGACCTAAATTCCACACCACATTGGGTAAAGCTCAGGTTACCAATTGATCTACTGTTGGAGAGGGTGAATGTTTTCAGAGACAGCAGGGAAAGGAGAAGTGTAGAAGTGTAGAGGCTCGGGTTTGTACTTTAAATGTTAGCACTATATGAGAGTGAGAGTGAGGATATGATGTGATGGAGAGGTGGATTTAAATGTTTATCATGGAAAAATGGTGTGGATGGAAAAAGATGATATATAGGGATCATCCTGAAGGAATAGTACAGTAGGAGTTTAGCTCACCACCAGGAATCAAAATATAAATTCAGACACTGTTTTGTATTCATTCTTTTTATTGTTTTTGAAAATTTCATGTGGAAAATACATTTCAGAAAATCAGAAATGAGACGGCATCAACTCCAAGCAAAACGAGCACCGATTTGATAACAATTCTATTTTCTGTAAGAAGTCTGTGAAACAGAGTGCTGAATTTAAGTGCAGTAGAGGCTGTTAACACGTAGAATGTCATTGGAGCTCATCTCAGTAGCAAGTCCAATGGGAACATTATTGTCTGGTATGGGAATGATGGTCGGCTCGTTGTTCTTGGAGAAAGCAAACCTATACAAACAAAGTATGTTGGCTATTATGCACATTATTGTGTCTTTGATTGTAATTAAAAAAAGAAGAATACTTTACCTATGATAGTGCATGACAGAATTGTAGTCATATGGAGTGTTCAAATTGTTGGTGGCAATTCTATCAAAAGCAAACTTGTAATCTGTGAATATATGAATCACATAATTACAATATTAACTGCATTTTACTGTCAGAAAAAAGAGACCAGATTCTCTCTGTAATTCCATTATAACATTTTAACATGGTGGTGCCACAGTAAAAAAAATGTGTGTTTTAAGATTTATAATCAATTTTAAAGACGATAAGAAAATCCTATATGAACATTTAATATAAATAAAACATTAAAGTAACAGATCCTCATGGGAGCTTTTAAAATCTTCCTGAGAGCTTTTTAACTCCACATGAACTAGTGCTTCTTCTGAACGGAAACACGGCGGTTTATTGGGAAACAGAATGTTTTGAGTTCCCAGATGTCATGAACACAACATTAACGGTCTCAGCTTTGTGCCAAAATAAACAAATATTTTACTTTTATTGAATTTAAATGATCACTGTTATTGCCAATGATGAAGATGAAGAAACTTTATTAATAAGTAATAAGAAGTGAAACTGCTCACCAGCCTCAATATTATCATAAAGGATTTTGACGTGTTCGTCACGGTCACTACGGCACTGCTCATGATCAAATCCCAGAGCGTGAAGAAGCTCATGTTGGACAGTTTGGTGGTACATACAGCCGGGCCGCTCTATAGACAAATCCTGCTTTCCATTAATGCGTCCAACGTATGAGTAGCACCTGTACAGCAAAAATACATTCTCAAGACTGCTTTTACTACATGAGAACCAGGTGGGTTTGTCAAAATAGTCATCAATAACAGGATTGGTGACATACCCTTTGTGTGAGATTATATCAATGTAATTTTCTTCAGTGGTGCGAGGAATGAATCGGATACAGGTCGAATTTTGGAAGGAGTCCAGTGCATTCTGGATAACACATCTTTCAGAAGTTGCTGTCAGAAAGAAAAGCTTGTTAAAGGTAAATAATGAATCTCAGACACATTAAAAACAGATACAAAATAGAATAATACTCACAGTACCGACGGGAAATGACGTAAGGCACGTAAACATTTCCATCTTGGCTCCTGGGCCACTTGCACCCAGTAGAAGTACATGGATCTGCATTCTGGAGTCCAGTGTACACGGCTATGTCACCTTCTATAATGGTGAAATCACCGTCTGGCTTTCCTGTTCAGTAAAACACAATTGTGGATTTCAGATTCTCAGTGTAAATAATAATAATTTGGTATTTAATTAAATGTGAGCGCTCTCTCTCTCTCTCTCTCTCTCTCTCTCTCTCTCTCTCTCTCTCTCTCTCTCTCTTACCAGCATTCTTGTTGGCTCTTTCAATTATGGCAGAAACTGAGTAATAATCGCTGTCAATGCTGTTATCTGAAATGGAATGAACAATATCAATATATATATATAAATATATATTAAAAGGTAATATGCATATAAATCTTAAATTTCTAAATAGTACAGATAAATTAATTAATTTAAAGTGTGACTCTTACCGATCACCTCAGAGGTTCCATTACCAAATGCCTGTTTAATAAATATTTTCTGTGAGCTGACATTTTTATTAAGTACATATTTATATACTTCATATAGGGATTTCTTTTTTACTCATATTTAATGTTGTTAATATTTCTGTAACTCACCCTAATGGAACGACTCTGAACACTGATGCTGAGCAGGAGCAGGACGATGCCTTGTATCAGGTACATGATGAAAGTGTTAGTGTATCAGCACTGAGAGTGGAGAATGTGCTGCAGAAGAACAGCTTAAATACTCTCCTATCACTTTCCTTTCTAAGAAATCAGCTTCACTTTCTCGAAATCTTGTGCAAATGTACAAAAAGTGTCACTTTTTACATAAAACTTTTGAAGTTTCTCTGAAATGTATAAAAATGTAAAAAAAAAAAACCCAGGTTGATATAAATCCTATTAAATAAGTTTATATATAAAACAGGTTTTCAGTCGATTCACAAACTTATTCATGTTATGTTTATAGAATTACAGAGGATTCTTGGGTTTATCAGCTTTTACTTATAATTCATACTGGAGATTTAACTCCGTATCCCAGTCATTTACAAGGTCAATTCAGAACTCTACCATGGAAACCAACTTTCAAAAATGCTAAAAGCTGCCTTCCCCAGAGCCCCAATAATGAAGTACATAGACTGCGCGATGCTTTGCATAGTGAAAGTGGACACACAACCCTGGCATTGATTTTTATGTAGTTCTACACCCATCTGATCACAAAGACCCCCAGTAAAGTATAATAGCCTAACACCCCAGACCCCAATGTACCTACCACCTATTACCACAGACTTCCTTTCTTATTTACTTTAATCACAAAGCAACAGTCATCAATGTCTGGTACCAATACCTACTCTCACAAATGTAGCAACTGTTAAGCATCTTTTTAATTTCTTATTACACAAAGTAATGAAGTACAGGGCAGTAGGAACGACAGACTGGTTTAAGGTGGAGGTGGAACTGCATCAAGGATCGGCTCTGAGGCCTTTCCTGTTTGCAGTGGTGATGGACAGGTTGACGGACGAGGTCAGACAGGAGTCTCCGTGGACTATGATGTAGGTGGATGGTGGAGGAGTTCAGGTACCTGGGGTTCAGGTCTGGTGAGACCAGCGATGTTGTATGGTTTAGAGACAGTGGCATTAAGTGACAGGAGGTGGAGCTGAAGGTAGCGGAATGTATTGAAGTACATAAGGTGCAAATAAGCAATAATCAGGTAAATTTTGTGAGGGTAGATGGTGAGTTCAATGCTGCCACTTTTCAAAAATTTTTAAGTAAAATGTGGTGTCACCAATAAAATGCAATTAATGAAATGTAATTTATTTAAAATTACTTCCTTTATCCAGTGTGTGCCCCTCATAACTACAGGCCATGAAGAACAAAAGCTGTCTGAGGAAAATCTCATATATGCTACTGTTTATTCGTTTCATTTGACAATGCAAACCAGCATCAGCAAAATAGCAAAATATCTATAAGCCTGAAACACCATTTGATTGTAAGGCAAATATTATAAAATGTTTATTTTAGTGCTATTATTACTGCTACTGACATTTTGCAATATTAGTTGAGTTAATTAGTTCCTGTTTGCAAGTTATTTACTGGAACTTGGTGGTTTACTTTCTTTGCAAAATTCCATTTGCGACACTGGGTTTGAGAAACAGTTTCTAATGAAATCTGCTATTAAAATTCTGCAATTTAATTTTGAGAAATGAGAAAAATGTAAACTAGATTCATACATTATACACTAAAATGAAATGTGAAAGGCCTACAGCGTCGCCAGAGCCAGTCTGAGGAGGGGAATCGTCACAGCCAAATATGCACACAAACAGTGGATTAAGGAGCACTTCAACTCAGCTGAACCCTGATGCACATGGCAAGGGAATGGCAAGGGACTCAGGCTATCACTGACTTTAAACCACCCAGCGAGGGCCAGCTCCAATCATCTCTGCCTCGGATTTTGAAAAGGGGAACATATACCCCATGCTTAAGACAGAGCTATTAACAGGTGGGCAGCCACTCTTCAACTCTGAAGTGTGTGCTACCATGGTCAGGGTGAATGCATGGAAAGCAGCTGGCCCTGACAGCCTCTGGACAAGGGTGTCTGCTAAATGCCGAACATATACAGTGAGTAAAATAAGTATTTGAACACCCTGCTATTTTGCAAGTTCTCCCACTTAGAAATCATGGAGGGGTCTGAAATTGTCATTGTAGGTGCATGTCCACTGTGAGAGACATAATCTAAAAAAAAAATCCAGAAATCACAATGTATGATTTTGTAACTATTTATTTGTATGATACAGCTGCAAATAAGTATTTGAACACCTGAGAAAGTCAATGTTATTATTTGGTACAGTAGTCTTTGTTTGCAATTACAGAGGTCAAACGTTTCCTGTAGATTTTCACCAGGTTTGCACACACTGCAGGAGGGATTTTGGCCCACTCCTCCACACAGATCTTCTCTAGTTCTCCCTCCAAAGATTCTCTATTGGGTTTGGGTCTGGAGACTGGCTAGGCCACGCCAGGACCTTGATAGGCTTCTTACAGAGCCACTTCTTGGTTATCCTGGCTGTGTGCTTCGGGTCATTGTCATGTTGGAAGACTCAGCCTCGACCCATCTTTAATGCTCTAACTGAGGGAAGGAGGTTGTTCCCCAAAATCTCGCAATACATGGCCCCGGTCATCCTCTCCTCAATACCATGCAGTCGCCCTGTCCCATGTGCAGAAAAACACACCCAAAGCATGATGCTACCACCCCCATGCTTCACAGAAGGGATGGTGTTCTTGGGATGGTACTCATCATTCTTCTTCCTCCAAACACATTTAGTGGAATTATGACCCAAAAGTTCTATTTTGGTCTCATCTGACCACATGACTTTCTCCTATGACTCCTCTGGATCAACCAAATGGTCATTGGCAAACTTAAGACGTGCCTGGACATGTGCTGGTTTTAACAGGGGAACCTTCAGTGCTATGCATGATTTTAAACCATGACGTCTTAGTGTATTACCAACAGTAACCTTGGAAACGGTGGTCCCAGCTCTTTTCAGGTCATTGACCAGCTCCTCCCGTGTAGTTCTGGGCTGATTTCTCATCTTCCTTAGGATCATTGAGACCCCACGAGGTGAGATCTTGCATGGAGCTCCAGTCCGAGGGAGATTGACAGTCATGTTTAGCTTCTTCCATTTTCTAATGATTGCTCCAACAGTGGACCTTTTTTCACCAAGCTGCTTGGCAATTTCCCCGTAGCCCTTTCCAGCCTTGTGGAGGTGTACAGTTTTGTCTCTAGTGTCTTTGGACAGCTCTTTGGTCTTGGCCATGTTAGTAGTTGGATTCTTACTGATTGTATGGGGTGGACAGTGTCTTTATATTTGTGTATCTTAACTCTGTTCGTGATTATGAGCACTGTGCCGGCTGTGTGTCTGACTTTGAGCACAGGTGAGGATTTGTTCGATTTGCAAACGGTGGCGTTGGAGATGGAGGCTTTGGAGAAACAGATTCGCGAGCTGCATGTAAAGCATGCCCGGCTGCGAGAGCGGAAAGCGGCGCTGGAAACATCCCGGGCGGACGCGCACTCGTCCCAGGTAAATTCCCGGGTTGAACCTAACGCTCCCAGCACCTCAACTCCGCACGTTTCTCTGCCCAGACCAGCGCACCTACAACTCCGGCAAAGGTGCAACACGGACCCTGGATGCGGCAGCGGCGGAGGAGACAAGCCAAGCCCCGGTCGAAGACGTCTTCCCCGCCACCACTACGGGCATTTGAGATCTTGACCGAGAACCGCTTCGCCCCTCTCCGCGAGACGGAACGCGACACTGTGATTCTCTGAGATTCCATCGTCCGGCATGTCCGCGCTACCGGAGCTACAGGTAAGGTGCACACTCGTTGTTTTCCTGGTGCTCGTGTTCTCGATGTTGCTGCGTAGGTACCCGCGATCCTGAAGGAGAACTTCGGAGCGGTTGTTCTACATGCCGGAACGAACGACACCAGGCTAAGGCAAACGGAGATCTTAAAGAGAGACTTCAGGATCCTGGTGGAGACGGTACGCAGCACATCGCCCACAATGAGGATCATAGTGTCAGGACCTCTTCCCACTTACCAGCGAGGGGCTGAGAAGTTTAGTAGACTTTTAGCTCTAAATGAATGGTTACAGTCATGGTGTCGAGAACATAAACTTCTCTTTGTTAATAACTGGAACTGTTTCTGGGAGCGTCCTAGGTTCTTCCGCCCTGATGGCCTGCACACCCAGCAGAGTTGGAGCAGCAGTGCTATCAGATAACATCTCTAGGATACTTTACACCATCTGACTGGTAAGACATCAGGAAATCTTCAACTATAAGAACACGCATACTACAGACCAAATAGTTACAAGTTCACACACAGCCCAGTTTATAGAAACCGTATCTATTCCTTGTGTAGTAAAGCCAAGAATTAAATACACAAGATCCAGAAATAATCTTATTACAGTTAAAACTGAAAAATTGCCAGATAAACAATCATCAAAAAGTTCTAAAGTTTGGTCTTTTAAACATTAGATCACTTGCACCCAAAGCACTGATTGTAAATAAGGATAATACGGATAATAATCTCTCAGCACTCTGTCTCACTGAGACCTGGATTAAACCAGGTGATTATATGGGTCTAAACGAGTCGACACCGTCAGGATATGTTTATAAGCATGAGCCCCGTCAGACTGGTCGAGGGGGGGGGGGGTTGGGGTGTAGCAACCATTTATAGTGCCTCTCTTAATGTTAGTCAGAGATTAGGATTCAGCTTTAAATCATTTGAAGTGCTCGTTCTTAAAGTTGTACTTTCAGACATACATAGAAAACTCGCTCTGGTCACCGTGTACAGACCCCCAGGGCCCTACGCTGATTTTCTTCAAGAGTTTGCTTGTTTTCTATCAGATCTCTTGATCGATTTTGATTAAGTGCTGCTTGTAGGAGATTTTAATATTCATGTAGATGATTTAAACGATGCTCTAGGATTATCATTTGTTGACTTATTAAACTCTTTTGGGGTTAAACAAAACGACACCGGACCAACTCATCGCTTTAACCACACACTAGACTTAATAATATCCCACGGAGCAGACGTCACTGATATAGATATCTTACCTCAGAGTGATGACATCACAGACCATTATCTCATACTGTACACACTACCGGTAGAGCAGATTAACCTTGGTATAATAGTCATACGCATGCCCTCAAGAGAACAGCACGTAATCTGGAGAGAAAATGGAGGAAAACTAAATTGGAGGTATTTAGAATTGCATATAAAGACAGTATGCTCAGCTACAGACAGGCGCTAAAAGCTGCTAGAGCTGAACACCTGAGCAAACTCATAGAAAACAACAAAAACAATCCCAGGTTCTTTTTCAGTACAGTAGCTAAACTAACTACAAATCAGGGATCTGAAAATTGTGTTCCATCACAGTTTAGTAGTGAGGACTTTATGAATTTCTTTACTTAAAAAATAGATAACATTAGAAAAACAATTGTGGCGGTCCAACCTCTGAGACCATCTCCTAAAACAGTGTTACCTTCAACTCCACAACTTCACTGATTTACATGTACAGGACAGGAAGAGCTGTATAATGTTATTGCCAAAGCTAAATCGACAACATGTCAGTTAGATCCAATTCCTACTAAATTACTGAAGGAAGTGTTATATACAACTGGTGAACCTCTTCTGAATATTATTAACTCTTCACTATCGTTAGGACATGTCCCTAAATCCCTCAAGTTAGCAGTTATTAAACCCCTCATTAAAAAAACCTAATCTGGATCCAAACACTATCGAATTACAGACCAATTTCAAATCTCCCATTTATGTCTAAGATTTTAGAAAAGATTGTCGCTGCCCAGTTCTGTTCCTACCTGCAAGAGAACAATATCTTTGAAGAGTTTCAGTCAGGTTTTAGGCCCCATCATAGCACAGAAACTGCTCTAGTTAAAATAACTAATGACCTGTTTTTAGCTTCAGACCAAGGCTTCATCTCGCTGTTAGTTCTACTAGATCTTAGTGCTGCATTCGACACTATAGACCATGATCTCCTCCTAGATCGCTTACAGAATTACATCTGCATTCAGGTACAGGCATTAAGCTGGTTTAAATCCTACCTGTCCGATCGTTACCATTTTGTAGATTTAAATGGAGAGCTATCCAGGCTAATGCAAGTAAATTATGGTTCAGGGTTCAGTTCTAGGACCCCTGCTCTTCACAATATACATGCTTCTGTTAGGAAATATTATTAGAAGGCATGGAATTAGCTTCCATTGTTATGCTGATGATACTCAGCTATATATCTCATCTAAACCAGGCGATATAGCTCAATTAACTCGGATAACTGAGTGTGTTAAGGAAATAAGAGATTGGATGACCCATAACTTTCTACTTTTAAATTCCGATAAGACAGAGATTTTGCTCATCGGCCCAAAAACTAGTATACAGAAGCTCCAGCATCTCAACCTGCGTTTAGACAGATGTTCTGTAACCACTAGTTCAACGGTAAAAGACCTGGGAGTTATTTTAGACAGCAACTTGTCTTTCAAATATCATATCAACCAAGTTACAAAAACAGCCTTCTTTCACCTTAGAAATATTTCTAAGCTAAGAAAAATGTTGTCTATATCCGATGCAGAGAAGCTCGTCCATGCGTTCATGACCTCCAGAATAGACTACTGTAATGCATTACTAGGTGGATGTCCTGCGTCATTAATAAACAAGCTTCAGTTAGTTCAGAATGCAGCAGCCAGAGTTCTTACAAGGTCAAGAAAATATGATCACATAACCCCGATCTTATCGTCCCTACATTGGCTTCCTGTTAAGTTTCGAATAGACTACAAACTATTACTTCTCACTTATAAAGCACTAAATGGTTTGGCTCCCATGTATCTCTCCAGTCTTTTAACTCGCTACAATCCATCACGCTCCCTAAGTTCTGAAAACTCTGGGCTTCTAGTAGTTTGTAGAATAGCAAAGTCCACTAAAGGTGGTAGTACATTCTCACATTTAGCTCCTAAACTCTGGAATAGTCTTCCTGACAGTGTTCGGGGCTCAGACACACTCTCCCAGTTTAAGTGTAGATTAAAAACATATCTTTTCAGCAACGCCTACACATAACACACATTACATATCATAACCTTGTGCTCCAGAACATCTGATCACATCACATTATCAACTTGTGCTGTTAATATCATGAACAGCAGCTACGCTAATTCCTCTCCACTGCTTCTCTTTCTCTCCCCATCCCGAGACACCCTGAGCTTTGGCCAGCTCCAGTCACCTCCCACCTCGTGATGATTACGGACCTTTGAAGAAGTAGATGCCGAACTCGCAAACATCCCGAACCATCTAGAGACGTACCAGTGCCATTTGGATCCCGCTACATGTGTGGAGTTTGACATTGGACCTCCTGGAGTGTTTAAAGGCTCTGGCATGGAGAAGCTGATGCTGGATCTGTGATGATCACAAATGCTGAGCTCATAAAACTAGGAGCTACTAACCATATAGACTGTATAAGACTGCAGAAAGAACATCACTTATAATCTTATGTTAGTTCTCACTCTCCAGTGTTCTGTATTGTTGAAAGATTTATGATCAAACTCTTGATGTCACCCAAATGAGGATGGGTTCCCCTTTTGAGTCTGGTTCCTCTCCAGGTTTCTTCCTCATTACATCTAAGGGAGTTTTTCCTTGTCACAGTCGCCACGGCTGCTCATCAGGGACAAATTCACACCATTCACCTTCACTGTTGATTTGTGTAAAGCTGCTTTGAGACAATGTCTGTTGTGAAAAGCGCTATACAAATAAATCTGACTTGATTTGACTTGACTTTATGCAGCTAACGACCTCAAACAGGTGCATCTAATTTAGGATAATAAATGTAGTGGAGGTGGAGATTTTAAAGGCAGACTAACAGGTCTTTGAGGGTCAGAATTCCAGCTGATAGACAGGTGTTCAAATATTTATTTGCAGCTGTATCATACAAATAAATAGTTTAAAAATCATATATTGTGATTTCTGGATTTTTTTTTTTTGATTATGTCTCTCACAGTGGACATGCACCTACGATGACAATTTCAGACCCCTCCATGATTTCTAAGTGGGAGAACTTGCAAAAAAGCAGCGTGTTCAAATACTTATTTTCCTCACTGTAAATGTAAATCCCTGTCCGTGCACTCAGAGCATGCGCAGACCAGCTGGCTGAGGTCTTCATGAACATCTTCAATCTGTCCTTGACCCAGGCAACTGTCTCCACCTGCTTCAAGTCTCGAAGCACTAGACGAAGCATCCACTGCTGCAAAAGACTGGTCCTCACCCACCTTAAAGCTTGTCTGCCACCCACTCTGGACCCATTCCAATTTGCCTGTTGCCCAAATAGTTCAAAAGAGGATGCCATATCCACTGTGCTTCATTCTGCGCTGACTCACCTGCACAACCCCACCAAATTTGACTATGGACTTCCTTCTGAACAGACCACAGTCTGTTCAACTAAACACCATCACCTCCTCCAGTCGCACCCTCAGCAATAGGGTTCCTCAGGGATGTGTATTGTCTCCTCTCTTATACTTCCTATTTACCAATGACTGCGTACCTACCTATGCCTCAAACAGCATCGTTTTGTTCGCAGCACCACAGTGGTAGGCCTGATCAAAGGTAACGTTTAGATGACTTACAGAGAGGAGATCAAGAACCTAGTAACATGGTGTGAGGACAATAACCTGGAACTCAACACCAAGAAGATGAACGAGGTCATTGTGGATTTTAGATGTGCCGGCAACCATGCTCCGATTCAGATACGATACAGGTGCCTCAGAGCTCACAAATAGAAGAATAGCTTTTTTCCTGTAACTGTTACTGCATTGAACAGCTGATCATCATACAATGTAAACAAATACAATGTAAACAAATACAATGTAAACAAATACAATGTAAACAAATACACTACTGCACTGTCACTTTGTTTTTTGTTGCTTTGTCCACTATGCATTTTTGCACTACTGTGTATTCCACCCATATTTATTCTGTATATACTGTATCATACACACACACTATATCATATGTTATTCGAGCATGTTATCTTCTGATATGTCTATCCTCTGAACAGTTATACTGTATACTACTATATATACCATATTACCTACTGCACCCCTGTACATATGGACCTCATACCCTTATTTATCATACTTTTATTTACTGTAAATAGGCCACCTTTAGACTTATGCACTTCTTAACTTCAATTCATTGGCTCTGTACATGTACTTGCACAATGACAATAAAAATGAATCTAATCTATTCCAATCTAATCTAAAAATGTAACTTCAGCATAGAAAGCACCTGTATGCACCTGATCTAAAAGCCTCTGCTCTCATTGTTCCTTGTGCATTTAATTAATTAGCTCTGTTCTTCTCTTCTGTTTATACAAACTTTTAGACACTTGGCTGACAAAAATAATGCAATCAGAGAAGTAACGAGCATCACACTCACTATTGCCACAGATACTTTCTCTTTGACTTCCTTTATAATATCTGACACAATATGCATGGTATTACGAGTGCCTTGAAATGGTGATAAAAGCTTTCACAGAGTAGAACAGAGATCAGCATTTGCTTGATTCTTCTCAGTCTTTGGGACAATTTGAGTTTCTAACAACAAAATTCCTGCTTTACCAATTTAAGTGTGAGGGTGTGATATAAGATCACTGAGGTCTCCTTGATTAAGGCTTTCTCAAGTGTTCCTTTTGAAACATCCTGAACCATAATTCTTATTGTTCAGGTAACGATAATTAATGGCTTATTTATGGACGACTCCACCTGGCGAGTGTGTGTAAGGGTGTGGAGAAACACAGGATAGGCACAACATTAACAGGTAGAATTATCTGTGCTGTTTTTATTTAATGCCTTTCTGTGCACTTCTTCAACTCATCTCTGGAAAATGTAAATCAACATAAACAGACAAACAGCTTCCACTCTGTGAGATTCTGAGGTTCACGGGTTGTGTGTCTGTGGTGTGTGTGATCTGCTCTCAGCCACACAATGGTTACACTTCAGTTCAATTCCGTATAATTTAAAGAGATCAAATGTTTATGAAATTAGATTGTATATGTTTAATCATTTAAGTAAAAAAACTCCCTGAGATGGTATGAAGAAACCTCAAGAGGAACCAGACTAAAAAGGAGCTCATGCTCATCTGGGTGGCACTGAATGTTCATTCATTCTAGTTTTCTGAGGCAGATGGAAATGCAGGAGCTTTATTATAAAAGAACCAGTTGCGAAGGCAAACACTAAGAGACTGGAACAATTAAAAAAATAAAAACCCTGCATGCTGGATCAGGACTTTGGACCTCTCCTGCTGCTGTGTAATAAAGCTATGGCAGCAACATCTTGAGCCATCACGAGTCACTTCTGCATACGGATATGATCAATCTCTGCCATACTGCTGAAACTAGGGTTAGGGTTAGGGTTCTTTGAGAAACTTGAGTTATTTGAATATAAAAATACATTGAGGCAAATTATTTTCGCTTTGTTTGGTCCATTTAACTACACATGGAGCACTGTTTCCCCACGGACTGTGTTTATTACTGACACTAAACTCTAAAGTGCTCTGGACAGGAAAATCAGGGATCTTCCCATCACTTATAGTCAGAGACGGTGTGACTGATGCCATCTGGTGGTCTGGAGGGAAAATCACACAGAGTTCACACACAGTACAACATGAAGTGAAATGCTTTTTATGACTGCAAAGCATGTAAATAGAAATAGAATATAAAATATAATAAATTAAAATTTTATATAAATTATAAAAAGTACATCAAAGATAGTAATAATACAGATGTGGACAGCTGGTAAATGGCCTGAGGACTGGATAAGATCTGTGTTTATTCCTATTCCAAAAAAAGGGAGATGCTACCAACTGCAGAAACTCATATTATTGCGCTCATACCACATTCCAGCAAAATACTACTGAAGATCCTTCAAAGATGGTTGCAGCCTTGACTGCCGGAAAGAGCTGCCAGAAGAAGAAGCAGGATATAATAAGATCGAGCAGAAGGCTGATAATAATTATAATAACATACCAAAATTAAACCGCACTGTGACTTATATTTATATATATATATATATATATATACAAGAATTAGACAATGGGGATGGGTTCGTATATTATATAGAAATTAACAGTTCAGATGTATAGGGTCGCAGTGTAATTGTCACTAAAGCATTCATGTGCTGATATTAAAGTGCTGTCAGTCCAGTGTTACAGTTTTACAGAAAGTTGTGTAGTTGTGTAAAAGAAGAAAAGGTTAATGCAGTGAGAGAAAGTCCAGGTATTAGGTTTATTTCTAGTTTAAACTCAGTATAACCTGCAGGAAGAAGCTCCTCCTCATTCTCTCTGTGTTTGTGTTCAGGGAGTGGAAGTTTATTAGGCGGATTATTAGGCACCAAACAGTGCGTGTCCGTTCTGCGCTTGCGTGAGAGAACATTACTTTCCCAAACCAGCAGGTGGCAGCAGTCTGTATTCAGTATCCACACAGGGAAAGAGCTAGAACTGTGAAAAACAATACAGATTCAGCAGAACACAATATACAGAGTACAGTGTATAACAGATCAGTAATGTACATATAGTGTAAGTATTTACACTTCATGTACATTACTGATACTGCAGTATTTTACATCAAATAAGATAAAGAGGCTGCTTTAGGGCTTTGATAAAATATACAGCAGTAATAGTGTGTGTAACATATGGGGATGTAGTGATGAGTGACACTTTATAATGCATTATTAACGCAGGGCATATCATTAGGGTCAGATGTTAATGCCTGATTACCTGAGGAAAGAAACTACACAGGGGGCACAGGGACCAAAACCTGGCAACTGGTGCACTGATTAGGAGAGGCTTGTGTTGTTCCATAAATGTTTAATTTAAGCACTGTTATTTATTAACTAATAGATTTTATGAGATGAAGGCGGAAAAGAAGAAAATCGGCCAAAAAATGAAGTCTGTGATGAATCATCATCAAATTGAACATTTGGTGCGAGGATCAGTGAAGCATTTGACCGAACATTCTGTGTTTTAAGTGGCAGCTACAGGAAACAGGACGTCACTGTCCGCGTTCATGTGAAGAGGGGTAGTCTTCATCCAGGAGGTCGGAATTGGGCACAACACCGGCAAACAGAGCAACGGGGAAAGGTGGTTGAAAGCATGATTCCAAGTAAACCTCGAGATGAGATATTGAAGATAAATAATCCATGAGTAAAAACCCAAAGAGACAATGTGGCATCACTGATAGTGTTTCTGATGACTCTGTAGTAAAAACTGTTCCTGAGTGTTTGTGCAGGATGTAATGGACCTGGAGCATCTAGCCGAGTGTAGAAGGTCAAACAGATGGTGTCCAGGGTGGGTTGTGTCTTTCAGGATTGTGTTTGCTCTGCTATAGCAGCAAGAGCTGAATAGTTGTTTCTGTATTTGACTAATAGACAATAGTAAATATTTGTAAACAAGTTTTTGACATGTTGCTAAAATGTTTTATATGAAGTGTTTTATATGAAGTGTTTTATATGTATTGTGTGTAATAAATGTAAACACTGTACATCTGATTATATGCTAAAATTCTTACAGAAAATTGTTCATTTGCTTTTGGATAAATTCCTACACAAATCACATTAGTTAGCAAACATGCTTTGCCTTTAAATGTATGAAATTTACAAAAAGCCAGCAAGTGTGTGTTCTAACCACTGTATTGTCTTTTAAAAAAACATTTTTTAAAAGGCCTTTAGAGTCAATTTCTTAATCACTCTGAAAATAGTGGTAGTTATCAAGTGGTCCATATAATTTTTTGGTTTTTTTTGCAGTAAATTTCAAAACATTCACAGTATTTTCTAGGTAAAGCATAATCCTAGGTCCAAATGGAGTACAATTAATGTGTGGTTTATTAAACAGCTCAATATCATAATCCAGGAATCGGAGTCAAAGAACAAGCAGAAGTTCAAAACAAGCAAAATTCAAAACACAATATTAAAGTCTATGGTCATGAAAAGTCTTTGCATGCGCACAGAAACACAATATTTTGCAATGTTGCTTAGCATTAGACCAACATGGTAGTGTTATTTACCGTAGTGTAGCAATGGTAGTGTAGCTGTTCAGACACGGAGGCAACCAACCACTGTGAGAGTCAGCAACTGCAAGTGACAGCATTGGGAATAGTTCACACTAAAATATTCACATGTTCAATAAAAGGCCTTTGGATCATCAATGCAGGCCGTGTTTTTGATTGTCACATGTGGCATTTGGACATGCTCAGCTGGAGATGTGGTGGGGTGCAACAGCCCCTGGGAGCACCTACTGGCTCTCAGATACTGCTGCTTGAGAGTTTCAAAGCTCTGCTGTTGAGTGATCTGCAAACTGAGTGGTTTGAGGATCTTGTGGAATAGGCAGGCTTTCATTTCTGTGGCTGTTCCAGATTTTGCCACTAGAGTTACTGTTAGTATTCTAGAACACTAGCATGTGAGAGTTTGAAGAAAGACTGAGACACAGACAGAAATTAAACTGAGCAAACTTTAAATTCATCACCTTCTCAGTGAGTTAATGAACAAAACACTCAACAAAAACGTAAAGAAGGAGCTTTCACTTTGTGAGGTTTATGTTCACAGGCTGTGTGTGTTCTGGAAAGAAAGACAAGTAAAATAGACAGATGTTCTAGACAGTTGTGTGCTTTTGTTCAGGACACAACAAACACTGCAACCTACAAACATGGCCACCCTGGACTACACTCCTCAAAGTGTTCATGCAATTCCCTGCTGAAACTAAAAAAGCTTCAGCTACATTTCACTTTAAATTTTTGGAGGAAGAGGAAGGATGAGTACAATCCAAAGAACACCATCCCAACCGCATAGCATGGGGTTGGAAACATCATGCTTTGGGGGTGCTTTTCTGCAAAGGGGACAGGATGACTGCAATGTATTGAGGAGAGGATGGATGGGACCATGTATCATGAGATTTTGTGCATTAACCTCCTTTACTCAGTAAGAGCTTTGAAGATGGGTCCTGGCTTGGTCTTCTATCATGACAATGACCCCAAACACACAGCCAGTGCAAATAAGGAGCCATGCAGCCAGAAAAACAAAGGCACCACGGCGTCACACACACACATACACACACACACACACACACACACACACACACACACACACACACACACACACACACACAGAAATGCCACTCAAGACTCGCTCAAATAACACAGCATACAAAAAGAGAAAATAGTAACGATAGGAGTTTTCACTCACACTTCTACCACACGCTCACACACTCCGTTCACACTTACACACCCATCACACTTACACACACGCTCATTTGTGAGAGAGAGAAAGAGAGAGAGAGAGAGAGAGACAAAGAGGGGTGGAGAGAAAAAGAGAGAAAAAGTGCACATTCAATTAAATGCCAAACCACAAAATGGCCACTATATTGCACTGATGTACTAACAAACATTTTCACTACATTTAGTGTCAGTGGATTTGGGACACATAATAAACATGAATAAACTGATACATGAATGAAACTGCATACACTAAGAATCTCAGTGTCAAATCCACAATTGTGTTTTACTGAACAGGAAAGTCAAAGGTTGATTATACCATTTATACATGGATATATAGTGGTGTAAACCAGACTGCAGAATGCAGATCCTTGTACTCCTAGAGTATCACGTGTTACCTGGTTTTAAAGGAATATCTGATCTAAGATTCATTAGCAAACCTTTCAAGCTTTTATATATATATATATATATATGAAATATAAGCTTGTTTAAGTTTGCTAATGAATCTTAGATCAGATATTCCTTTAAAACCAGGTAAAATATATATAATATATAATATATACATATATATATATATATAAGCTTTTTTAATTAATTTTTATGATTGGATTATTTTAACAATCCAATCATAAAAATTCTCTTTATAAGGGGTAATATAATTATATATATATATATATCATTGCTCTGGACAAGGGCGTCTGCTAAATGCCGCAAATGGAAAGTGTGTGTGTGTGTGTGTGTGTGTGTGTGTGTGTGTGTGTGTGTGTGTGTGTGTGTGAGTGAGAGAGAGAGAGAGAGAGAGAGAGAGAGAGAGAGAGAGAGAGAGAGAGAGAGAGAGAGAGAGAATTTAACATGTGAGTTAGATTAATTAATTTTGGGGTAAAATAAAGTGTTCATTATTTTACACACCATGCACCCCTCACCGCTCCACAGACCTGTACACATCTTAGCAGTGCAATGAGCTCAAGTGACAATCGAGCAGGAGGTATAATTTCTGCTCTTCTGGAATGTGTTTTTCACATGCAGTGATAAAAGCAATGAAAAAGAATTTATTAAAAACCTGGCCGTCTCTTATTTCAGAGATCCTTCACATCTGTGTTACCTTTTATCTCCCCCCACAATTATGCTGAAAAGCTAGCTAGAGTCCCCAGTTACACCCTGATCACACTGTAAAGTGTACTTAAACATCTCTCTCTCTCTCTCTCTCTCTCTCTCTCTCTCTCTCTCTCTCTCTCTCTCTCTCTCTCTCTCTCTCTCTCTCTGTCTGCTACATTGGGACAGCTACACTGGTCACTGGTACCTTTCACAACATAAACCACAAAAAATATGCATTTGGTCATGCTTTGTGGGGGCATGCGAAGCCTGGTCCAGTTGCATGGACTCCAGTTTCCATTTTTATAGAGTTCATATCAAAATTGATTATGCATGCAACTTGATATCTCTGCTGCAACACATTTTGTAAAAGTTCCTCTGGTTCCATATTTTGTTTTGCCATAAGTCTTGAGAAATAGAAATTAATTTATGTGAAAATGTAATGGAAAGTTTTAGTCATGCATGCCAATAGGTTCAAATGCTTGTTTCTTTATATTTAATTTTAAAAGTATATCTTTACACTTTTCAGTTTGGAGTACATGAGAACCAGCACATTCTATCTGTTAAGCGGCCTAAAAGAAGAAGTTGAAAACTGCTGTCCTAGTTACTGCACTTATCAAGAACACTCATCTCCAACAAACTTGGTCTCATATAGAGTCGTTTCACACCCTGTGGCTGAGAGGTGCGAGACAGGGGGCATAATAAAAGGGAAGCAAGAAAAAATAAAGTATCTTTTTCCTCAGTCACATCTTGTGTGTTTCCTTCACAAAGGAAGTGGTAAACACATAGGAGAGTATTTAAGCTGTTCTTCTGCAGCACATTCTCCACTCTCAGTGCTGATACACTGTGACTTTCATCATGTACCTGATACAAGGCATCGTCCTGCTCCTGCTCAGCGTCAGTGTTCAGAGTCGTTCCATTAGGGTGAGTTACAGAAATATTAACCACATAAACTGTATAAAGAAATAGCGAAAAATTAAAAATCCTATATGAAGTATATAAATGTTACCTTAATAAAAATATCAGCTCACAGAATATATTTATTAAACAGGTATTTGTTAATGGAACCTCTAAGGAGATCGGTAAGAGTCACACTTTTAATGAGTTTATCTGTACTGTTTTTCAGTTTTACATCTATGCTCATATTACTTTTTACTAATATTTATAATTCCATTACAGATAACAACAATGAATGTCCATCTGACTCTGTTTCTGCCATAATTGAAAGAGCCAACAAGAATGCTGGTAAGAAAGAAAAAAAAAAGAGAGAGAGAGAAAGACAGAGAGAGAGAGAGAGAGAGAGAGAGAGAGAGAGAAAGAGAGAGAGAGAATAAAAATAAGGTTTATAGAATAATAAAGTACAGCATGTGCCACGTTTCATCTCAATCACAATCATTCCAGACTGTTTATCAGTGAAAGGTTTAAAAGCAGCACCTGTAATGATATGAGGAGCATCAGTGCCCATGGCATCAGTGACTTGCTTATATGTGAAATTAGCATTAATGCAGCATAAATGTACTGGGGAACTAAATACTGGGATTTTAGAGAGAAAGATACTAAAGTGCAGGCAAAGACTTGAGGGTTATTTCAGTAGGTCAGTGCCAGACCTCATTCTGTAACTACTACAACAGTGTGGATTTGTAGACACAGAGACGATATTAAAATCGTTTAGTGCATCATAAAAGAGAGAGTAATGAGGGGTATTAACGGCTGTTGGGTAGCTGAAGTCTTATATCCATCAGAAATGTGCAAAAATTTAGCTTTAAAATCAGAACAATTAGCAAAATAATTTCCACAAAGAACAGAAAACATGTCTCTGTCTCAACGTTTTTGAGTTTGTTTGTGGAAAATTATACATTTGTTTATTAGCAAAATAAAATGAAGTTCAGTGAAACACTATAAAACTATTCTTTGTTCTTTTGGCACTTCACAGATATTCACTATTCACTTTACTCACTACTTAGTTGAAACTCCTTCAGCAGCAATTACAGATGCCAGACTTTTTAAATATGATGCAAAAAAACTCTGCACACCTGGATTGTAGGATTTTTGCCGTTCTTCATGGCATCTTCTCAAACTTAGTCAGGTTGGATGGAGATTGTTGGTGGACATTTCAGCAATGATTCTAAAGAATTATTCTACTTGCCTTCTGCTTTTGTGAGTGTTTGATTACATGTGAAAGAAATAAGGAGTTTTATTTTAATAATGAATTTAGATTAAAAATAATGTCCATTAAGGATTGTCTGATTCCAGGTAGACAGTTAGTGCAATTCTGGATTCAGTGTCACAGGTTTTTTTACATACTGTATATGAAACATTAACAAATTGACACATGAATGAAATTCAAAAATGAAATAAGAATTTTACTGTCAAATTACAGATGTGTTGTGTATTTTCCTAAACAGGAAAGCTAGAGGGTGATTTCACTATTATACATGGTGATATAGCGGTGTACACTGGACTCCAGAATGCAGCTCCATGTACCAGCAGTAAATGCAAGTGGCCCAGGAGCAGTGATAAGAAAGTTTATGTGCCTTATGTCATTTCCAGACAGTACTGTGAGTATAATTATTTACCTGCCTTTAAATGAATGTATCAGAACTCCATTAGATAAGTTTAAAAGCTTCTCTCTTTCTAACAGCACCACGTGAAAGAAATATTATCCAGACTGCACTGGACTCCTTTCAAAATCTGACCTGCATCCAATTCATTTCTCGCACCAATGAAGTAAATTACATTAATATCATCTCAGGCATAGGGTATGTCACTAATCCTGTTATTGATGACTATTTTGACAAACAGTTGTTTTCATTCCTATCCAGTTCTCATGTAATGAAAGCAGTCTTGAGAATGTATTTTTGTGTACAGGTGCCACTCACGTGTTGGACGTGGTGAAGGAAAGCAGAATTTGTCTCTACAGCGTAATGGCTGTATGTACCACAAAGTTATCCAACATGAGCTTCTTCATGCTCTGGGATTTGTTCATGAGCAGTGCCGTAGTGACCGTGACAAACACATCAAAATACTTTATGCAAATATTAAAGAGGGTGAGCAGATCAGGAATTTCACTTCTTATTTCTTATTAATAAAGTTTTGTATTTTCTTTATTAAATTATTGGTTTATTTGTACATAAAGCTATGACTGTTAATGTTGTGTTCATGGCATCTGAGAACTCAAAACATTCTGTTTCTCAATGAACTGAGGTGTAAACTCACCTGTTTTGATTCATATAATCACAGGAAAAGAGCATAATTTCAGAAAAGTGAACACCAACAATTTGAACACTCCATATGACTACAACTCTATCATGCACTATGGGAGGTAAAGTTTTATTCTCTTTATTAAAGAATTGTCTTTAATAACTTAATAAGTTAATAATGTCCTTAATACATTATAAAAATTACAATTATACATTTTTATACATTATAAAAAACACACTTTATTGTTCCAGATTTGCTTTCTCCAAGAACAAAACTGCGCCGACCATGATTCCGATACCAGACAATACCGTTCCGATTGGATGTGCTACTGAGATGAGCCCTAATGATATTCTACGTGTTAACAGGCTCTACTGCACTTAAATGCAGCACTCTGAACATCATCAGTGTTTCACATGCTTTCATAAATCGCCTGCAGAAAATTTATAAAAGTATAATCATTTCTCCCAAATTCAGGATTATTTTACTTTGAGTTTGTACTTTTGATGCTGTTTCATTTCTGCTTTTCTGGAATCTATTTTTCCACATGCAATTTTCAAAAACAATAAAAAAATAATATCAGTGTCTGAATTCATATTTTGAGTTAGTGTTAATGCTGTAATTTCCACTAAATACTGTGAAAAGTATGTGGGCAGATGAATAACATACTGATACATGTTTCATCCCCAAACTGTTACAACAAGGTTGGAAGCTCTGATGTGAAGAAGGTGAAGATGGGTGCAGGTGCAGCTTTTAATATCAGACACATAAACAAATTAAAATTAGCATCAGGGTAAAAAGCTATGATACAGAACACCAGAAGCAGAAAGAGTTAAGGGCCTTTCTCAGGGGCCCCACACTGGCAACATTGATTTTATTCTAGTTTCTGCTATTTCAGAATCAGTTTTATTGGCTGAGTGTGTTGACACACAGAAAGAATTTACAATCAGCTGGTTTTTTGACTCTCAAAAGGACAGACAGTAATAACAACACTATACATTTCCATGGTTGATGACAGATCAGTAAAGTACATACAGTGTGAAAGTGTTATTCCAACACTGCATTCGAAACAGATTTTTAGAAAATTCAGCAAATTGTATTAGTTTATGAATAATGCAGTGTGACACCTGGTTATTTTGGAGGTTCAAAAGTCACTACTCAATGAAAAGGGAGCACCAGATCTCTTCCAGTGGATTCACTCCTGTGAGCTTTCTGCTAAGTAAGAGTTTTTTTGTTTTTTTTTTGCATAAGGAACAGCTGTTGTATTTGCCATGACTTTTCTCGGTTCTTTTTGCCCCAAGATGGTGCAGGGAGAGGTGCACTCAGTGCTGTACAGCACCATTGTGTAGAAGTGTTCGACCATTTAATGTAATTTCTCTCTCAACAGAAGGAGTCAACAGCAGTTCAACTAATGTAACGTTTATTTTTAATAAAATGCTTTTTTTTAGGCCCATTGCATTTTTAAACATAAGCTGCCTGTAGGTAAAAAGTGTATTAGCTTGCTTCTTCCATTTGAGAATAATCAGTTGTAGGTTTCAGCAAAGCCAGATAAGATGCAACAGCTTAATTACATTGAGGAATGTGTAAAGGACATTAGACAGTGCATGCTTGTTAATTTCCTTCCAATTAATTCTGTCCAGACGGAAATTATGTATATGTCTTCATTTGGGGGGGGTACACACAGCTGATGTGTTGTTTGCGTAGCTTAGGAGCATGCTTAGTTGGTTCTCGAGGTAGTCAACTGTTAGCATTTTTAGCCGTGTGGCTATGTGCTCCCGGAGAGCACTCTCTGAGGAGAGAGCTCTCCCTCGCGACTCAGGTCCTGCTCTCACCAAGGCGAAGGTAGCGGGTCTCACAGGTCGACGTAGCAGAAGGCATGAAGACGGATAAGTCCTCCCCAGCCTCTCCTGCTGGGCCGAGCTCCAGTTCCCGGGGGAAAGCCTCTGCCCCAGGGCCTACCATTCTTTTCAGACCTACACACAGAGGTTTGGGCATCCTGAGGTTTGTCAGCTCCAGTCACGTCCCACCTCATGATGATTATGGACCTTTAAAGTAATAGTTGCGGAACTCGCAAACTTCCCGTACCACCCAGCTACGTATCAGTGCCAGCTGGATCCCACTTAATGTGTGGAGTTTTGACATTGGACCTCCTGAAGTGTTTAAAGGCTCTGGCATGGAGAATCTAGTGTGTCTGTGATAATCGCAAATGTTGAGCTATTTTATGAGTTGCTCAGTAGCTCCTAGTTTTATAACCATAATGACTGTAAGACTGTAGAAAAAACATTACTTATAATCACACACTCCAGTACTCATGTTAGTTCTCACTCCTCAGTGTTCTGTATTGTTTAAAGATTCTCAAGGTTTCTTCCTCATAACATTTAAGGGAGTTTTTCCTTGCCACAGTCACGGCTTGCTCATCAGGGATAAATGCACACCATTTACCTTTACTGTTGATTTCTGTAAAGCTGCTTTGAGACAATATCATGAAAAGCGCTATAGAAATAAACTTGACTTGGCTTGACAGAGGTGTCTAGGTCCTGTGAGACCCCATATGTGGCTCGTACCTTGAATAGTAGGGTTCAGGGAGTGCGGCTATCTCTCGCCAGGTGATGCATCACTGAAGGTTTTGGTATTGCCTACAAAAGCAATTCCGGTTCTTGTAGGTAGAGCTTACGTGGTGGCAAGTCAGGCCAGGGTTTGCCTCCACGCGATGAGTGTGTTGCAGGCATACCAGGCTGACCTGCTATGAGAGATGGCGAGGGATTTAGCTCTGGGGCTGACGATTTAGGAGTTACGTCACACTGTGACCTAACCCTCAGGGCCACCGCGGCATGAGCCGTAGGTCGGTCCATGTCAGCTCTAGTAGCCACAGAAAGGCTCCTGGCCTGTTCAGGTGACGCTGTAGGTAAGGGCAATTACCGACAGATTCAGGAAACCACGGCGGCGGTTCAGAGGTACTTCCCCGCCACTCTCACGGGGCTGTGTGAAGCCCAAAAGCAGAGCGTTGCCACCCGGACCCCGACCTGTGGGTGGTCCCCTCCCCTAACAAACGGGCAGTGGTGCAGCAGCCCTGACAATCAGAGAGCCCTATTTCAGGGAGGGTGGTTTACACCTCATTATACGGTGCCCGTACCTCCTCGACACCACCAGGAGGCCAGACTGTTAGACCATGGTGGGACACAAGTAGGATCTGGTCCTGGAACAAAAAGTGCACACCCTCCTAAGGAAAGGGGCCATCGAGGTGGTTCCTCCCTCAACTGAGCTGGGAAGGATGTGCTGCAAGTTAGAGCAATAAAGGATGTAGATAGAAATGTGTTGACTAGTAAAGAGAGTGTGTTGAGAAGGTGGAGGGAGTATTTTGAGCAGCTGATGAATAAGGAAAATCAGAGAGAGAGAGGGTTGGATGATGTGGAGTTGGTGAAGCAGGAAGTGGATAGGATTCGTAAGGAGGAAGTGAAAGCAGCAATTAGGAGGATAAAGAGTGAAAAGTCGGTTGGACCAGATGACATACGTGTAGAAGCGTGGAGATGTTTAGGAGAGATGGCAGTGAAGTTTTTAACCAGATTGTTTAACAGGATTTTGGAAGGTGAGAAGATGCCTGAGGAATGGAGAAGGAGTGTGCTGGTACCTATCTTTAAGCATAAGGGAGATGTGCAGACCTGCAGTAACTACAGGGGAATTAAGTTGATCAGTCACACCATGAAGTTCTGGGAAAGAGTCGTGGAAGCCAGGCTGAGAGAAGAGGTGACCATCTGTGAGCAACAGTATGGTTTCATGCCAAGGAAGAGCACCACAGATGCATTTTTTGCTTTGAGAATAGTGATGGAGAAGTTTAGAGAAGGACAGAAGGAATTGCATTGTGTATGTGTGGATTTAGAGAAAGCGTACGACAGGGTGGAGAGAGGAGTTGTGGTATTGTATGAGGAAGTCAGGTGTGTCAGAGAAGTATTTGAGGGTGGTGCAGGACATATATGAGGACAGTGTGACAGCAGTAAAGTGTGTAGTAGGAACAACAGACTGGTTCAGGGTGAAGGTTGGACTGCATCAAGGATCGGCCCTGAGCCCTTTTCTGTTTGCAGTGGTGATGGACAGGTGGATGGACAAGGTCAGACAGGAGTCTCCGTGGACTATAATGTTTGCGGATGATATTGTGATTTGTGGTGAGAGTAGGGAGCAGGTGGAGAAGAGCCTGGAGAGGTGGAGGTACATGCTGGAGAGATGGGGAATGAAAGTCAGTAGGAGTAACTAAGTTACATGTACATGTGTGTGAATGAGAAGGAGGGCAGTGGAGGGGTGCGGTTGCAGGAAGAAGAGGTGGAGAAGGTGGAGGAGTTCAGGAACCTGGGGCCAACAGTGCAGAGTAATGGAGAGTGTGTTAGAGAAGTGAAGAAAAGAGTGCAGGCAGGGTGGAGTGGGTGAAGAAGAGTGATAGCAGGAGTGATTTGTGATAATAGAGTTTCTGTGAGAGTGAAAGGAAAAGTTTATAGGACTGTGGTGAGACCTGAGATGTTGGATGGATTAGAGACAGTGGCATTGAGTAAAAGACAGGAGGTGGAACTGGAGGTAGCAGAGCTGAAGATGTTGAGATGTTCGTTGGGAGTGACGACGATGGACAGGATTAGAAATGATTTTTTTTAGAGGGACAGCGCATGTAGGACGTTTTGGAGACAAGGTGAGGGAGGTGAGCTTGAGATGGTTTGGAGGGAGGGACATGAGTTATATTGGTAGAAGAATGCTGAGGCTGGAGGAAAAGAAGAAGGCCAAGGAGGAGGTTCATGGATGTGGTGAGGGAAGACATGCAGGTAGTCAGTGTGAAAGAGGCAGATGTAGAGGACAGGAGGGGATGGAGACGGATGATCCGCTGTGGCGACCGCTAATGGGAGAAGCCAAAAGAAGAAGAAGAAAGAAGAATCTAGATGTTACAAAAACATCAACTAGTTTTTCTGCGTCCTGTAACGGCATCATATTTCTAATTTAGCAATATTTCTAAGGTGAAAGAAGGAGATCCTGGTGATATTATTCAGGTGAGACTAAAAGGAAAGACTCGGGTCAATAATCACACCAAGGTCTTTGAATGCTGTACACACTGAGACAGAAACACCATTCAGAGATGCTACTTAATCAGAAAGTTTAATCCTACCTGCATGTGGTCCGAGTAAAAATAGTTTCATCTTATCTGAGTTGAGCAGAAGAAAGTTATCAAGCATCCACTGTCTAATGTCCTTTACACACTTCTCAACATCTGTAGCTGCCCCGGAATCCATAAACGAGACATAGAGAGTTTCCGACAGGTGCTTCTTTCTTTATTTCGCTCGTGAAAAGCGTCATTAAACTTTTTTTTTATGTAGCACCGTAAAACTACACAAAGAAACAACATAACAATAAATACGACTCATATACAAAAAAAATACTATAAATAAAGTTCACAGTGAAACAGATGAAAAATAAATGATGAAGTGAATGAAGACAATATGAAACGATTAATTAACAAGCAGAGCTCAATGATTAACATATACATGCTAACAAGCTCATAGGACTTTGAAATAAACTACAACACGTAACATATGTCGACATCACATACCTCGTGCCGCTTTACCAAAGGGAACTCATTAGCAAGAACGATGAGTCAGCATACAGAGAGGGGGTGCACCAGTTAACAGCCTGGTGTGGAGCAACAACCTGTCTCTGAACGTTGACAAAACCAAAGAGATGGTTGTTGACTTCAGGAGAGCACAGAGCGACCATTCTCCACTGATCATCGATGGATCCGCAGTGAAGATCATCAGGAGTACCAAATTCCCTCACCTGCTCACTCAACATCAGCTCCATTACCAGGAGCCCAGCAGCGTCTCTACTTCCTGAGAAGGCTGAGAAAAGCCAGAGGAAAGCTCATCTCCCTCCCCCGATCCTGACCTTGTTCTACAGAGGGACCATTGAGAGCATCCTGAGCAGCTGCATCACTGCCTGGTTTGGGAACTGCACCATCTCTGATCGCAAGACCCTACAGAGGATAGTGAGGACAGCTGAGAAGATCATCACACGCCCGTCACACACACCCCTCACATACACAATTCACCCTCCTGCCATCAGGAAAGCAGTTCCGAAGCATTCGGTCCAGGCTTCTCAACACAGAACTGAAATGGAACTCAGACACACACACACACACACACACACACACACACACACACACACACACACACACACACACACACATACAATGTCATAACCTCTTTAGCTCCATAAAGTCTGTTTTCTTTTCTGTCCTTGTTTTTCATTTGTGTTCCCACTAGATGTTGCCAGTTATTCCTTATTTATTCCTCATTCCCTCTGTTTTTTTCCTGTTTTTATATGAGTTGTGGACTTTTTTTTTTGTATGTCAGAATTTTGGATTCTTGAATTTGTTTATTTTTTGTTTTTCTATTTTTGTGTTTTTTTGACAATACAATGCTCAGATATATTCATGTTGATTTAAAAGCTGGTTTTTAATTCCGTAATGACTGACAGAGAAGAAATTGATTTGGTTGCAGAAACACGAACAAGGACAAGGATATTTAAACTTTACTATTTTCTGCAAGCGGTTTATGAAAGCATTTGAAACACACTGATGATGTTCAGAATGGCTCATTTGCAGTAGTGTCTTTTAACCCGTAGAATGAAAGGGATGATGTTCGGCTTCTTGTTCTTAAAGAAAACATACCTGAACCAACAAGAAGTGTTTAAATCTATGCATATTCTAAATGTCATTTTAAAAAGAAAGAGAAAAAAACTTTACATAGAATAGTGCATGATAGAATTGCAGTCATGTGGAGTTTTAACATTTTTGTTGGCTACTTTATTAAAATTCCCGATGCACCTGTGCATTTATGAATCATATAATCACAACATTAACTGAAATTCTCTTGTCAGAACTCTTTAGAAAAATAAATTAGAACAATAAGAGTCCAGAAATCTATAATTCCATTATAACATTTTAACATGTTGGTGTCCAAAGTGAAGAATCCGTCTATATATATTAAGTATTTTATCCAGATTTCTATATTTCATTTTATGGACGATTTGCGTTAGGATCACTAAATATTTGTCTACTGTTTAACATCTACAGAAATCTCAAGTGTGTTTTCAGCTTGACTAAACAGATACACTATATTGTGGACACCTGACCATATGATTGTAGATGTTTTTTAGATATTACATTCCACATTTAGTCTCAATCTGCTGTTATAATAAGCTCCAGTCTTCTTCCATTAGATTTTGGCATGTGCTTGTGGAGATTGGTGTCTCAATCAGCCACAAGGGTGTTAATAAAGTCGGTTACTGATGTAGGTGAGGTGAAGAGATCTGGAGTGCAGTCAGCATTCCATTTCATCCCAACTGTTTTGCAGCAGATCTTTCACGCAAACGCATGTGAAGCAAATCTTCATGAAGCTGGATTTGTGTACAGGAACATTGTCATGCTGGATCAGGATTGAGACTCATAGTTCAAGTGAAGGGAAAATTTCATGCTACTGCTTCCAAAGATGTCCTACACAAGTGTGTGCCTCCAACTTTGTGCTAATAGTTTGGGGAAGAAGCACATATGGCTGGGAAGTGGTGTAGCTCAGCAGATAAGATGTTAAACTTCTAAACATAAGGTCATGGTTTCGAATACCAGCACCATTAAGCTGCCACTGATGG
This sequence comes from Silurus lanzhouensis, assembly GCA_039877035.1. NCBI lineage: Eukaryota > Metazoa > Chordata > Actinopteri > Siluriformes > Siluridae > Silurus > Silurus lanzhouensis. The sequence goes on along the minus strand of JBCEWE010000063.1, from coordinate 173,454 downwards.
GGCCCTGAGCAAGTCCTTTAACTCTCAGTTGCTGTATAACTACTGTAACTGTAAGTCACTCTGAGTAACAGCGTCCACCAAATGCCACAAATGTAAAACTCCAATACTTTTGTCAATATAATGTACTTTTGGCTGCATAATATATATTAAACTTTTAGCATCTTAAAATAATAGTAAATGAAAATGTTTATGTCGTTATGTATTTACTGAAAAACAGAAGTTTATTCATTAAGCATTGAATAACTGCAGTAAAGGCTAATGTTGGTTACGGCTTCCACATTGCATTTATCTGTCACTGTTTGAATTCTGTCTGCCATTATAGATCGCTTGCTTGTATGTAATTCCACTATGTTATGTGACGTGCAATCTGGATTCAGACACAGATCTTTTTTTTATTATTCTTTTTAATTGCTTTTAACACTGCATGTGAAAAATAAATTCCAGAACAGCAAAACTGAGACAGAATCCAGAAACAATCGTAGATTAAAAAAAAAAAAAAGGTTTTTTAAGCTTTACCATTTGCTTCAAGTGGTTTATGAAAGCATGTGAAACACTGATGATGTTCAGAGTGCTGAATTTAACTGCAGTAGAGCCTTTTAACACGTAGAATATCATTAGGGCTCATCTCAGTGGCACGTCCAATGGGAACGTTATTGTTTGGTATGGGGATGATGGTCGGCTGGCCGTTCTTGGAGAAAGCACACCTGGACCAACAAAGTAGGATTATAAATAAGGATTTAAATCTGTTCAATTTCTATAATAAGAGAATAATACTTTACCTATCATAGTGCATGACAGAGTTGTAGTCATATGGAGTGTTCAAATTGTTGGTGGGTTCAATATCAAAATTGTGAGCATCGTCTGTGAATATATAAATCACATAATCACAATATTAACTCAAGATTTTATTGTCGAGGAAAAAACACTAGAACAGTCAGAGTCCAGATATCTCTCTGTAATTCTATTATAGCATTTCAAAATGGTGGTGTCCACCATCTTCTTCTTCTTCTTCTTCTTTTTCTTTCAGCTGCTCCCATTATATGGCGCCACAGCGGATCATCCGTCTCTATACCCCCTGTCCTCTACATCTGCCTCTTTCACACCAACTACCTGCATGTCTTCCCTCACCACATCCATAAACCTCCTCCTTGGTCTTCCTCTTTTCCTCCTGCCTGGTGTCTCCATCCTCATCATTCTCCTACTGATGTGGTGTCCACAGTGAAAAGTGTTATTATTGTTGTTTGTTTTTTTTGTGTTATGAGGATATTGAATCAAAGGTTTCTGTTTATGTAGGATTTGCTTTAGGATCTTTAAATAAAGAAGAATGACAAGGAATTCCTTCACCAACATTAAATATAAAGGAAACATTAAAGACACAATTCTTCATGGGATGTGTTCAAATCTATCTGAGAGATTTTTAAATCCACATGAACAAGTGATTTCCAACACTGCACATTTTTTTAGGTGAGTTTACGCCTCAGTTTATTGAGAAACAGAACGTTTTGAGTTTCCAGACCCCAAAATAAACTAATATTTATTACATTAAGTGAATTGAAATGATCACTGTTCTGGTCAATAATAAAATAAATAAACTTTGTTAATAAGAAAAAAGAAGTGAAATTCTTGCTCTGCTCACCATCAATAACATTTTGGAGAAGGATTCTGACGTGATTGTCACGGTCACTGCGGCTCTGCTCATGATGAAAACCCAGAGCATGGAGAAGCTCATGTTGGATTGTGTGAATGTAAATACAGCCATCGCGCTGTAGGGACAAATCCTGTTTTCCATTCCTGCGACCCACTGATGAGTAGCACCTGTACAGCAAAGACGACATTTTCAAGACTGCTCTCATTACATGAGAACTGGATGCAAGTTAAAGCAACTGTTTGACAAAATAATAGTATTGTTGACACACCCTTCATCTGAGAATATATTAATGTAATGTTCTTCATTTTTGCGAGGCACAAAGTGGATACAGGTCGACCTTTTGAAGGAGTCCAGCACATTCTGGATAACATCTTTTTCCGACGGTGCTGCCAAAAAGAGAAAAGCTTAATTAATGAATCTCAGACACTTTAAAGGCAGGTAAATAGTGATACTCACAGTACTGCCTGGAAATGACGTAAGGCACATAAACCTTCCCATCTTGGTTCCTGGGCCACTTGCACCCTTGAGAAGTACATGGATCTGCATTCTGGAGCCCAGTGTACACCATTATGTCACCATGCATAATGGTGAAATCACCCTTTGACTTTCCTGTTCAGTAAAACAAAAACAGAATAATTATTTGTGAATTCTAGTCATTTATCATTTATCATAATTTTATCTCTGATTGGTGAACATGTACATAATACACTTCCTGGTCATTTTTTCGGGTATTAATGAATATATATTTTAAAAAATGAAAATATTGATTATATTGAATAATCAATATTTCATTATTTTATATATATATATATATATATATTCATTAATACCCAAAAAAATGACCAGGAAGTGTATTATGTACATGTTCACCAATCAGAGATAAAATTATTACCGCCTGCTTAATACTGTGTTGGTCCACATTTACTGCTAAGAGTCGTGATCCATCGATCATCAACAGCATGAACTTTTTCAGCAATTTGAGTTACAGGAGCTCATCTTTTGGTTCGGACCCTGATGCACCCACATACCACAAATGCTGAACTTCTCAATTATATTACAACAACCTAATCCTAACCCATAACATAATTCATACCCAAACACATACCCTAACCCTAAACCTAACCCTAACCCATAACATAATCCATACCCAAACCCATACCCTAACCCATACTCTAACGCAAACCCATAACATAATCCATACCCAAACCCTAACCCATACTCTAACGCAAACCCATAACCCAAACCCAAACCTATAACATAATCCATACCCTAACCCAAACCCATAACCCAAACCCATAAAATAATCCATACCCAAACCCATACCCTAACCGATACTCTAACCCTAACCCATAACATAATCCATACCCAAACCCATACCCTAACCCTAAACCTAACCCTAACCCATAACATAATCCATACCCATACCCTAACCCTAACCCATACTCTAACGTAAACCCATAACATAATCCATACCCATACCCTAACCCAAACCCTAACCCATACTCTAACGCAAACCCATAACCCAAACCCATAACATAACCCATACCCTAACCCAAACCAATAACATAATCCATACCCTAACCCAAACCCATACCCAAACCCAAACCCATAACATAACCCTCCTCTTTTGTGAAATCTTATTACTTTAAAATTCTATAAACTTTTTGGACCTTTTTTGCATTTGTTTAATTTTTATAGTGTTCCAGGCATCAATCTCTATAATTATTTACATTACAAAAAACACAATCATTTTTTGGTTATTAAAAAATATTTTTGTCAGTTAATAAAAGATTTAAATGACCTGAGCACCAATATATATTGTTAGAATAATTACATGATTACATTATAATATCTCTCTCTCTCTCTCTCTCTCTCTCTCTCTCTCTCTCTCTCTCTCTCTCTCTCTCTCTTTCTCTCTCTCTTTTCTTACCAGCATTCTTGTTGGCTCTTTCAATTATGGCAGAAACAGTGTCAGATTGACAGATGTTGTCATCTGTAATGGAATTATAAATATTAGTAAAATGGAATATGAGAAAAAGATGTAAAATTGAAAACCATTACAGATAAATTAATTAAAAGTGTGACTCTTACCGATCTCCCCAGAGGTTCCATTACCAAATGCCTGTTTAATAAATATATTCTGTGAGCTGATTTTTATTAAGTACATATTTATATACTTCATATAGAATTTTTAAATGTTCTTTATTTAGTTATACATTCTGTAGTTAATGTTGTTAATAATTCTGTAACTCACCCTAATGGAACGACTCTGAACACTGATGCTGAGCAGGAGCAGGACGATGCCTTGTATCAGGTACATGATGAAAGTCTCAGTGATGAGAGTGGAGAATGTGCAGCAGAAGAACAGCTTAAATACGTTCATGTAGTTCTCACTTCCCTTCCACAGAAATCAATTTCTATTTCTCAAAGCTTGTGGCAAACCAAAACATGGAACCAGAAGTGGAACACAAAATCTCGCATGCAGAACTTTTTGAAAATCACTTTTGACATGAATTTTATAAAAAATATATATAATTGAAAGATATGTCACAAGCAGTGTGTCACAGGCAAAGTTCTCCTCAATCTCCAGCTAAAATACACTCCTTGAGCAGCACAACCAGCGACTCTGCTGCTTCACTAACAACCAGCATGGTTGTTAGCAATATATAAAGCATTTTTTTGTCCAATTACTACATATTCTCGAAAGTATTCACACTATGTGGTGTAAAACAAACACATAGTTTCAAAAATGTGTTACGGAATAGTTTTAGGGAACAATTGTGGTGATACTGTGCAAGATTGTGTAGTTATGTATAAATCTTTGCTTGCAAGTGGTGTCTCTCTTTTAGATGTTTACAGAGAAATGGTGGTTGATTTCTCTGCTGGCTTTCATTTGCGACACTGGGGTTGAGAAACCCTGCTGTTCAGCTAAAATCTGACATTCAAATTCATTTACTGAAATCCCAAACATTAATCACTAAAATAAACCGTAACTTCAGCATATACACGTGTATGCACCTGATCTAAAGGTTTCCTCCATCACTGTTCCTTTATCCCTGAATGTGTGCATTAAAATGATATTTAATTCAATTCATTGATTTTAAACCGATGGGCTGAAAAAGGTGGGATTGCAGAGACAATAAGGTGCTACTTTGTATATGTTTTTATAAAGAGATAACAGGAGTCACGTGGGACCGCTGAGGAAGATGGCAGCATAGTTGTGTAGCTCCCTAGGCCCACCCATATTTTCAATTTATTCGAGTATATTTACTCCGCATGTATCTCTCAGAGTTAGTGTCCCTTGTGACTAAACGCTTGTGAATAAAGAAAAAGTGGTCTGGACCGCGAATGTCGACGTCCACATCTAAATATTTCAAGGGAGCAACGACGAGCCGCATGACAACCAGGCAGACTTCGCCGGCACACGAGTCGTCATCACCCCAGCCGATTGAACAAGGTTTAAATATGGAAAACTTATTATCCGAAATAAGCAAAATGAGCTCTACTCTGCAAGGAGTAGCGACGGATGTGTCCTCAATCAAAGAGGCTGTTACTGATCTTAAAAACTCGGTGCATGTGATCCGAGAAAGGCTGGACGAAGCGGAGGGCCGCATCTCTAATATGGAAGACGTCACCTTGAAGCTCGTCGGAGACGGCGAGCGGCATGATAAACGTGTGGAAGTTATGTGGAACCGAATTGAGGATCTAGAAAACAGAAGCCGCCGCAACAACGTGAGGATGATCGGTCTGAAAGAAGGGCTGGAGGCAGGTGGAATGGTCAAGTGCGTGTATAAAATCTTATCGGAAGGACTGGGTATCGATCCGAATGGAGAGTTCCAGGCCCAGCGCAGATCAGCCACCGAGAATAGTCTTAATCAAGTTTCTACGCTCGTCAGCCAAGGAGAAAGTATTACAAGCGGCCAGAGAAAAGGGAATGAACGAATGGGAGGGATGTCGGATTTCCCTCTTCCCCGACATGTCCAGAGAGTTAGCCAGAAAACGGAGGGAATTCACCGCTTCACGGAGGATGCTGAGAAAAGTCAACGTGAAATATACACTGGCATATCCAGCCTCTCTTCGTTTTACATGGCAAGGGAGGAGTAAGGTGTTTACATCGAGTGTGGATGCAGAGCGGTTTATTAAAGAACATTGCGGTGCGACAGAATGATGGAACCAAATACTCTTTACAAGATCACCAAAGTGGAGCATATTAGTCAGGTGCGGTGGGTGGGCGGGTGAGCCAGATAGCGGTGCTATCTCGGAACAGTTTTGACAGCCAAGGCAGGGCTGGATAGCTGATTTGGCACCTCACGGACCGCAATCTCGAGTTGTTTGGATAGGACGGTCCTCGTTGTTTGGTATGGCCATTCATTTTTTGTTGTCTCTTTTTTTTATTTTGTTTGTTGTTAAGCTTTGGGTAGGGGGTTTGATAATTTGTTACTTTCTGGGAAGAAATAGCGTTTTGCTGCTGGAAGTTTTGGTGTTTGAAATGTTCAACTGTCGTTTGTTAAGTTTGAGTAAATGTACATCACGGTTTAGTATACCATTCCCCGACAGGGGGCAGTCATCCAACATGTCTGGTCACACGCACCGAAAAGTGCGATTAATTTATATCGTGTATAGGTAGTCACATCAGGTTTATAACATGGAATATTAACGGTTGTGGAAATCCAATTAAAAGAAAAAAGGTTCTGTCGTATCATAAACATAAGCATGTAGATGTTGCTTTTGTGCAAGAGAGTCATTTAACGGATAACGAAGCACTCAAATTCAAGCGAGACTGGGTGGGGCATGTATTTCATTCATCATTTTCAAGCAAACAAAATGGGGTAATGATCCTAATACATAAGAGGCTGAATTTCGTAATGTTAACAGAAACTAAAGACGATATGGGTAGGATTATTTGTATAGAAGCCCTCATTAATGGAGTAAAAGTGATTTTATGCAATATATATGCCCCCAATAAGGCGGATCCGGGTTTTGTTCATGAAGTAAACAAAATTCTTGGTAAAAGAGGGGGGCAAATAATTTTGGCTGGGGACTTTAATCAGGTTATGGATGGGGTTTTGGATAAGAGTAAATATCAGGGATCTTCTATGCCAAGGGATAGGGCTGCCCTTCATATGCTAACAGAGGATTTTGGGTTGATTGATATTTGGCGTCTGGTCAATCCAAAAGTAAGAGAATATACTTTCTATTTTCATTGCCATAAATCCCACTCTAGGATAGATTTCTTCTTACTTTCAAATTCTATCACTGATCAGGTTGTAAACTGTAAGATTAGAGCATTAGTACTGTCAGACCATGCGGCTGTGGAATTGGATATAGCTCTAAATACTGAAGCCGGCAGAAGGGGAAGATGGCGATTAAATACTACATTATTGCAAGACGAGGAGTTTAGCAAATTGTTGGCTGACGATCTGACCTCCTTTTTTGAATTGAATGTGGGAAGCACTGATAGGTTGGCATCTGTATGGGAGGCCTCAAAGGCATACATTAGAGGGACACTGATTGCACGGGCAGCTAGAAAGAAGAAGGAGGAAAGAAACTTGGTTAAGAACTTGGAAGCAACAATTTGTACATTGGAGAAGGAGCTGGCTAGACACTACTCTAATGATTTATATCAGGATATTTGTAAATATAAATTTCAGTTACACGATGTATATAATAGAAAAGCTGAATATGCACTATTTAGGCTGCGGACCAGGTTTTATGAAGGCAGGGAAAAAGCGGGCAAGCTCCTGTCCAGACAATTGAAACAGCAAAATGCTGCTAACGTTATTCCAGCAATTAGGAAAGGAGATACTATGGTATCATTGATGAAAGAAATAAGAGAAGTGAAGAAAAGAGTGCAGGCAGGGTGGAGTGGGTGGAGAAGAGTGATAGCAGGAGTGATTTGTGATAGTAGGGTATCTGCAAAAATGAAAGGGAAAGTTTATAGGACTGTGGTGAGACCTGCGATGTTGGATGGATTAGAGACAGTGGCATTGAGTAAAAGACAGGAGATGGAGCTGGAGGTAGCAGAGCTGAAGATGTTGAGGTTTTCGTTGGGAGTGACGAGGATGGACAAGATTAGAAATGAGTTCATTAAAGGGACAGCGCATGTAGGATGTTTTGGTGACAAGGTGAGGGAGGCAAGATTGAGATGGTTTGGACATGTGCAGAGGAGGGACATGAATTATATTGCTAGAAGAATGCTGAGGATGGAGCCACCAGGTAGGAGGAAAAGAGGAAGGCCAAGAAGGAGGTTTATGGATGTGGTGAGGGAAGACATGCAGGTAGTTGGTGTAAAAGAGGCAGATGTAGAGGACAGGGTGGTATGGAGACGGATGATCCGCTGTGGCGACCCCTAATGGGAGCAGCCGAAAGAAGAAGAAGATTGACGAAAGAAATAAATGAGGTCTTTCATAATTTTTATGAACATTTATATACATCTTCAGGTGGTCTGGATGGAGAAGAACTGGAACAGATCTTTTCTAATATAAAATTACCTAAGTTAGATACAATGCAATCTGAGTCTCTAGACCTCCCTATTACTGAAGAGGAGGTCAAAGCTGCAATCACCTCTATGAACTCTGGTAAGTCACCAGGGGCTGACGGGTTTCCAGCTGAATATTATAGGAAATATGTTGATATAGTTTCTCCAATCCTAAAAGAAGTCTATATAGAGGCGTTTGAGACTGGAGTATTGCCTGGTACTTTCAGGGAGGCATTGATAACACTGATACCTAAGAAATATAGGGATTTAACAGATCCAGCTAATTTTAGACCAGTAAGTCTTATCAATGTGGACTGTAAGGTGTTGGCGAGAATTTTGGCGTCACGGTTAGAGAAGGTTCTTCCAAGTATAATCTATAAGGACCAGGTGGGCTTCATTAAAGAAAGGTCGTCAGTGGATAATGTGAGAAGGCTAATTCATCTAATGTGGTTAAATTCTTCAGAAAACACCCCGATCGCGGCTATATCCTTGGATGCGGAAAAGGCTTTCGACAGGGTGGAATGGGGCTTTTTAGCTGCAGCCTTGTCGAATTTTGGGTTTGGCCATATATATAGGTCCTGGATTGGTTTGTTATATAAGAATCCCAGAGCAGCAGTGATGACAAATGGCGTGACTTCCTCATTTTTTACAATCTCAAGAGGACCTTGTCAGGGATGTCCGCTGTCCCCGTTATTATTTACGATGGTTTTGGAACCTCTGGCCATTATGATCAGGGCAGACCCAAACATTATGGAAGTAAGGGGGGGAGGGGAGGGGACGAAGCACAAGTTGATGTTATATGCGGATGATATTATGTTGTTATCCCGTGATCCTCTCAAATCTCTACCTCCATTAATGAGTGTTATACAATTATATTCAAGAGTGTCGGGATACAAAATAAATTGGGTGAAGTCTGAGGCTATGCCAATATCTAGAACATGTCACTCCCATACAGTGACCCAATTCGGTTTTAAATGGGTTCCTAAAGGTATGACATACCTTGGGGTTAAACTAACACAGACCTTGGAGGATATAATGATGTTGAATTATGAGCCGCTGCTGTCAAAGATAAAGCACAATGTGGACAAGTGGGAACATCTGGAACTTTCTTTGTGGGGTAAAGTCAATGTTGTCAAGATGGTTATTGCTCCACAGTTCAATTATATATCCATGATGATACCTGTTAACATTCCAGACCCTATCTTCAAAAGATATGACAAAATTATCAAGGACTTTTTATGGGATGGAAAAAGACCGAGGATTAGAATGAGTAAATTGAGTTCCCCAAGGGATAAGGGGGGTCTTGCATTACCTGATGTGAGACTGTATAACCTTTCTTTTGAAATGGCCAAGCTGGCTAAGCATTGGGACAAGACAGATTCTGAGTTGGACTGGATCAAGATAGAACAGAAACTGGCCTCACCATTTCATCCCATTAACGTTCTCTCACAATGCCCTGGAGCTAAATGGGACTCAAATCCAGTGACAATGCACTCAAGATATGTTTGGAACAAAATTCATAAACTGTGCAGGACATCACATTATAGACAGTCGTATGCATCACTATGGAGGAATCCTGAAATTTGCATAGGTAAAGCAAGTGTGTTTTGTAAACAATGGCATCTTAAAGGGGTAACTGTAATTGGTGATTTATATGAAAATGGTGTTTTCATGTCATACTCTGAATTGGTGGAAAAATATAATATTGGGGGTCAAGGAAATTTTTGAAAGTATCTGCAGCTTAGACACTGTGTCAAGAGCAGATCTAATACAAGTGATAACCCTGTTTATACCTATCTTCAGTTGCCGCAGGTAGTTCAGACTGCTTCTATGTGTTACAAATCAATGTTCAATGTAAATGCTGATACCTGTGAGAACCTGAGGACTATTTGGCAAAGGGACTTGGGGATAGATATCCATGAAAACGATTGGCTGTACATCATATCTAATGTGGGTAAGAACGTAAGGGAGGCTAGAGGGAGGTTCATTCATTACAAGGTAGTACATAGATATTATTATACACCATCTAGGCTTTACAGAATGGGTATAGCGGAAAATAATCTGTGCTGGAAATGTAAGGAGAAAGAGGGTACTTATTTGCATATGATTTGGGAATGTTCCTTAGTTCACCCATTTTGGTGTAGAATTCTGGGCGTAATGCAAGAATGGATGGGATCTAACATACCTGTGGAACCACGACTATGCCTTCTGGGAGATAAATCGGTGGTACCCAACATAGCAAAGAATGTGTTTACTCTAGTTAAGATTGGTTGTATTACAGCTGCCAGGATGATTCTACGGGATTGAAAATGCCCGAAAGCCCCAGACTTGAAAAATTGGATTGATGGGATGATTGAAATTGCTTCGTACGAGAGCATGTTGGGGAGATTGCATAGTGAGGGAGGCATGAAGAAAACGTGGGATCATTTCTGGCAACATATAAAAATGGTTTGAATAAGTGGGACTGATCAACAGCTGTTTAATTTCCATGTGCTTATAATTGTAATTGTAATTAACTACAATTGTATTCCACTGATAGTGACTAGTGGCTGAATGTGTAATACCAAGGAGGATTATTGAATGCCGTGTTGATGTGAAGTTTGGACTGTTGAACAATAAAAAAAGTTGAATTACAAAAAAAAAAAGAGATAACACTTTTTTTTTGTTTTTCGTTGGTCTTTGTTAATGGAGCTGATTTAAGGCCCAAAAAAATACTGATTTATTGGTATAAATAAAACCCAAATCCATTTTCTGTAGTAGTCAGAGAGAATATTAATGAAGCTTCCACTTTACTTTTGTATAAAAAATATTCAAGTTTATTTTGAATTGCGTGTGAATTACACCTGAAGTCTGCAGTCTGACCTCTGTTTAATTTCTTCCCCTGACATAAACTGGCACATAACAGTCTTCCTTGTACTGCTGTTCTGAGGAGTTACTTCATTATCATGTTCTAAAAAGATTTTGGATTTGTTTAAGATATGTATCTTTTTGCCTATGGGACATTTCAGCTGCAGATATCTGTGTGATGTTCATGTGTTTACTGCAGGATAGATATAAAATACTTAAATCATCAGTATTATAGAGATGTGTAGTAGAACAGAGCGCTGCATCACACACAGGATCTCATACAGTGAGAATAAACATCATCGCTAAAGTAAGAAACCCAATGAACACAATTCAACACGTCTCCTTTCACTGGAGCCACAACTGCACCTCCACATACATCATCTCCAGCAGAAGCACCGATATTCACCTCATCACATCACCCCGGGGTTTCTTGCTTTTTTGCTTTATTTTTCGTGCATTACAATTTTCCTGGAAATTGAAATTAAGGTAAAATGTGTATTGTGTGCAAATTTCTACTGGAAAGAAAATCCAAAAGATTACTTAAATTCAGAAAATCAATTAGTTTAATTTATTTCCACATCAAAATCATCAAATTGTGTTCTGGATTTATTACCTAAAGGTTTATTCGAACAGATCATTCCAGAGGTAATTAAACCTGTTCTAAAATTAATTAACTCTTCCATCAGCACTGGTTTTGTACGTAAATCCTTCAATCTGCAGTTATCAACCCCCTAATTAAGAAACCTGACCTTCACCCTGTCAGCTGTCCAACTACAGTCCAATACCAAACTTCCCCTTTATCTCCAAGATTCTAGAAAAGGTTGTAGCACAGCAGTTCTGCTCACTAAGGAATAACATTTATGAAATGTATCAGTCAGGATTTCGGCCTCATCATAGCACAGAGACGGCATTAGTTAAGGTGGTAAATGACTGTTATTGGCCTCTGATCAGGGTTTTGTCTCTTTACTTGTTTTGCTCGACCTCAGTGCAGCTTTTGACACCATTGATCATAATCTCCTGCTTGCTGGACTTGAGAACGTTGTTGGAATAAAGGGAACAGCTCTCTCCTGGCTCAGGTCTTATTTGACTGATTGCTATCAATTTGTTGATGTAAATGGTGAGTTCTCCACACTCTCTGAGGTAAAGTTTGGTGTTCCGCAAGTACCCGTCTTAGGCCCACTGATTTTCTCTTTATACCTGCTGCCTCTTGGTGAAATTATACATAAACATGGTATTCGCTTCCACTGCTATGCTGATGACACACAGCTGTATATTTCAGCAAAGCCAGATGAGAGAGATCAGCTTAACAATGATGAGGAGTGTGTAAAGGACATTAGACAGTGGATGCTTGATAACTTTCTTCTGCTCAACTCAGATAAGACGGAAGTACTTTTACTAGGACCACATGCAAATAAAAGACACTTTCTGATTCTGTAGCATCTCTGGATGGTGTTTCTGTCTCAGTGTGTACAGCAGTCAAAGACCTTGGTGTGATTATTGACCCGAGTCTTTCCTTTGAGTCTCACGTGAATAATATCACCAGGATCTCCTTCTTTTACCTTAGAAATATTGCTAAAATTAGAAATATGATGTCATTACAGGATGCAGAAAAACTAGTAGATGCTTTTGTAACATCTAGATTAGACTACTGTAACGCTTTACTGTCTGGGTGTTGGAGTAAGTGCAGAAATAAGCTTCAGTTAGTTCAGAATGCAGCAGCAAGACTCCTCACTAGATCTAGGAAATACGACCACATCACCCCTGTTTTAATCATCTACACTGCTCCCAATTACATCTCACACTGATTATAAAATACTACTACTGACGTATAAAGCACTTAACGCTCTCACGCCGCAGTATCAGAGTGAACTTCTGTACCATAATGATCCTCCACGCCTACTTAGATCAAAAGGTGCAGGCTATTTGTTGGTACCTTAAATAATGAAGACTCCAGCAGGGGGCAGATGTTTCTCTTATAAACTTCACAGTTATGGAACAACCTTCCAATCAGTGTTCGGGACTCAGACACAGTCTCAGTGTACAAGTCGAGGCTGAACACATATTTATTTAGTGGAGTCTTTAGTCAGTAGGTGTTTGTGAGGTAAAGGAGCAGATCTGGAGGGATCATGGTTATGGAGTGTTTGGTGAACTGGGATATTTGGATGCTGTCGTCTCCTCACTCTCACACGTTCACTCAGGTTTGTTGATGGTGGTGTGGTGGGTCGTCTCTTATCCCAGAGATCCCTCATGTCTGTGTTTCCTGCTTTTAGTTCTGATGCCATATCGAGTCTTGTCCCTACGTACACCCCGATCACACTGTACAGCATCTATAATATTTATACAACAATAATCAGACATAATAATCCTTATTTTGCTCTCCCTCTAACCCCCATAATCCCCCCCCTTTCTCTCTCTCTCTCTCTCTCTCTCTCTCTCTCTCTCTCTCTCTCTCTCTCTCTCTCAGTTGAGTAAATTTGCTAATGAGGCACCAGCGACCAGTGTTCCTGCTCCTCTCCTCTCCTAGGATCTGCCTGGTCCATCCCAGTTCCCTGCCTGTGAATGGTGTTCTCTTCGATTAAAGGCCACCTCAACAAAAATGAACTGTAATGAAGGGACATTCGTGTTGAGGATGAGGATGGGTTCCCTTTTTAGTCTGTTGCCTCTCAAGGTTTCTTCCTCTTGTCGTCTCAGGAAGTTTTTCTTTCACCACAGACACCACAGACTCACTCAGTAGAGACAAACTTAAAATTATAAGGAACAAACTTATGCAATCTTTTATGACCGCTTTATCTGTCTAAACCTGCTGTGAGGTTTCCTGAAATAGACGTCGTCTGGAGGGGAGCATATGCTGCTCTAAAACCTTTATATACCTTTCAGCATTCATTGTGCCCCCAAAACATGCGAGCTGATGTTGGAAATCACATGGCATCTGTGATTCCCAATAAGAATGTCAAATTTGGACTCATCTGACCATAGAACACTTTTCCACGTTAAAACAGTTTATTATTACTGGACCATGTTCACATATGGCTTCCTTTTTGCATGATAGAGCTTTAGTTGGCATCTGCAGCTGGCTTGTGGATTGTGTTTATCAACAGTGGTTTCTGGACGTATTCCTGAGCCCATTTATTAACGTCAACGACACAATCATGCCTATGAGTGATTCAGTGTCGTCTGAGGCCCCGAAGACCACAGACATCCAACAGTCTTCAGCCTCGACCCTTACGCACTGAGATTTCTCCAGTTTCTCTATGAAAGTCTTCATAAAAGTGTAAAATTTCCTAGTTTAAACATTTGTTATGTTCTCTATGGTCTATTGTGGATAAAATATTGGCTCATGTGATTTAAAAGTCTTTTAGTTTTTATTTTATTTAATAAAAAAAAGCGTCCCAACATTTCTGGAATTCTGGTTTTGTATATGTATGGAGATACTGTATATTTATATCTCAGAGGAGGCAAAAGTCCACACATCCTTTACTTTAGTAGAAGTGCAGATACTGATGATTTAAAATACTCGGGGAAAAGTTGAAGTTCTGATTTATACTTTTTTACTTCAGTGAAAGTAAAGAAGTTTTGTCTCTGACATGTACTTCAGTAAAAAGTATTTATTATTCTACCTGTTTTAGTGTCACACTGGAAACTGAACCTCACATCATTAATATTAAAACTGTTCATCAAATTAAATATTTAATCACAACTTAATCACACATTTCTATCTGTTCTAAATCTACCATATATTAATACTTCCTCTTTTTAATACTTTAAGCAACATGGAGCATGGAGACAAAAATTCTTGTAAATGTTTTAAAGTAATAATGATGGATTTAATGACGTAAATCATCAGGACACCAAACGGAACCTTTGTTATGTTTCCACCCGGACAGTTAATGAGGTGATACCGGAGAAACTGCACCTCTTCCGGTGAAGAAGCTTTTCTCATAATCAGACTGATTTCTGGTCTGTAATGATTTTATGGATTTATGGTATAAATCATAGCGATTACAGAATCAGAGAATATTTGTATTGGATGTGAATGTGGTTTATGTAAAAGACATGTCGAGTTTTCTACACATATATTTATTGTGTCTGTGAGGTAAATATTCACTGAGATTCAGCTTGTTTTATTGATGTGTTTGTGAAGAGAGATGACATGACAGAGAGCGCCCCCTGTCGGTTCACTGTATTTTACAAAGAGAGATGACATGGCAGAGAGCGCCCCCTGTCGGTTCACTGTATTTTACAAAGAGAGATGACATGGCAGAGAGCGCCCCCTGTCGGTTTACTGTATTTTACAAAGAGAGATGACATGGCAGAGAGCGCCCCCTGTCGGTTCACTGTATTTTACAAAGAGAGATGACATGACAGAGAGCGCCCCCTGTCGGTTCACTGTATTTTACAAAGAGAGATGACATGACAGAGAGCGCTTCCTGTCGGTTCACTGTATTTTACAAAGAGAGGAGACATGGCAGAGAGCGCCCCCTGTCGGTTCACTGTATTTTACAAAGAGAGGAGACATGAAAGAGAGCGCCCCCTGTCGGTTCACTGTATTTTACAAAGAGAGGAGACATGGCAGAGAGCGCCCCCTGTCGGTTCACTGTATTTTACAAAGAGAGATGACATGACAGAGAGCGCCCCCTGTCGGTTCACTGTATTTTACAAAGAGAGATGACATGACAGAGAGCGCCCCCTGTCGGTTCACTTTATTTTACAAAGAGAGGAGACATGACAGAGAGCGCCCCCTGTCGGTTCACTGTATTTTACAAAGAGAGATGACATGACAGAGAGCGCCCCCTGTCGGTTCACTGTATTTTACAAAGAGAGGAGACATGACAGAGAGCGCCCCCTGTCGGTTTACTTTATTTTACAAAGAGAGGAGACATGACAGAGAGCGCCCCCTGTCGGTTTACTTTATTTTACAAAGAGAGATGACATGACAGAGAGCGCCCCCTGTCGGTTTACTTTATTTTACAAAGAGAGGAGACGTGACAGAGAGCGCCCCCTGTCGGTTTACTTTATTTTACAAAGAGAGGAGACATGACAGAGAGCGCCCCCTGTCGGTTTACTTTATTTTACAAAGAGAGGAGACATGACAGAGAGCGCCCCCTGTCGGTTTACTTTATTTTACAAAGAGAGGAGACATGACAGAGAGCGCCCCCTGTCGGTTTACTTTATTTTACAAAGAGAGATGACATGGCAGAGAGCGCCCCCTGTCGGTTTACTTTATTTTACAAAGAGAGGAGACATGACAGAGAGCGCCCCCTGTCGGTTTACTTTATTTTACAAAGAGAGGAGACATGCAGAGCGCGCCCCTGTCGGTTTACTTTATTTACAAAGAGAGGAGACATGACAGAGAGCGCCCCCTGTCGGTTTACTTTATTTTACAAAGAGAGGAGACATGACAGAGAGCGCCCCCTGTCGGTTTACTTTATTTTACAAAGAGAGATGACATGACAGAGAGCGCCCCCTGTCGGTTTACTGTATTTTACAAACACAGCGTTTTGTTGTTATTAAAAGTGTTTACAAATAAAATTACACATTTTACAGATTTGAATGATAAATTGTTTTTATCTGTACGATCAATAAAGACAGTAATTTAAGCTCGTTTCTCTATTATGAGGGAAAAACCCACAAAACACCACCCGGAGGGTTCATTGTGTGAATCATGGTGGATTTGGGGTTTGATTTGAGACTCGGTGCAGAAATAAAAATGTTTACTGATGAAAAAGTTTATTTATTTATTTTATATCTAAGTAAAGAAAGGACGTTGTGAATAAATGTTTGTTGTGCTGAAGGTTTTAATTTCGCCTCTTTTATATTTAGTTATTTATTTATGTATTTATATTTTTTATAAAAATGATAAAAACAGAAATGTGCTGAATTGATATCGTGTAAAATTTAGTGCAGCCCAAATATATATATATATACACAAAACTAATAAAAAAATGTTCCACATATAGAACACAAGCAGAGAACAGATGATGATGATGATGATGATGAAGATCAGGAATGTGTCTGTTCTCAGTCATGTTTACATCACTGACTCCCTCTGTCTCATCCACGTTAGTTTTACTTCTTGTTGCTTTCTGCCTGCTGATTCTGAGCTTCGTAAACTAGTCTACATCTGTGGTGAGTGAGAGACAGGACTTTATACACCAGTGGATTAAAAAAGACGCACAACGACAGGAAATCGGTTTGTGGACTGAAATCGACGCAGTGAAAATAAAAAATATTGACATTTCACCAAATCAGTGGATTAAAACTAAAGTAACGAACCGGTTTTGAAAATGTAAGAAGTAAAAAGTACAGATATGTGTGTAAAAATGTAATGAATGAAAGTAAAAAGTCTGAAAAATAAATAGTGAAGTAAAAAACTAATACCAAAAAAATCTTCCCACCTCTCATATATATATATATATATATATGTGTGTGTGTGTGTGTGTGTGTGTGTGTGTGTGTGTGTGTGTGTGTGTGTGTGTGTGTGTGTGGTGGGCGGTCAGGGTCAGTAAATCCTTATCTGCTGCCTGAACACTATCAGAATTACTGACCTTATTTTACAACATAAATTCTAATATTTGTTCTATCAAATTGTATTCATTTATTCCCATCATTTTATTCTCTTCATTTCGTAGCGTTTCTCTCGGCTGCGCTGCTTCAATACGTGTATGTGGATGTTATATTTTTGTCAAATCAGATTTCAGCCTCTTTGTGCTGCCATGTCAATCTAATCTGCACAGGGCCTTGTAAGTCCGTACTGCTGACTCTTTTACCTTAGAGAAATATTACCAACAGCTCTGTTTCTTTAACCAATCAGATTTCATATTCTTCTCACAGGGCAGCTCGCTGGCCCAGAATAGCGCCAGCATTGTTCCGTCCTCTGATTGGTTGATCAGAGGGATACTGTTACAGCCGAGTTCAACTGGCAAAACATGTGTGTAGCTCTGCACACATTAATACATCTGAGTTAGACTTTTTTAGTAAAATGGTATTCACTTCCAGATGTGAAACGTCTCTCTGTAATGCCACGTGTTGTTATACTGTGTTTTTATATTGTATTGATGGTTTCTATAATCGGGATGTGATAGACAAAAGAGGTGGACACGTCCACACTAAAGGCCCAGGTACCAAATGCACGGCCCTCCACTGGTATAACTTAACTATATACATAACTGGTGAAACACGCAGCGAGTCACCAATCAGGATCGAGCGCACGCTCTGTTTTACACGTGTTCTGATCGGCGCTCGGTGAATCTACTGATCACCAACATACAGTTCAGCATCAGTTCAACATCAAGCAGAACATTTAGAGAGGAATCAATGATGAAGAATCTCCAGACTCCTGAACTCGCCACCACACACGTGACCTCATTTACAGGATTTTTATTAGTGTTTGAAGGTGACTGAAGATTTTGGGCTCATAATAATTTGAATGATATTAATCAGTGTTTGAGTTTCAAGTTTAAAGTTTTATTTGTCATATGTACAGAGGTCAGTGACAGTTTGTGCAGTCAAACAGGCAAACTGCAGAAAACCATCTCAAATATTAAACATGAAATGATTAACCAGTAAAGGGAAAAAGGAGAAAGCTGTAATAATGAGTCATAAGAAAGTTATAATAGTGAGTACAGAAGTGTGTGTAAAGAAATGTAATTCATTATATGAATATAATTTCATATTACATATACAACATATTATCACGAGGTATTTATTTATATATATAATGAAAAATAAAAGACGGAGGTGTAGAATTAGAATGTATATTTTACAGCAGCAAAAATACGCAGATATGTAGTGTAAAATAAATGTGTAATATGAATCATTTGACGTAAATCTCATTCTATTAATGGATCAGTGTGCTGAGAGTCACATTCGAGTCTTTACACATAAACTCAGGTGATTAAGTAAAGAATCTTGTGATAAAAATAATAATAGGAAAATTATAGTTAATCATAGCACTTTGGTACTTAAGTACATTTGAATGCAAAAACTTGTGTACTTTTACTGAAGTGAAAGTTTAAAGCGTGGGGGTCAAATGAGGGTCGGCTTATTAATGTCGAGTCACAAATCATTTTTTCTTTAAAAAAAACATCAAAGATAAAATATTTAATGTAACAAATATTATAATTATGACATTAAAGTTTTATTAAAATTAAAGCTAAATTTTATGTAAATGTATAAAAGTCCATCTGATAGTAAAAGTAAAACACTGTAAATGTATTTTAAAAAAACAACTGAACAACTAAATAAATTGTGATTTTTAATTATAGACTATATGTTTGTTATGATGCATAAATCTTTTTGAAAGATTGAAAAATATTAAAATATACAGACAGTGATGCATGTACAACAACATGGTTCTAATTATAGACATAAATAAAATATAACTAGCGTAATTTGATTGGTTTCTAGTAATATCACTGGTTATGTTTGACACATTTTGTATCAGGGGGTCCCTGTCTCATGTCTCTATCGCCTACAGTCTTCAAAAACATTGGAGACCCCTGGTTTAAAGGGAGCACTTGTCATACTTGAGTAATATTTTATTGAGTGTATCTTTATTAACTCGACTACATGGTTTGTTTACTTCGTCCACCACTAATTATTTATATAAAATGTAAATCATCTGGACACCAAACTGAACTTTTGCCATGTTTCCACACGGGCAGTTTTAACTGCCGGATCTGTGTGTTATAGTGGCTTTTGCTGATTGATTTGAGACTTTGCACATCACTAAAACAAATGTTTTAAAATATTTTTTTGTTTCATTACTACAGTAATCTCCCGCTTTATCACGGTTTGAATCTCGTACCTCGGTTTGTTTGGCTGATTTTCCCGATCTTTTTTTATTTTGAGTTTTATGTTAAAATAATGAAATGTATTCATAAAAATAAAATTATTAATTATAAAATGAATGTTAATACAGTACAGTACTGCGGTGGCGTGTTGTTGTTTTTTTGTTTATAAACGGGGAATTACTGTGTTTTTTTATATATCTGAGTAAAGAAAAGATGACGTGAATAAATGCGTGTTGCACTGCAGGTTTTAATTTCACCTCTTTCATATTTATTTATTTATATTTTTAATTAAAAAAAGGGGTCAAACAGAAATGCGCGCTGCATTAATCAGGCATTAATTTTAAAAAAAAATAGTGCCTTTAAAATTTGCTTAATTTGCGTTATTAATGCCTTAATTTTGAAAACCCCACTAATTATATATATATATATTGTAACTCGAATATATATAATGCAGCTGATTGGTTGGACGAGGTCACGTGGAAGCAGGGTAACACTGAGGTGATCGAGAACACCCCCCCCCCCTTCTTCCAAGATGGCACCGCAGTTGACGCATCTTGCGCAATTTCCGTTCCCGGCCAATGCTTGTCACGTGACCAACCCCGTTGCATTTACCCAAAAATCTCCTTCCCTGTTTAAGCAGGGGGCCTGTGATCATGGCGGAAACATGTGGCCAAGTTCTCCTGGGTTCCGGGCTCACTGTTCTCTCACACCCGCTCATGTACATAAAGATTCTGGTTCAGGTGAGTTGTGGAATATGACCCGTTCGAGGTGAGCAGCTCTTAATGCGGGTTTAGTTGTGCAGGAAGACGCGGCGCTGCGGAGAACTAGCCAAGCTGCTCTTTCATGAAGGTTAGCAAAAGATGTCGAGCAAAATCTGGTGTAAAAAGCAGGTTTTAACCAAGAAGAACCCGACTTTTAATCCGACATGGGACACGGAATATGACTGTGCTTCGGAAATTTGTTTCGCTGTCCTTCATGTGATGCCGCCGTCATTTAGCAGCAGCTGAAGGTTAGAGCTTCTACCATGGGTTCAGTCCCAGCAGGTTCTCCGCTCCCTGTATAAGTGTCCTACTGAAGATATGAGCTGCTCCTGTCCTGCACACTCCGTGTAGTGCACTGGAGAGGGATTTGGTACATGGCCAGGTAGTGATCATGTATTTCGATTCCTTGAGGAAAATAAACGTTGTTTTTGGTGAGTGTTCTGCTGAAGATCTGCTGCTGAAGATAATCCTTGTACATGAGTGCAGAATAAAAATCGAATCGCTGTTAGAATAATGAAAATAAAAAGCAGGTATAAAGAAGAGTGTAGTTGAAAAGTGTGAACATGTTTAAGACTGATTTATTTTGCATTGTATTACAGGTGGGACATGAACCTCTTCCACCTACTCTTGGCAGGAACTTGTTTGGCAGACAGGTGCATCAGCTTCCTGGACTTTTCGCTTATGGTACATAAATAAATTCACTTCTGTTAGATCAGTAATATATAAAGCATTGACACTTATAGAATACGACTGCTTGTGAGAGTGTTGATGTTGCTGATGGACGTTTGTAGGTTTTCATCACTGCTGTAGTTTTCGTTGGCTGACCCTGTTGGACTTCTGGTTGTTAGAACATCAGTGGTTTCTTTCTTCTCCAATCCTGACACTTGTGTAATATCTCTAATGGGTTTTCTCTCTACTCAGTTTCAGAATGTTCTGCTTCTCTCCTTTAGAAAGCTCTCTGGTCTTTAAGTTGGTTTTTGCAGTTTTTTCAGGAGTTATTCGTTGTCTAGACAGTCGATCAGAGACGACACACCTGAGCAACAAGAAACACCTGTTCACTTATTCAGCATGTTTCTCCGAGGTGTGCAATCTTTTATACTGTAGTGTATTCAGTGTGGTGGTGTAAACTTTTGATTATGATGATGTAAGGATGGGAAAATGCTCCTTACAGTTGTTTATAACAAGATCGTGAAAGATCTCCTGCTGTAAACCCTATTGAACACCTTTGGGGTGAATGTGAACGTTGACTGCACCCCAGGAACCTCCTCAGCTCAGATTCATCAGTGCCTGACTTTACTTACCCTTAAAGTGGACCATCGTCCCAGAAGAGTGGAGGTTATTATAACAGCTCATGGGAATAAATGTGGATTGAGATGTTGAGAAAGTACTTAACAGTCTTAAGGTCATTTGTGCACAAACATTTGTCCTTCTGTTCAGTGTATTTCTGCACAGTAGATTTTTCACATCTGTGTTGATGTATATGGGTTGAGGATATAAAGTGTTTGGTCAGAGTTTTGAGATTCTGTTCTGTGTGGAAGTGTCAGGGATTGTTTGTGTTTTAAGAATTTAATAAATGATTGATTGACCTTGAGTTTTAATTCTTTAACAGCCAAACACATAATAAAGATTGATGGGAAAGCCGGACTGTTTAAGGGTCTTGGCCCCAGACTGTGTGCAGGGACCATCGGCACCATCGTCCACGGTAAAGTGCTGCAGGTAAGAACATCACTTTTTGTATTTGAGGATGTCTTTCACACACAGTGATTTTCTGCTTTACCAGCGTCTGTGATTTGCCTCTAGAGGCTGCTCTAGTACTGTGTCTAACGCAACCCGGAAAAATTATCTGTATGGCTTCTGGCTGATATTTCCAACAATCAACTGTCGGTGCCAATTAATCAGCAGAGCAGAGGATTCATTCAGTCGACCTCTACTCCTCGTAAATCTAGGAAGGGTTATAAGGCCATCGCCTAACAATATTTTACGTTCAAACAAAGCACTTGTCTTGTCTTTATTTCCTGTCCAGACCCTAATCCAATTGAGATGAAAGCTGTGGATAAATAAATGTTTCAGTTTGAGGGGAAAATTGTAAAGAAGAGTCTTGTTTTTTTGGTGCTGATCGAATTCATTCGAGGCATAACCAATAAAATTGTGCCCATTTGCATTGCCATCACCTTTTCTGTCCTATTTTCTCATTCACTGGCTTCTCATCAAATTAACACCTTTAGGGAGACCTGAGCATAAGATTGGTTTTGTGCTTTTCTTTTACTTTCCAGTAAACATTATACTAGATTTTATGGAGATTTGTGTTCATTCATTCACAAGGGTGTTGGTAAAGTCAGGTACTGACTACTGATGATACTCACACTTCAGCTTTTACATTTACATTTTACAATACATTTACATTTACATTCGTGGCATTTATCAGAAGCTCTTATCCAGAGCGACGTACTAAAGAGCTTTGAGTCTGTAGTGATGAATAAATCTACACTGTACACCAGATTACACACTTCATATAAATATAACTTTTATTCTACAAACTTAGAAGTGCTAATTTAAGTATTTCAGGAAGATGAAGGTCTTCAACCGTCGCTTGAAGATAGTCAGGGACTCTGCTGTACAGACATCTAGGGGAAGTTCATTCCACCACCTCGGTGCCAGAACAGAGAAGAGCCTTGAAGTGTACTTACCTCTCATTCTGAGAGAAGGTGGTGCCAGCAGTGGGGTGGTGTGGGAGAACTTGGGCAGATTGAAGACACGTCATGCAGCTGCGTTTTGGATCATTTGCAGTGGACGAATAGCATTCAGGGGAAGACTAAACAAGCACCTGGACAGCCTGTGTGGACCGAAATGGTCGAATCCTTCGGATGTTATAGAGAAGAAATCTACAAGAACGAGACACATTAGCAACATGTGGGAAGAAGGACAGTTTATTGTCCATAGTTACCCCAAGGTTACGAGCAGTGGCTGAAGGGGAGAGCAGAGAGTCATGAAGTGTTATTTGGAGATCTTGACCTGGAGATGAATCACCTGTGATGACCAGCAGTTCTGTTTTGCTGGGGTTGAGTTTTAGTTGGTGAGCACTCATCCATAAAGATATATTTATATTCTGACAAGCATGCTGAGATCCGAGCGGAAGCTGTGGTATCTGATGGAGGGAAAGAAAAGATGAGTTGAGTGTCATCTGCATAGCAGTGATAAGAAAACCTATGTGAGGATATGACTTCACCAATGGAGTGGGTATAGAGGGAGAAAAGGAGGGGACCAAGTATTGAGCCTTGTGGGACACCAGTGGTGAGTCTGCACGGGGCAGATGTGTATCCCCTCCATGTTACCTGGTATGAGCGACCTTCCAGGTAGGAAGCAAACCATTCCCATGCTGTTCTGTGGATACTGAGGCTCTTGAGGGTTGACAAAAGTGTCTTGTGGTTGAATGTGTCAAATGCTGCAGAAAGTTCAAGGAAGATAAGTACAGATGACAGCTTGGCTGACCGAGCAGCATGCAGTTTCTCAGAAAGAGACAAAAGGGCGTCTTTGTGGAATGTGCCGCTTTGAACCCAGACTGGTTTGGATCATGAAGGTTGTTCTGTGAGAGACAGACAGGCAGTTGGTTAGAGACAGACAGGCAGTTGGTTAAAAACAGTGTGTTCCAGAGATTTAGAAAGAAAGGAGAGAAGTGATACCGGTCTGTAGTTGTTGATGTCTGATGGATCCAGAGCAGGTTTCTTCAAGATAGGAACGACCCTTGCTTGCTTGAAGGTAGTTGGTACATAGCCAGATGTTAATGACCCGTTAATGAATGTGGAGATGAAGGGCAGAAGATCTTGTGTGATGGTCTGAAGCATAGTTGATGGGATTGGATCTAGAGGACAGGTGGTGGGATTGCAAGATTGGATGACTTGCAGTATCTCATCTTCTGTTAAGGTTGAGAAGCTTGACAGAGAAGTAGTAGATTGCTGGCTGTGTTGTGTAGTCATTGTTGGGGAGGAAGTGAAGGTCTGGCAGATTTTCTTAATCTTTTTATCATAGAAGGAGGCAAAGTCATTAGCAGTCAGGGATGATGGAGCAGGTGCAGCAGGGGGGTTGAGTAGTGAAGAGATGTTGTGGAGCTTACGAGGATCTTGTGCAGACGCCTCAAGCACAAGACCTATAAGCACTATAACACAAGACCACACGCCTGTGACCACTGAGTTTATTTATATACAGATTATTGATAACTTTATTTATTTTTTACCCTCTACAGAAATGCCATGAGAACAATCTGGAGGTAAGGGGGGGGGGGGGGTGTGTGTGTGTGTGTGTGTGTGTGTGTGTGTGTGTGATTTGTCTAGATTAATGAAACTGTGTAGAATTCTTTGCTATGAAGTCTATTATTAGTTATACACCTGTGTTTATTTGAAGGTCCTGAACACTGGGCAGAAAAAAGAGGAGGGCTCTTTGCAGTACGTAGTGAATGAGGTGGGTTTCTTTACAGTCTAAAGGTTTCTGTCCCCGTATCATGAACCCAATACGTTTTGTTTTAATCCAGATTTTGCATTTTGTGCAGAATTAATTTTACTTACAATACAAACTTTACACTTAAACATGTACTTTATGTTGAACCAATTTCCCTAAAGCAACCCTTATATTTATATATTATATATATATATATATATATATATATATATATATATATTATATATATATATATATATATATATATATATATATATATGACAGTATTATGCTATGAGCTCTACAGCTCATTATAAATAAATAATATTACTGTGTTTTTTGTCCTCTATAGACAACAAAGGAGATGATTGCACGCTCATGTGCCACAATCGTCACGCATCCATTCCATGGTATTGCTTTTATATTCTTAGTTCATTTATAAAATATATATATATATGCTTGTATCCTGAACTTTTTTTTTTTTATCAATCATGACAGTGATCACCCTTAGATGCATGGTTCAATTTATCGGAAGAGAAACCAAGTACAGGTCAGTCTGCATCCCACAATCCTCCTCCTACCTCCCATATAGTGTTTTCTCTAATTCTAATATAATTTCTTTTTCTCCAGTGGTGTTTTTGACTCCATTATTACGATCTACAGAGAAGATGGAATCCTTGGGTTTTTTGCGTATGTACTGAAATTCTAAAATCTTAAAATGCCAAAAGTGTGAAGCACCATGCCGCTTTATCCTCATATATTAATGTCCATTTTCCAGTGGCCTCATCCCACGTCTCCTCGGCGATATCTTCTCTCTGTGGATCTGCAACATGCTTGCTCACTTTATCAACTCGTATGCACTAGATGACTCAGTAAGTGCAAATTTATTCAGATATAATTAACATTTTATTTACATATATTAAGTGAAATCTGATGCACTGAAAATCTACAGTATGTATTTAAAAGGGTTTGTAATGTGCTTTTTGTTGTAGATGAGTCACACAAATGAATTAAAGAACTGCTCTCAGGCTGCCACTGGAGTGAGTATCATTACTTTAATACATTTTAAATATTATTATTATTTATATTTGAGACATACTGATTTACCAATAAAAGATATCAGACCATACCAGGGCTGAAACGATTCCTTGAGTAATTTGAATATGAAAATGCATCGGGGCAAATTATTTGTTCGCAATTATTTGTAAATTCTTCTAGGCAAGTTCAACAATAAAAATGCTAAATTTTCAACAAAACAGAAAACAACTTAAGATCCATCTTATTTTCTCTTGTATATTTAATTTTGCTCTCTAATAAAGAAAAAGTACTTCTTATCGGATTAATCGATTGAATAATCTGTAGAATACTCGATTAATAATATAATCGAAAGCTGCAGCACTACTACATATACCTTTCATAATTTGTTTGGCGAGCCAGCCAGGAGCTCAGTGGGTCAGCGAAGGTCCAAAACCTAAACTGGGACCAACCACCCATCAGGCTAAAAGGCTCAGGGACTTACCAATTTTTTAACAATCTTTTTTAGGGCTTTCAAAATTAACGTGTTAATAACATGTTAATGCAAACTCTTTTTAACGACAAATTTTATTAGCGCACGAATAATTCAGCACTTTTTTTTATGTTTTTATTACAAATATAAATGAATAAATACAAAAGAGGCACACACTTTTTTTTGTATGTCGTTATGTTTGGAGTAATAATCAAACTGACATCTGTTTATCTGTTTATCTGTGTGTGTGTGTGTGTGTGTGTGTGTGTGTGTGTGTTACAATTAGTTTTTTGCCAGTATGCTGACATACCCTTTTGTGTTGGTCTCCAACATGATGGCGATCAATAACTGTGGGTAAGTCACTGCCTGCCTTGTGCTTTTGGTGGCCAAGTTTAATCTGCTTGGAATAGTTTATGTTCCTCTGGAAGTTTTGACTTCTAAAAGGATAAATTGTGGTAATTGTGTTAACAAAACCAAGTAGTTTCTATAATTTAGTCTCTTGTGTAGTTTCTCAGTGTAGTTCCTTCTGCATGGTCCCCAAATCCTGCTGCTGCACACATGAACATAATCACTGTGCAGACTACAACACGTGCCATGTTATTTTATTTTCCTAATAAACCTCATATAGAGGTGTGTGCAATGGAGGCCCTCATTTCTCATGCTTGGTCTTTATGGCCAAAGTCTCAAATTGTTAAACGCCTTCCCACATACTTTACTGCTTTTATTCGAGTTAATAGACTTGTGTTTGATGTGCGTAATGGAGACGGTGAATAATGAGTGTTATTTCTGCACTAGACTTTGGCTGATGTAATATATTTTGATGTAGTTTTACTGAACGGTTGAAACATGCCTTGTTCTACATTCTGTGTGTCGTATTCAGGAAAACAGAAAAAACCCCAAACAATAATGTGAAAGTGAAACAAAAAAAACAGCCGTGAGGACGTTAGGAACATTAATCTTATGACAAGTAGTCATTATGTCTGTATGAAAAGGTTTAAAAATCCCCACTGCTCTTTCTGAAACTGCCCCTTTATGGAAATGATGAGCATGTTTTATTAAATATCATATCCAGACCTGCTGATCTTTCAGTTTTTTGCTTGAGAACTCCATAGGAAATCTGTGTTTGGACAGCATGCAGATGTAACAACCAACATGAAGGCACAGTTTATAGTAATGGGCAGTTTGGAGTAATCAGTCTGCCTACAGGGACATTTTGAGAGGAAATCAAAGAATCTTGAGGACACTTTCACTAGCATGGGAATGTTACACAAACATCTACACAGACAGTAGGACTGAAAAATGTTCATCACATTTTCAGAGGAAATAAAGGAATAATTACAGGCGTACATTAAAACAAATCTTTGACATTGTTGTGATCATTTGAAAGCGGTTGTGTGAAGTTCTTGTGTGTAAAGGATTTTTTTTTTAATCATCAGGCACTTGGAGGAATAAGATGTTTATTTAGAATTGATTCGAAAAGCATAATTAATTTGCTCTAATAAAAAATAAGCAACAAACCTAAAGTTTAGCTGATTTATAAACGGATCTAAAAGTGAGCGGTGGTGTTTACACTGCGACCCCGTACCGTTTCTACCTGTGATCTGTGGAGAGTTTTTTCAGCTCTGAAGATCTGTTTTGAAATGAATGTGTCCACCCTCACCCTCAGTGTCCTATTTGATGGCCAAAGTGTTGAGTAAATTTACTACATGAAATCTAGTTTCCTGCATTATTTCTTCAGGTAACTGGAGACGTTTCAATGAACTGCTGGTTTTGTAAATCTCACCATGAATATTTTCTGTATTTGTTCCAGGTTGGCAGGGGGTTTACCACCTTATGCTGAAAGCTATCACACCTGGATTGACTGCTGGAGACACCTGAGCCGGGAGGTGAGGAAACACACAGGTTCTAGTTTGTATTGGTCATGAGGATGCTGGTTTGCCAGCTGAGTGATTAGTCATTATTAATTGACATGATTAACCTCTGACCTCAGTAACCGAGCGCATGGAGAACCTTACATCATGTCGGTCTAAACCAGTGGTCCTCAAACTTCTTCTGCCACTTCAGAGGGGTGGATTTTATTCTTTTTTTTTTTTTTTAAACCTCCACTTCCCTCAATCACCCAAAAAAAGCATAATGAAAGTTGAAAAATGTCTAATTTATTGAAATATCAAGTTTTAAATCATAAACATTAAATAGTTTCAAGTTCAAAAATACATTAAATAAGTGTCCTGATGTTCTAACAGATACGTCAGTTTCTCATCGTTCTTTAGAGCTTCACACGTGTGCTGCTGCACCTGATGATTAAACTCTGAAGTGGAGTTCAGATCAGTGTGAACACGATGTTTTTCTGCTCTACTGTTTTCTCTCTTCTTTCTGTGCTGTTTTGTTTGAGTTGGTCAGTGACTGATGGACGTTTGTTTGATTTGTCTGTGCTTTTCTCTCTCCATCTCTCAGGGTAATATGAGCAGAGGCAACAGTTTATTCTTCAGGAAGGTCCCGGCGGGGAAGTCGTACTCCGGTTTCCAGAAGCGATTTCTCTGAATAAATGAAATGCCAACAGCAAACTCGATATACACGAGAAGAATTGTTTGTGGAAACTCCTAGTCTTTTGTATGCACTTGTTTATGATGATTTTTTTTTTTTTTTTATAATTCGTCTGTCAGCTTCCAGAAAAAAAGCTTCCCCATAAATTTCACTGCTTTGATTTGGAAACATTATTTTGATATTTGTACCAGAAATACTTTTATTACTAGGGGTTTCTTTTTCAACAGCTTGGTGATTATGTAATATTTAAATTAATATAAATAATGTTGCCCCTTTCCCTGCTTTTCCCCCTCGCTCAAAAAAAATCAGCCCGTTCTAATCAGGCCAGTTCCCTCTGCTTTCCAAACTCTCCAAGCACTTACCTGCATCACTAACGTGCTCCTCTGATACAGATGATCATCTGTAGCTATTGAAATGATGAGTTATGTGAAATGGTGGTGTGTGTGTCTTCTCACACAACCTGTAATGTTCAGACCTGCGTGGTTCCTCCATCCGGTCCAGAACGACACACAGGAAGCATGGAGTGTGTACAGCCCATTAGAGAGACATGAGCCATGCTTTATGAGTGAGATCCGTGTGAATGTTCTCTCACACCACACTTGGCCTCCTCAGAGGTATTTAGACTGTATGTTTGTATAAGAGTCTCTACTGATCCTAATAAATCCAGGTATCAGTGTGCTTGGGGTTTTTTGTCCCATTTTATTTGGATATTACGCAATATTTTGCTAAATGCATTTGAATAAATCCCATCAGACTTCATTCTGAGAACTAATTTACAGGATTACTGTCAGATTTGTGTGTCATTGTGCAGGAGCATTAAAGTAACTTCATTTTCCCCCGTGTATTTTCTTCGTCATATCAGACTCGTATGTGACTTATTTCACTGTAATACAGCCCACACCAGATTTAATGGCACCCTTGGGGGAAAAATGAGCAATATAGGAAACGGCATGATCTGATTTTTGAGGTTAAACACGTTTATGTGCAAAACACATCATTGGCTCTCAGCTGATTTCTTACATCGATGTGAAAGAGTAAAATGATTGAACTATATTGCGGATTTGTAAAGAGTATGGGTCGAGTATTTGGTTTGGATGATGTGGTGAGACTGAAATTTAAAAATGCAACTCTGCCAGTGAAAATAAACACCAATGTTGATCCTCCAGGGCTGCTAGAGCTTTTTTTATGGAAATGACGTCATAATTACATTACTAATAAAAGATTTGTGCTGTGACTTTTGACGTGGTGTTGTGTATGCTAATGATCTGTACACCAAGACAAGAGATTTATTGTGATTCCAAACACATTACTGCCGCAGTACACGGTGATATGAGATGTTTCTCCAGAACCCTGGAGCTACATGACTGCACAGAGTGAAGGACTAAAATAAGTGTATTTGTGCTACAATGTTGTGCAGAACAGCAGTGTTGATATGATCAATATTTCTTCTTCTCACTGCACCGGTTTCAGCACATCAACATGTTTGCTGTCTCGCGCCAGGACTTGTGAGATGAACGACTCAATTCTGCTTCACGTTTTACGCATAATTGTGTATAAAGTATTCACTGCAATGTGTCTACGGCGATCACGTGATGAAAGAATTAACGACTCGGACTAGAAGAGTCGAGATATAAACGATTTAATTCTGTTTCCTGTACATAACCGGTTCAAAATGAATGAATCACTTTGTGAGTCGGGTGGTTCTTCTGAGTCGCATTAAAGAGTCGTTCAAAATGAACGAATCGTTCATAAACAGCCATCATTAGTAGTTCTTCCATCACGCCTGAAGGGGGCGAAAGCGCTCCCCGGCGGTGTTGGTGATATACAAACATTAGCAAAGAAGAAACGTCACAGAGCTGCAAGATGGCGTCTTTGAATGACAGATCAGTTTGGGATGAAGTGGAGGTTAGTTTTAAATAACTCTTTTTTTGTTCTTTCTCTCTCTGTTTATGTATTACAACTGCCACGTTTGATACGTGAGTAAAATGCACTCGTTGTTTGTGGAGTTTAATGGCGATAAACCGACATGTAGCAGGATGCTAATTCCTCGCCGGTGCCGCTATCCGGAGTGCTGTAGCATGACACAGTGAATTTTCAGAGTCGAATCATTATTTAGCGAATTCAGAGCACTAAATCTACTCCTTTACAGATTCTAAACGACAAATAGAAGGTTTGGATTTATGTAAAATAAATATTGATTACAGCTGAAGTCTTTCTGATGGCTAGGAGATTAATAGCTAGTTAGCACTTCATTGTTAGCAAGCTAGCAGCTGTAATTCCCAAGTAGTCATGTGTTAGAGCTACAACTAGGTTATAATTTTTTCTTCTTTTAGAACAGACTATAAAATATTAAACATGCCCAGTTGTAAACCCCAGAGCTGTAAACTTGAGATCTAGAGTATAAATCTTTATTCTATTTCTGAGCTCTTTTTTTTTTTTCTTGCACTGGACAGGATGGGATCGGTGAGGAAGTCCTGAAGATGTCCACTGAGGAGATCGTGCAGCGAACCAGGCTGCTGGACAGTGAAATCAAAGTAAGCCGATGACCGTCCTGATGATGAGTTTTGAAGCCTCCTGGCTCACCTGTAACCTGCTTTGTGTCTGTTCCAGATCATGAAGAGCGAGGTGCTGAGGGTCACCCATGAGCTCCAGGCCATGAAGGATAAAATAAAAGAAAACACTGAGAAGATCAAAGTGAATAAAACTCTGCCGTATCTGGTCTCGAACGTTATAGAGGTGAGCAGAGTGTTCAGGGTTAAGAGTTAGAGCTCACATCCTGTTCTAACATAAATAAAACAACACAATGTCCACAAACTGGGAGTTTATTATTCAAATATTTGTTGGAAAACAAGGTTTTTTTTTTGCACATTGTTGTGTTTTTAAATATCAATAGAAACAAATGTTTTGTTTGCATTTTGAAAATGTACAGGACAGGACGTAGGACTTATTAGTCTGTGGTGTGTCGTCTTTTTTTTTTTTTATTATTCCATTCCAGCTATCAGATTATATACAAAATAAAAAATCACCATTTGTTTAATGCACAAAAGGAGACAAAAGGAACTCTAAACATTGACATGAGCATTATTTTCCCTGCAGTCTGGGGCTGGTTGTGTAGCCTTCAGTCTTGTATGATGTGTGTAGGGGAAGTTCAGAGGTTAATATGTTGGAATTCTGATCTGAAGGTCATGAGTTTAAATCTTACCACCATTACGCTGCCACTGCTGGGCCCTTGGGCAAGTCCCTTAACCTCATTTGTGTGAATAAGATGTTCGTAAATGTATGTGTATTGGGACCTGTGTGTTTCGCAGCTCCTGGACGTGGACCCTAACGATCAGGAGGAAGACGGAGCCAACATCGATCTGGACTCGCA
Organism: Silurus lanzhouensis; assembly: GCA_039877035.1. NCBI lineage: Eukaryota > Metazoa > Chordata > Actinopteri > Siluriformes > Siluridae > Silurus > Silurus lanzhouensis. The sequence continues at coordinate 141,076 of JBCEWE010000063.1, read as the reverse complement.
GAGAAAAGGGAAGTGTGCAGTCATCAAAACGTCCACACGACAGGTGGGTCAGACGTACCGCACGTCTTTCTGACTGTAAGATCTGAAGCCCACTGACCACAATAACACTGAGCTTCTCCTCTTTGGGTTGTTGTGATGCTTCATTTCTGCAGACGTATTTCCTGCCTGTCATTGGTTTGGTTGATGCTGAGAAACTGAAACCTGGAGATCTTGTGGTTTGTCAACATTTTTACTTTTCTTTTATTTAAGAAACATTAATTGTATAGAAAAGTTGACAAACTTTTATTTACTCTGCGTTTGTGTGCGTTTAGGGTGTTAATAAGGACTCGTATCTGATTCTGGAGACTCTTCCCACTGAGTATGACTCTAGAGTGAAGGCCATGGAGGTGGATGAGAGGCCCACTGAGCAGTACAGTGACATCGGAGGCCTCGACAAGCAGATCCAGGAGGTACACGAGTTCATGTATTAATCACTGCAGACTGCGTTTATCTCGACATGTTTGTTTCTCAGAGATCTTCGATTATAATGTGTGTATTTCTATGCAGTTGGTTGAAGCGATTGTCTTACCCATGAACCATAAGGAGAAGTTTGAGAATTTGGGTATCCAGCCTCCGAAAGGTGTTCTGATGTACGGACCACCTGGAACTGGAAAGACCCTTCTGGCCCGAGCTTGTGCTGCACAAACTAAAGTAACTAATAATAAAACACTAAATCTTCAGACAACATCAGTGTGTAACAGTCAGCACCCACCTGACTCATCACTCATCTCATTGCTCCCACTTCCTCCATTCTTCTCTTCCTGATCCACTGTGTCCTCCAGGCAACCTTTCTGAAGCTAGCAGGCCCTCAGTTGGTGCAGATGTTTATTGGAGATGGTGCAAAGCTGGTGCGCGATGCTTTTGCTCTGGCGAAAGAAAAAGCACCTTCGATCATCTTCATCGACGAGCTGGACGCCATCGGAACCAAGCGCTTCGACAGCGAGAAGGCTGGAGACCGTGAGGTGCAGAGGACCATGCTGGAGCTTCTAAACCAGCTCGATGGCTTCCAGCCCAACATGCAAGTCAAGGTAGAAGTCGAGCTCATAATAACTGGCGTGTGTGTGTGTGTGTTTAGGTGTTCTTGTGCACCTAGAGACAGAACAGGTCGTGCCCTGGACTTTTTTTTATGCGTCACACTAAACATTTCCTTTATAAATGAAAATGAATTTTGCCAAGCAGCGTTTTGCATTCGTTATTTGAATGTTACCAGCATGAACTCACTGATCTCAATGAATTTAATTCAGTTCCTCTGAACATGACTGTACAAATGTATGAAACCTACACATTCAAAACATCATTACTCAATGCTATTTAACTAAATGTTATGTACTGTAGGTGGCGCTATATGTATTTGCTGGGGTGTAAATCTGAGCGGCGCAGATATAAAATAAATGGTGCTTTAAAATCTCCTTGAATCTGGTGGACTGAAATATCAGATGAAATTCAAACCTGCTCTGTTCTCTATGAAACGCTTGAATTGAGATTCGCTCTGTTGCAGGTGATCGCTGCTACGAACAGAGTGGACATCCTGGACCCTGCGCTGCTGCGCTCAGGCCGGCTGGACCGTAAGATCGAGTTCCCCATGCCCAACGAGGAGGCTCGAGCTCGTATAATGCAGATCCACTCACGCAAGATGAACGTCAGGTACCTGCTCCCTCTGTGGCTCCGAGTGATGCTTTTAGACCAGGTTTATTTAGATTTATTTCAGACCAGATCTAAAAGCTTTTCACGAAAAAAAAAAGCCTGGAAGATTCCTAGATGTTACGAAATAAAGATGTATTACAGAGAACTGCCATTAAAATATGCCGTAGTTCATATGTTGAAGAAATGGACTTCAGCACTTCTCAAGCAATATAAAGAAAAATATATTTTATTTATTGATTTAATTGTTTTACTTTCCCTTTTCATTTAGACTCCATCATGTCATTGTTTTTTTTTCTTTCACAATGAAATTGGCGCTTCACAATATGCATTATTAATAACATAACTCTTAATGTCTTAATTATTAATGTCTTTCTTTCAATCTCATTCTACTTCCCTTTAGTCCTGATGTGAATTATGAGGAGCTAGCTCGCTGCACCGATGACTTCAACGGTGCTCAGTGTAAAGCCGTCTGTGTGGAGGCCGTGAGTACTATTTATTTCTACATAGGACCTCAACATTACATGGCCGTTATTACAAGTTTATAGTAGTGGTCATTAGAGGTTTTGCCGACTTATCAGCACAGATACTTCTGGAACTGTTGGCTATCTGCAAAAACTCATACCAATAGTTTTTCCGGGTTGCGGCCCGAGAAAATTTGCTGTCATTATACTGTACGAGAGTGGCCTTTAGAGGCAAATCACAGACACCACATGCTGTTTGTGGACATGCATTATGATACCGAAAGAAGTCGACTCACTGGACGCCACACCCACCGGCTCTGCTTTCACAATTATAATTCAAGGCTTCTTAACTATAAATATTTAAAATAGAGCTAAAAATGGACCAACGATCTCCTTTAATCGTTTGCACAAGTTTCGGGTAACTGATTATCCTCATTATCTTTTAATTTAATTCATATGTTAATTTTATATGGCACATTTTTATGATTTAGTATTGTGTTTATTTTTGTAAAAAATGTCAGGCCTTTTTTTTTTTAAATCCAGTATCCAGAAAACAAGTACGATTGAAACCTGGCTGTAGGAATTTCAGTAAAATGTATTGTCTAGTAAATATTATTACTCAGTAAGTAGATTCATCATCGTGTGTTTATATACGTGGGGAAGGTTTAGAATCTACAGGAGAGGTTTTTTTGGCTTTTAGTTCCGGGTTGGATATTAATTTAGGCTGTCTAATATTTTTAATTAAGACGTGTGTGTGTGTGTGTGTGTGTGTGTGTGTGTGTGTGTGTGTGTGTGTGTGTGTGTTGTAGGGTATGATCGCTCTGCGTCGTGGGGCCACTGAGCTGAACCATGAGGACTACATGGAGGGTATTCTGGAAGTTCAAGCCAAGAAAAAGGCCAACCTGCAGTACTATGCTTAATTCTGGGAACTGACTGTGTGTGTGTGTGTGTGTGGGTGTGTGTGTGGGTGTGTGTGTGGGTGTGTGTTGGAGGCAGTCGAGTTTTCAGGTTTTAGTTGATCTTGAACTCCTGAGTTGTGATCTCTGTACGGAGCGTTTTCCCGTCTGTTATTCTTTTTGTTTATCATTAAAAAATAAACTTTTTTTCAGTAATGTACATCATGATGATTTTGTGTTTTTCAAATATTTTGAGATTAATGTGTAATAAATATATAAAGTGCTTATTCATTCAGAACTCGATCTGGAAGATGAGAACTTGGACTTCTATCTGGTTGGAATGAAAATGTTTCACTCCTCATCTGAGCAGCTTCTTGTTTTGAGATGGAGGCTCCTCTCCTCCTTGGATGGTCTGGTTAAGTGAAGAGGGGCAGGAGTAAGAGGGGGTCATTAGGCTGTAAGTACCCCAGAGAAGGAGAATGAGGGCAGAGTGTATGGAAGTTTAGGGGGTAAAGATCAGATTAGATCAGACTGAAGAATCTGCTTGGATGAGTAGTGGAATGTTCTGATCCAGTCTGACACCTTCCACATAACTTCCCCTGGATGATCCAGAATCTTCAGAACTTTTGGTTCAGCATTTTTAATAAAGTAAATAAAATACATGATGTTTTTTGAGTGAATTGATATTGAGGGTGGAGAAGTAAAAACAAATACTGCTGCAATTGTAACGGTCCAGAACGAGGCAGTGGATTCTTCTCTGTGGAGGACTAGAAGGAGTGAGAGATGAGTTTCTATGGACTCATGAAGTCGGTATTTAATGGAAATTATCACATAGATTCTTTTTTTGTAATGATATTTTATACCTCATCTCATTGGGTTCATGATGTTCATGTGATTCTTAACATCTACAGTAGAACATTTTAAAAACGTGTTTGTAGGAAGTATGTGGAATAATGTAACCTGGCAGAAGGAATGATGATCCTGATGCTCATACACAGATGATATTCACATATTAGTGTTCAGGAATCTTTCTGCCTCTGTGCTGTGATGTTTGCAGTCTAGAAATCTACAGGTCCAGCAGGTGATGGGTGAAGGTGCAGTGTCTCCAAATGAAATATTTCTGTAAATCCTAGTTCTGGACTTCACATAATTACCACCTGATGAACTGATCAAATCATGACCCTGTGTGTTTAAAGTGTGTTTAAGGACCAGGAGGAACAGAAAGAGTCTGAATACCATAATGAATAAAAATCTGTTCCTGTTTTATTCACGTGTGTAATTAAGTGTCAGAAGGATTCACTTTTTTTTTTTTTTTTTTTTTTACACATTTGATCATTTTATTTACCAGGTTTTCCTGCATATTCTGAAGCCCCGTGGTTTCACAGTGCAGTCCATGTTTGTAAGAGATTTTAATGCACGTTTCTGCACCCACTCGGGGGAAAAACCCTGAATACACACACAATTTAAAAAAAAGTCTAAATGGAAGGAATTTGTGTATCGTGATTACAGAAATAACAGTAACTCATGAGTATTCTGTTTCTGTTTTGGATTTGTGTCCTGAATCATTCACTTCTTTATCATCTTCCAGCTTATCCCTTGTTCCTGTCTCTCTGTCTTCTGATTCATTTCTTCCTCCTTCGCTTCTCCTCCAAACAAGCTTGACTGCACGTTTGCATCGTCTCCGGAAGGCCTGATCACAGCAGGCGTACAGCAGCGGATTCAGACAGCTGTTCATGTACGCTAAGCAGATCGCATAAGGATGAACAGCAACCAGCCAGCGGTCAAATGTGCAAGAATAGGGCAAGAGATCGAGTTCCACCAGATCAGAGAGGGTCTTATTGGTATGAAAAGGCAGCCAGCAGATGAAAAAGGCAAACACGAGGGCGATAACGACCCGCAGGAGTTTGCGCTGGCGTTGGCGATCAGGATGAGGCCCGAGACGAAAATGACGAGACAAGAAGTGAGCCAGGGAACAGTAGCACATCAGCAGGACGATCAGAGGAAGCAGGAATCCCAGGATGGTAGACTTCAAACCCAGCAATGCAGACCACATGACCTCAGCTCGCTCTCGAGATGCTGCATCGAGGTCTCGTGAGACCAATATAGAATAGTCCATGTCACACAGGCACTGTGGATCTCTATTATTATTATTATTATTATTATTATTATTATTAAAATGTTCACTATCATCCAGCCAATCTAAAGGTCCCTCCACCTCTTGGACAGTTCGTAGAAGCAGAGCAGGAAGTGCAAGGATGCTGGCTGCCATCCACACACACCCTACAATGTAACAGGCTTTAACTGGCGCCAGGTTCTTGCTGGGGCTTCGGCGTCTGATCACACAGTAGCGCTCGACACTGAGTCCAGCCAGAGAGAACACGCTGGCGTACATGTTCAGTGCCACCAGGTAGCTGCTGACTCGGCAAAGAAAGCTTCCGAAGGGCCAGTGGTAGTCGAGTGCGGTGTAGACCGCCCACAGAGGGAGAGTGGTGACAAAAGCGAGATCAGCCAGAGCCAAACTGACGATCAGAGACTCCGTTAAAGAACGTGAAGAAGAGGTCGGTCTAAAGGAAGCAGCCGATTTGTTGTGGCTCCTGTTCCTCCGGAACCATCGACCACAGCAGTGCAGGTAAGCACAAAGGACGAAGACATTTCCAAACGTTCCAACCATGAAAGCTGAGAGGTACAGAACTGGAATCAGCACTCGGGTGACCCTCCATTCTCCATAGTCACACTGGGGAAGGGGAGAAGGAAAAACAAGAGGCCAATCGGATTCTGACATGGAGGAGAAACACCAACTAGTGCTGGACTGAGAACTGATTCCCGCTGTGTGAGTTTGTGGTTTTTTTCACCTTGTTGATCGAGAACCTTCTCAGTGGCTCAGATTATCCCTCAAATCGCTTTAAATGCCAATAGAATGACTTTTAGCCCATCTGGATTATTTCCCAGGAAATCACCAGTTTCCTGTAAATAAAAAATGTGAAAAATATTTGCTGTTTTAAAGTTTTATTTCCAGAAAAGCTTTAAAAAGTAACCTTAGAGCAGCAAAAACTGATTTTATAACACCTCGATTAGATATTAGATATAATCTGACCAACCTGTTC